>JAHREE010000155.1:4511208-4546386 GCA_033628505.1 Tringa tobata | reverse complement strand
GTGACCAGGTTGGGACGCGGGCTGGGGCAGGAACTGGGGAGCTCCAGCCGGCAGGTCAAACGGGAAGAGGGGAGAGAGCTTGCAGCTCTGTGACTCCTGGTTCCCTGGTGGGAGACAGTGACGGCTGTGAGACGCTGAAAAGGTACAGTGCAGGTCCCTCAGCTCTGCAGTCTGTGCTGCCCCACTCCCACCTGCCCTGCTGCTTACACTGCCACAGGCACCTCTGTCTTCCTTCCTCCCTGCGCCCCTCACAGCACCTCCCAGACAAAACCCTTCTTACCTCCTCTCCCCGCCAAGAGGGGCCGGGGAGCTGCTGGTCTCCTCACCAGTGCCTGCAGCCTGGGAGCGTTTAGCCAGAGCATGTATGTGGGAGAAGAAGGAATCTCTTTCATTATCTCTCTTCTTCAATTCAATTCTGAGAACGAAATATAGTATGGAGATTTGGGATTGGTGTCAATTAAGAGCTCATTAGTGTTACAGAAGCTACTTTGAGGTATACCTGAAAACCCTAAAACGTCAACTCTAATCCTTAGCTAGGTAGAGGTAATAAGTGTTTCAAGCGTTGCTGATCTTGAGAATTTATCAAGGAGTTATCTGAGCTGGATGTTGGACTGATATTATACTGTTGGAGCTGTTAAACTTGAATTTAGTTGTTACTTAATAGTTGTACTTGCTTTCTAGGACCCATCCAACTAAGATCCCGGGCAAATGATTGCTGCTCTGGAATGATTGAAAGCAGGATGTTCATGCATTTCAGTAAATCAGTAGCTTTTCAGAACAACATCCCCATGTGAAGATGGGTACTGACTGAGTTCTCTACCTGAGATTATTTTTTTTCTCTTTTTGTTCAGCAACTGAATTGTTGTATTTTCATAGCGAATCTGATGGTAATTTTGTTTATTTGCAGATGTTAAAGAGGACAGTAGTTTTATTCTTTAGAGATTATTACAGTTGGCTTTACTTGGGCTCGGCAGTGTCCCTGTGCTCTACGCAGGACGCTCAGTTCAAGCCTGGCGTGTTTGATTATTGCAACACACATGGTTAGTAACAGCTCCTGCCCTTGGGAGGGCCCTGATAGAAGACCATATGTGTTACAAAGGAAGTGCACTTCGGTTTCTTCATTGATCATTGTGCTGTTTACTGTAGCTAGGAAACATACGAACTTTCAGTAGAAATATTTCAGTTTTACTGTTTATGCATCAAATCCAGGAATTAGCTTGATGAAGTTTCAAGAAAATGGAAACATCCTTTTTTGTGTGCCATTTTTAGAGTGCAACAAAGTCAATTTGGCACTAGGAACACAGAGTTTGGTGGGGGCGGAGGGAATGAAATCATCACACTTCCTCATGTTCTCTTTATTTTAATTTATTTTTTTTTTGATCCACAAGAGAATCTAGTCACTTACTTTGGCTGAATCTTCATTGTTTAAGGAAGTTGAGAAACGCATTATTATCCAAAGGTGTAAATACTGAAAGCCCAGTATTTCAATTAAACTTCAGTGCATTAGGTGAGAGTACTGGGTATTGTCAAATTAGAGGATAACCAGTCCTTTTCATTAAACTTCCTTATGTCCTTTTCACCTCTTGTATCAATTCAAAATAACACAGACAGGAAATGCTACAGTATTTATGCTTTGATAGAAGATGTCCTGTATACTATTTTTAAAACATTTTAAGAATATTAGTTGCTAAATAGAAACAAAATCATGAGTCAATCACTACCTTTGACAGGCTGGCAGTGAATTACTTCTGCAGAGCCAGAACTGCAGTTGGTATCTTAAGATGTGACGTGATGAATTTGGAATATTTTGTCGCTACGTATTTTATTTTACATGTATATATATATGCACACATTTAAAAAGGTTTTATATGCATAAAACCTACTGCAGTCTAGGCAAAATTGACTCTTCAGAGGAAACCTAGGTAAGAAAGTTAAGCTTTGAGATACTTCACAAGTGTTTTAAGAAATATGTAAATTGGACTCTTCTAAAAATCTGGCAGGGCACTTAACTGGCATGTCCAAGTCCCAGAATCCTTTGTAGACCTGTCCTTTAATTCCCAGCAGCTGTAGTGCTTACATCTGCAGTACTTGGAGCATCTGTAAAAGATGGTGAGAATTTTTTCAGTTGTCCTGAGAACTAGCTGAAGGTGACAGCTACTTTGTATATACTGCTGCTGTCTTTGTGACATCAGAAATGAAAATCAATCAATTGTTGCTGGGAAAAGTTAAAAAATCATTCACATGAAGTTCTGTGAAAACTACAGTTTATTATAGAAAATATTTTTTTTAGGTTTTAGGAGAGATGAAAGAGAGACAGTTACTTTAGTTTAGAAGAACAGCAATTGCAAAACAGCCTGTGCACTTCTGAACATAATTTACAGCTACATCTCACGCAGGGGAAGAGGTGCTTGGCTCCTCTCTTTCCCTCTGATCAGTTTCCATGCTTCTGAAGTAGCCAGAATAGGATGTGAAGCCAAGCAATGCAGGGATGGGCTATGATGCTGCTTTTACTGACATCAAGGATGTGCTTGTGCCTCATCCAGATCTCTGACTTTTGGTAGTTTTATAGTCAGTGCCTTGGTATTCAAGAAAACCGTGGAGTGGCGTTCCATGGCAGTCAAGCGACATGGAACACTTCATGCAGTGAGCTGTTACTCAACTGCAGATGACTTACCCAATTAAGCATTTTCATTTAGAAAATGAACATAGTACATGTCAGTTGTAGCTGAAGGAAATACTAACCCTCTGAGCCATAATGGAAAATGAAGTCAGTGAGATTTGGAGCCAGGATATCTAATTTTAATCAGAACTTTTTGTGAAGCAACTTTGATAGCATCTACAGTTGACATCAAGTTCTCTAACTGGGCAGGGATCAGTGATGGTGAGGGATGCTTTGCTTTAATAACAGGCATTCAGCAAGTTGTTTTTCAAGATTTCATTGTACAGGGTATGAGGCTATTCCAATTCTTAGCTTCGTTTTTCCTTATTCCTTCTTCGCATTTCTTAATCTATTTTACCTCTTTCTGCTTGCCATTTACTTTCAGGCAAGAGTGTTTTGAAGAGAAATGAAATAATTAACTGCAGTTTCAGTATTAGCATGCTGAAAAAAAAAATCAACATTTCTGTTTTTCCAAAGTGAAACTTTTTGACAAGGAATGATCTTTTTAACTTCAGTTAAATAGCTGAAACTCATAGCTCTTTCTGTGCTCTATGCCATAGACTAGATTGTGCCTGGAAGGGGGAGGGAAGGCAAAAGTCTGAAAAGATCCCTCTTAAGCTGATTATACAGCTGCAGTGATGAGCTGAGTCTGCCTCAGTGAGCCCACAGGGAACTGGTCTTGCATGAGAAATCAGAATGTGCTGTGTGGCGACTGTTTCTGCAGACACATAAGGACTATTCCTAAAACCGGGTAGCAGCTGGCTAGAACTACTTCTGGAACATTTCTTTTTCAAGTTCCTGTGTTGGAGACAGCCGTCTAGGCCACATACATGTTTCTGTGAGCTGTGCCACAGTTTGTTTCCACTTGTGAGAGGAAGTTCAGCAGTATTGCTGATGCTTAGGCTGTCTTGATTTAAAAATTTGACAGAAAGAAAGTCCCTATCACTGGAAGGATTGGTCACTTAGAGTAGATAAACATGGCCTGTTTGAAAAAATTGTGGAGATGATGAGTTAAATGAAAAAATGCGAGAGAGCCTCATTTTAGTTGATAACAAATAACAAAAACCTCATTTGAACAATCCTTTTAAGTATTGTAATAAATGTGCCCATCACTAGTGTTTCTTGCAGCTAATGATGATGACCCGATTTCTATGTCTAAAGATTGCCAACTGTTACTAAAGTCTCCTTGTGAAAATGGTTTGAATTAATACCATGCTGTGTTAAATGCCAGATGGTAACATATGTCTGAGAGAGGAATCACAAGCTTGTTAATTCAACTCGTTCCATAACCCTATTGCTATTCCAGTTTGTTCTATTTGCACAATAGCATTGATGTTTTCTTAGAATCATAGAATGGTTAGAGTTGGAAGAGACCCCAATGATCATTGAGTTCCAACCCCCCTGCCATGGGCAGGGACACCTCCCACTAGACCAGGTTGCACAAAGCCCCATCCAGCCTTGCCTTGAACACTTCCAGGGATGGGACATCCACGACTTCTCTGAACAACCTGTTGTGGTGTCTCACCACCCTCACAGCAAAGAATTTGTTCCCAATACCTAATCTAAATCTCCCCTCTTACAGTTTAAAACTTTTACCCCCCGTCTTATCACTACACTCCCTGACAAAGAGTCCCTCCCCATCTTCCCTGTAGGCCCCCTTTAGGTGCTGAAAGGCTGCTCTAAGGCCTCCTGGAAGCCTTCTCTTTTCCAGGCTGAACAACCCCGTCTCTTTCAGTCTGTCTTCATAGGAGAGGTGCCCCATCCCTCTGATCATCTTCATGACCCTCCTCTGAACTTGCTGTAACAGGTCTGTGCCCTTCTTAGGTTGGGCGCCCCAGAGCTGGACATGGTACTCTAGGTGGTGTCTCACCAGAGCAAAGTAGAGGGGCAGAATCATCTCCCTGGATGGCCACGCTTGGCCAAGGATGGCATCTCCCCTGCTGGCCACGCTTCTTTTGATGCGGCCTGGGATGCAGTTGGCTTTCTGGGCTGCGAGTGCACGTTGCTGGCTCATGTTGAGGTTCTTATCAGCCAACATCCCCAAGTCCTTCTCCTCAGGGCTGCTCTCAATGCATTCTCTGCCCAGACTGTATTTGTTTTTGGGATTGCCCCAACCCACGTGCAAGATCTTGCACTTGGCCTTGTTGAACTTCATGAGGTTCGCATGGGCCCACCTCTCAAGCCTGTCCAGGTCCCTCTGGATGGCACCCCTTCAGCATGTTGACTGCACCACTCAGCTTTGTGTCATCGACAAACTTACTGAGAGTATAGTTGATCCCACTGTACTCAATCCTTCAGCTGTCAAGATGAAGACTTGCAAGACCTTGTTTTACTCATGTTGCAAAAACCTTCTAGAATTCCACTCACTGATTTTGAGTTATTTCAAAACTTTTTTCAGTTTGATCATTTCAGACAGTATCATGCCAATATGCAAAATAGCATGAAATTTATGAGACAAGATGTCAGTGTCTGGTTATATATGCTGTCTGTGTTATCCTCCAGCTCTGGTTGTACAATTTTCTCACCTCTCTCAGACCAGATTTGCTCTAACTTGACCTTCTCCTTTAAGGAAGGCTCTCTCATTCTCAGCTTTAGCAAATATGAGCAGGTAAGAGGGGAAAATCAAAATGCATATTGTGAAACTCTGCTGAGTCACGTGTTGCTTTGGCGATCTTGGCCTTCATTAGTTCTTTTTACTCTAATTCTTAGCTCCGTGGAGCTAGGGTTCTTCTTTGCTCTTTTTGTGATAAACAGTAATGCTTCTGATTTTACTTATACTCCAGGCATTATAGTTCAGCTGTAAAGCTCCGTTTTCTCCTAGGAACAACTAGGTATGGGAATGATTATTTATTTGATAAGAACACTTTTTATAAAGTGCTTGTGTTTAAAAATTGTTATAATAGTTAATTGAACTTGGCAGCTAGGTTTACTGTTTTGCTACTGGATGCACACACGCTTTTCTCAGCAGCCAGACAGAACCTGCTGGATAATGTTTCATCTGCCTGATAAACAAATTAAACAACATGTTGGAACAACACTGTGTTTACTTTTAATTGTAGTACCAGGATCTTTGCATAACTGATGGTAGTTATCTTGGATATAATGATTCATAGTTCTTAAGTAGCGTTAAGAAAAAAGGGGAGGGGAAGTACCATTAGACATTCCTATACTTCGCACTTTGTATAGATGTCTGGCCACTGATTGCTAAATGGCAGCAGTTCCCTCCTTCTTCTTCCAAGTCTTTGCTGTTTGTCATGAGTGTAAAATTCTGAACCAGAGCAAAGGGCAGCGCACCTAACTTTTAGACTGTGCTTTGTTTTAGGAGATTCTTTTAGAAAAATATTGTTACAGTCATCACATTGAATGGAAGCATTTGGAGCAATGAGAGGAAAAATGCTTTGTCTAAGTCAGTACTGACTTCAGCAGTGTTTCTGCAGATGAGTAAAAAGGCAAAAGGAAACTTCCTAATCTAGTGAAATATCCTCTAAGTAATACTGCCTTTCCTAAGGCCACATTGCACTGGAACCATGCTTCAGTAGCTTTTATTCTCAGGTATTAATAATGCTAGCTGGAAAGGGAAGATGGCTCTTAAACTGCAGAAAGGAACATGGCAACAGTTTTGTTCTCTAACAAATGCTTCCTGATCTTTCTGTAAAACATTTGTAATTTCTAATTTCTGTTATCCATGTGATGTTGAATTCCCTATTTTGTGTAGAACCTGGCTTCAGCTGGGACCTCTGGCTGTTATTGTTGCACGGGTCACTCTGCCCACAACAGTTTGGAACCTGTCCTGGGTAATATGCCAAAAAACATTTTCCTTTTCTGAAATTAAAGGGCAGCTATACATATAGAAATTCAGCTGGAAGATGTTCCCTTTTAAAATGTGAAATGCTGTTGATGAGTTAATTGGTGACATCTTACCTGTATTTATAAAGAACAGATTTTCATCCCATGAGAACTTGAAATTCAGCAGGATCTGGGAGTGCTATATCTTCCAGTGCCCCTCAGCTTCTCTGCATGCCTCTTTTACTCTTTGAAAATGCCATTCAAAATCTTGACTGTATATTTTCTTCTGCATCCGTGTCATAGACTACTGAGCTTTATCATAGAAAAAGCAAATAGTAGTTTCCAGTTAACGTTAAGAATATGCATTTCTTTTTATTTGCAGGGAGAATAAGTTCTACTGGCATTTGAAGCTCGTATTTCCTCACTGTCATGCTGAATACGCTTTAAAACGGTACAGAGCTTGAAAAACAGATTTTTACAAAGTTTAAATTAGTCCGCTGAAATTAAACTGCAAAATACTTTGATCAGTTCTTGTCTTTTTCTATTATACAAGATAAACTTGAATATCATTTTTATTCTTAATTAGAAGGGCATTTAAATGGAAAAAATACTTTAAATTGTGTAGTGCTTTCCTCTTTGAAAGCTAACAGGCTTTTCAAATTGGGCAGAATGTTTGATTGATAGTCCTTTTCTCTATGTAAACAGAGCAGCTTGTATATTCGTGATAGCGATATCCCCTAAACCTGCTCTCAGGGAGCAGATTTTCAGCAAGATTTGCTGTCCCTCCTCTCCTGCACAGTGGAGCTGACCTTCATATAGGATGAAATGGTTGCATTGTTTGCTTTGTAGGAAGGCCCACAAGCATGTTTTGCAAAGGCCAAAAAATAAGGTTTTGTTGACAAATCTTTCTCCTTTTTTCCTAGCCTGAAGGGGCATGAGAAGTATGCTCTTGTCTACTTCTAGGGCTGTAGGAACAGCATGTTTCTGCTGCAGTTAGAAACTAGAGATAGGCATCTGTTTACTCCTAGCAAATGCCAGTGAAGTCCCAGTGTTGAAATTGAGATAAAGCTGTCAATTACCTATGCTGTATTGATACACATTTATGATTCTCCCATAAACTACGCAGTTGTGCCACTGTAGCGTGCAAATATACAGCTTCCTCCAAATGACTCAGATAATAGATTTTTGTGTACATGATGAACCATGTCTTATGTATTTGATTTTTATCTCTGGTGAAAGGGTGCCTGATGATAAAACTCTTGCTGATATCCTTAAGCCATACATTGATCCAGTGGAGTCAGATCCTGTAGTTTGTCAAAGGTGGGTATTGAATAACTTTTCTGGCAAGTTCATTAAATGCACTAATAAAATAAGTGAATGGTTCTGAATAAATGGCTTAAACCTAACTGCACTTCCAGCGTGTAGAGCTGAGTTCCCAGTCGGTACATCTTTAATTCCTGCAACAAAGACCTTCCAAACATTCATCAACCAACTAACCCTAGAGAATAACCAGCAAATTTAAATAAAAAAAAAATAGCCAGCAGATAAAGATTAGGAAATTGACTTGTGGCATAAAGATCAATTAAAGCAACTGTAATTCTAAAAAATTAATCTCAGTGGGGGTGACAGTGAACCATTTCTTTGGAGTAATTAAAAAATTATACTATTAATTATAGCCCTAATTTATAGTAAGTACTTAGAATGTGGTGATTGTCTTTGTGAAGATAGATACTTTTGGTTGTTGACATGCAAAAGATATCCATCTCTTATAGATGATAGGGAGAAAAGTAATTGTACATCATTGTTTTTTCATCTCTTGCTTTTTTTTTTTTTTCAGATTAAAAATCTATACAGCGTCTCCTCAGTCAGATGTACGAATTTTAATGAAAATAGAAAACAGGAGACAAAACTCTGTCAGGTAAGGTGGTTCTTTGATTTGTGTGCTTATTGATTAAAAAAAAAACAGGGAGGAATATGTTTCTCGGTTTTTAATATTACAGATGAAGATTATATAATCTCATGGATGAAACTTCAGTGAATAATTACCAGCTGTCTTTAAAAAGATTCAGCAAAGATGTTATTTCTTTGTCTTTTAATATGTCAATTCTGAAATTTCTGTGCAATTGCTAAGCAGCAAATTCAGCTGACTCAGACTTGGACGATTGAAGGGGCCAAGGCACTCACAGCTGCATTGGTGGAATAGTGAGTGCGCCTGTACCTGAGCTGCTTCAGCAGCAGTCCATGAAAATGTTACAGTGTCTGCTGCAAAGACAGGTTTGTGTTAAAGTGCTAAATTACTATATTGACCAACAGAAACATAGACGTCCATTCCCTTTTGCAAGGGATACATTAACCTCCCTGAGAGACTTGAAGCGATAGTTGAGGAGAGCTGGTTTTGTAGATCAATGCAGCAAAAATTATTTGCTTATCAGCATCCAGTCACTGCATTTGAAATAACACATTTTTATCAAAATTACTAGCTCATCGGTCTTCATGTTACCATATTTCTGCGTGTGGACTTCTAAGTCTCCAGAATTCAGACTTGTGCAGAATTGTTTTCTTTGTTTCCAGAACAGGCGATGATCTTGAACTTCAAAATTAAACTTTAAAAAATAATTTTTATTGATATAAATACCATTTTGAACACTCCACCCTGTTGCCATTGTTACTGAAAAGGATATGTACCAGCTTAGTATCATGGCTTATTGTGGTTGACCAGTGATTCCTAGTTAGGGTTTTTAAAGTACATTCTTTTCTTCAAATGTAACAAATGTAAATCATATGCTTTCCCTGGAGCATGGTATATTATTTTTAAGGGGGAAAAGAAGGTATATTGAAAGAATTTTAGTTGTAACTGAGCTTGCTGTTTGTGCTGTATTTTTTTCCAACAAGTACTATTCAAAAATATATAATGTACTTAGAAATTCAAGCCCCAAACTCTTCATGGTTTTGATTTTTTTTTTCTCTCTCTGCAATCATTATTTGAAATATGATTGTAACATCTGCCATCAGAGTTGTCAGCTAAAAACCTGTTGGTTTTGAGAGAAATGTCTGGACTGCTTTCCATTTAATTCAAGAATGGCCAAATTCTGGGTGGTTAGGGGGAAAACTTAGAAATGCTGGTATTGTGAGCTACCCTGGAAGGTTCATTGCAGAAGCACCTGGGCAGATGAAGTTTTCTCAGTTCTCTGTCTGTCTCTCTACTGCATTTCCCACTGCTCCATGAGGGGCTGTTCCGTACAGCCAGGAACATCTATTTAGCCATAGATGCTGAGTGACAAGTGTTGCGCTCATGTAAAGAAACCCCTCTAGAGCTCAGCTCCAGGAAATAAGATCAGAAACAATTTCCCATTTTTTAAATATTTTTAGCAGACTTCACTGCTCATTTGTTAATAGTGGTACTCAGGATAGATTCCCAGTACATGAGCAATTTCTGTCCCCTTCTCAAGTAATTAAGTTAACGCAGCAAAAACTGAAAGAGCATTCAGTATGTTACTGCTGTACATCTTCCATGTGATTGGAAAGCCAGTATTCCAGCAATAATATTGAATATTAATTTGTATTTTTAAAATATAGTAATTTATACACAGGTGGGTTTTTCACTGATATTTTAGTGCTTAGATTTTCACATTTCTTTTTTTAGAAAGGAAGAAAAAATTGCTTTTGTAAGAGCAGGTAAAGTTCACCTTTTAATCTTTTGAAGTAGGGTATGTAAGTTACATAGAAGGCTTGGGAAAGAAACCAATTTAATATCAAAGTGTAACTTTGCTCTCTTCTGCTCATCAGCTTCTTCTGTTACTGAACCATTTTCCTCTTCTGAAATCTGTGTAATGCTTCCTTAGCTCACAGATTTGTTGAGACAGAATTCTTTTTCATTAAGCTTTTTAGAAGAATCTCAGGACTTGTGCTATATTTAAATATCCTTGAGTCTGGGAATCTGTATTCCCAGAATCATGTACATTGATTGATGTTAAAGTCACAGTAATTAGTACTTATCCCGCTTAGGGAATGTAAAGTTTAAAAAGAACTGTAGAAAGTTTAAATAGAAAAGCTTTTTGACTTGAGGAATGCAACTCCTCACTTGGAAATTATGTGAATCTTTTGATAGAATTTGGTGGAGCAGGCCCAGCTGTGGCAGTGCAGACAGGTTAAAGAAGCAGCAATTGAAAGAAAATTCCACTTCTGAAAGGAAAGAACAAAGTTTGTTTGAAATGATGGGGCTGCTCTGTCAGCAGAAAAGCATCTTCTGTCGACATGAGCTGTGTCTCTGCCAGCAGGCGCTCTCAGCGCCGTGATACCAGCCTTTCAATATCTGAAGGGAGCCTGCAGGAGAGCTGGAGAGGGACTCTTTGTCAGGGAGTGTAGTGACAGGACAAGGGGCAACGGTTTTAAATTGGAAGAGGGGAGATTTAGACTAGATACCAGAAAGAAATTCTTTACTGTGAGGGTGGTGAGACACTGGAACAAGTTGCCCAGGGAAGCTGTGGATGCCCCATCCCTGGAGGTGTTCAAAGCCAGGCTGGATGGGGCTTTGAGCAACCTGGTCTAGTGGGAGGTGTCCCTGCCCATGGCAGGGGGGTTGGAACTCGATGATCTTTAAGGTCCCTTCCAACCTAAACCATTCTATGATTCTATGACTAAGGCTCTACAAGGGAATTAAGTTTTTACTGTAGTTACATTACAGTTAAGTAAGAGAGAATTTATTTTGAGTTCCTCTCCTTTTGGCTCCCCTCCAGTTAAATTAATTTGGGGTTTATGGCTGTTATTCTATAAACCAACACCTGGAATTGCAGTGGGAGTCCTTGCGATTGAAACAGGACCGGCTTGCTGCTTGGCGATGTTCAGTACGGAACAGAACCTGAGAGCAGACAGAGCTCTCTCGCCTTTCTCCAACAGCGGGGAGCTGTTAACTGCTGGTTTGTGTAGCCTTGAGTGCCACTGTCAACTCAGAGTAATTTCCCATCCTGTGCCACCTCGTTCTGTGTGATTTTAGGCTGTATGTTCCTGTTTGGTAAAGTCCTCTTCCGTCACTCTCTGGGCGAACTGGAGGAGTAGGATTGGTGTCTACTAGTACATGCAAGTCCACATGGATGTTGTGTTCCCCAAAACTTCCCCTTTGCCCACGAGAAAAATTCCTTCTCCGCAAGCACTAGATAATAGAAAGGCTGTAAATACAGATTGTTGAATCGGATGTTGTTTTTAGGCTTAGCAGGACCTTTTGAAAAAAATACTTTTCATAGTTACAATTACGTATTATTGAGGAAGTGCAGTGGTGTTTCAGAGAACATCTAAGCAGGATTATTATGGGTTATAAAATGTTAGTCTTCTAGTTTTAAGATAAGTATGTTACAGAAGGATTTCAGTATTTCCTGCAATTGTTTATGAAACAGGAGTTTGTGGTTTAGTTTTGGCTGTTTTCTGTGTTTCACAGTAAATGGCCCTTTTAGTTTGAAGGTCCTTTGCAGAATGCTTCAGATTTTTTGGTTTTTCTTTTTTTCTTCCTCCAGAAATATAAAGTAGCCATGTAGTACAGATTTCTGGTTCCTCACAGGAGTTCTGCAGAACTTCAGAAAGCAACTGGATAAGTCCACTGGTGTGCAGATACCATGGATAGCTGCCAAACAACATGGTGCTTGCTTTCTTCCTCCTAGGTGCCTTTTATCATCAGTGGTGACAGTTCTTAGGGAACTTTGTGATAAGCTCTTATTTCTGTCTTCTCTAAAACCAGCCTGTAAGAATTGCTTTCAGTATGAATCGGCAGCACTCCCCGATTACTTGGGAGTAACCTAAAGCATAATCTCTCCTCGTGTCCTCTCCTCCCTACCTGTCACCTGACGCTCTGTAATGCAGTAACTGTTACACCACTTGATAGTCTTGTCATTAACTGCACTTTATAAGGAATCTTATGAAGGAGGGTTTGAAAAAACAAGTGTTACGCAACTCTCTTCTTCCTTTAAAACCTTGGTTTGGAAAAAATCTGCGTTTCAATGGGTTATAATAGTTTTCCGTTTTGTGGTGCTTGCCTCTATCACCTGTTATGCAATATTTAGTTGGTGGTTGGTGTCCATTCTCTCCTCAGCTGCAACTTTTCCAAGAAAGGTTTAACTGCTGCCTCTTGGATGAATTTTACAGTCTACATTCTTTTATAAAGTAGTCTTTTCTTTCTTCGGGATAAATTAGTGCCCTGACTGTCTTCAGTCCTTTATTTGGGATGCCTTCAAAGTGACTTCATATGGTAAGAGTATTGCTTTTTCCACTTAGCAAAGGAAAGATGCATCTGCCAAATTATACAATCTAGTTTGGGAAATACACCTTCTTATTTTCCTGAAAATTGCCTTATTAGGCTTTGTTTAACAAAAAAACCCAACCAACAAACAAACCAACCCCCCAGAAAAAGAATTCCTAAATCTAGCAGACCCTTGATATCTGGTGCTTTAAGTTAATGGTCAGAGTTGTTTTTTTCTTAACTACAGATATTTAATGAAAAAGTTACTTACTCATCCTAATCATATAAGATGATCTTATTTCTGGAAGAGAAATAACTGCAACAGACTTAGTTTACAGTATATATTTTAATCTAAGAGGCAATTAATTTAATAAATCTTAGTGAGGTTAAACCACACAAATGGAAAATCTCTTTTACTTTGTTCAGTAACATCTTCCATGAATCTGGTTTAGATAGTTGCCTGTCTTCAGTAATATGCATTTAGTTTAATGGAATTAAAAAATAATGCTTTCTTAAACATCAGTGTTAGGTCTTTTATATAGTAATTTTCTTTTTTGCCTGTTACTATATTCAGAATGGCATGTGAACATTGTTTCAGGATAAGTTGTAGAAGATTTTTGGGATTTGAAGATACCGTAGGCACTGACATAATATTTAGGTGCATGCAAAATTTAGTTTGGTTGGCCTTAAAAGCTTTGCAAAGCCCACTGCTTTCAATGAACCATATCCTTCAAGGAACTGGAGTATAAAGCGATACCAGACTCTGTCCTGTAGCTTTCCTGTTGTAAAACTGCCACACCATACAGAGTTGTGTATAGAATCAGTTGTAGTGTTGGTTTTTATATTGGTGGTACTGGTGCAGCTCATACTTCAATTACTCAGCCAAAATATCAAAAGCATTTCTGTACCAGTTCCAATATTAAGGGGTGTCTTGCTCTCTGTGGTGACATTGGCTGGTGCACATGAGAGTACTGGCATGTTTGCCACTTAATTCTTGTGGACCACAGGAAAGAAAATCTGCTAAACAAGTATCAGAGGTTCTTCTCTACTAAATGCTATTGCTTTATGGTGGTGAACACTTATTTTGCTTTAACTGATCCAATGCAGTTGCTTCCCAGAAGGCTGGATGATGTTAGTAATTTTGGAGCACTTCCCTGTCTCAAGATCAGCTGGCAGAAATGAGAGTTATTTCCTTGGATGACTGAGTTCTGTGCTCAAAGAGAATTTTCTTTTGTAGTCTATTGTTTTTAAATAACTAAGGGTTAGATCACATTAGTAGGTCGCAGTAGTCACAATAATAGATTTAGAAAGATGAAGTAAGTTTTTTGCGTTAGTGTGTGCAAAGATGCCACAGACTTTTAGAAAATTGTCTTGGAATTGAAAGAGTAATACAAATAAAATGGAACTAAATCTTTTTAAATGTAGTATTTATATTGGATTATTTTCCTGTCGTTAAAAACCGTCTATTATATATCTGCTTTGTCAGTGATTTTAAGATTATCAAAACCTGTTATATTTAAATACATTGCAGATAGCCTCAAATATCGATAGTGTTAGTGTTTTCCTTAAATTTTTCATACCTTCTTCCTAGGGCACTTCCTTCTGCCTTATAGTTTGTCAATAACTTCATGTAGAACCAACAGAGCTCATAGCCTTTGCTTTCTGCTTTTCAAACATAATTCAGTTGCATTAAAAAAAAGTCACTGCTGTTGGTCTGGTGCACGGATCAGTTCTTTTTACCATCATATTACAACCTCATTTCAAAAATACTACTTCATCTAGCAAAACAAATATGCTGGAATTGGCACGTTTCAAGCATTATTTCCTCCTCTGCGTTTTCTGCCAGTGTTGAAAAGTGTGGGGTGGTTTATTTAAGATTCTGTAGCCTTACTTAGGAAGCAATTTCTCTTCACGTTTGTGTAGTGCGTGGTATACATGAGACAGGAATTAAGGATACAAATCCCTGGCTGAACTGCTGGCCTTGGCATGAGTTGGAACAGACCCCAAGCTGGCTTTAGCCTATGCCAGCAGAAGATTGACAGCAGAATTCATTACTCCTCTCTAGCTCGCAGCAGCTGGCACAAAAGCAGCTCTGCCAGCTTCACAAAAGCAGGGAGCAAGCTTACAATGCTCATTCTTCACTGCACGACTGTAGTCAGGCTCTGGCGACTTTGTGCTGTTCAAGGGGAAGCAGAGTTGGGTCTGCAGTCTGTTTCTTCAACACTGCGCTCCTGTCTATACTTGCTGCTGGTTTTTTCCCAGAGTGTTGGGTTTTGTTTCATGGGTGTTTTGATTTAAAACTTCAGCTTTTTTTTACCAAATGCTTTGCTACGTTTTCTTGTAGATCATTTCAGGCTTTCTAGTTTTGTTACTGCAGCCATTTCAGTGTCATTTTTCACTTGCTCCTTCTTTATCTGAACACGGGTCTTGCTGCTGACAAAAGTGATGCAGAGCAACAGATGCCAGGATACACAGCTTTTACTGTAAAAAACAGTCACTTTTCCTTCTGTGTCTACTCGCGTTTTTTATTAAAATCCTGTATTACACAACATAGATGAAAAGCAGAAAACTAGTCATTGCTGAGTATAAGAAGTATGTATGATCTGAATATGTAGCACGCAAAACTAAATGTTTATGGTATCTGACTACACTTACTTGACCTTTGAGAAGATTTTTGGGATGATTCCAAAGGAAACAGAATTTGTCCATCTTACTATCTTGAGCAATCATTCATTTTTTTTCTTGAAAGGGATTCCTTTATGAACCAGTAGGCGCCTGTTTTTTAAAGTAACAATCCAGCGTTTTGTAACCCATGCTGAATTCTTTTGGATAAACTGTTTTATAATTAATGGTATTGCATTAGGATTTCTGGAGTGTCCCAGCTAGAGAGTCACTGACTGAGATATCTCTTGCACAAAGATTTATTTGAAGTTATAGCCTCCACTCCAGTATTCTGAAGTCCATGTTGCAACAAGTTAGATCCAGAACACTTAGAATGAAGACTATGTGGGTAAATAAAGAGGTGCAGGATGAGATAAAAATAAAACTGTTAGTATTGGCGTCAGCCAGTGGTTTGTCCTGTCTAGTCACCTAGTGGTGTTCCGTAAGCACCACAGGCAGATCTGAAGACCCTTCATGCCTGCAAAGCAGGTGGGCAGACTCCAGGTTCTAAAAGATCAATAAAACCATACACAGTAGCTTCTTTTCTGTATGATAACTGGGCTTGAAGCATGGGAGCAGCGAACCCAGCAGATGCAGAAGCAGATCTTCTCTCTCTGGGGAAGTTTGCACTTAAGAAAGGCTGTTTCAAGAACAAATCTTGCAGTTTGCTCCAGCCTGACATGTCTCCTATGGAGCAGAGAGGAACTTGCCTGTAGGTATATGACGTATGCATAGTGTGGAAAATGCCTTCATGGAAGTCTGTGACTGTGTAGAATGCACATATAAGGCAGACTTGAAGGCAAAAAGACAGCCCATGCAGTCCAAGAAAAGATTGCAGTTGGAAAAACCCTTTGAATAATCTGTTGCCTCTCAGCTGCAGGGAAGGAGCTGGTAAAAAATGGGCTGTAGAGCAGAAATCATGTTCAAACTATTTGTCCTATTCCAGTCTAGTATAAGTGTTGTGAGATGTATCAAGGGGTTTAATTCAACTGTAGTGCTGCTATTAAATTATTTTTCTGAAGGAAAAAGAGGATTTGCTGCTAGTTTCTTGGAAGAAAAAGATACAGTGAGATGCTGACTTAGCCAAGTTTCTCAGTTCTGGGGACCAGGCACCATGGGGAGGCTGGAGTAAGAGGTTCCTAGGAGCAAAGATACAAACTCTTTCGTGTTCAAGGGCAGTTGCAGTGATGGGCGGAACTTGGAAGCTGCAGCGCTGTGAAACATGGCAGCGTAGCCATCAGCGTTTTCACAAAGGCGGGGGAGAAGAGAACCTCTTCGTGTTCCAGTCAGGAAGGAGAAAACCTGTTGTTTCCTCCTGATGCTGCCAAAGGGGAATCCCTCTTTTTTTTTTTTTTTTTTCTCTTTCTTGACGGAAATGATCTAGGGCTGATTGTTTCGATCTCGCCAAGGAGGGAATTGACCTTCCTGCTGCTTTGCCAAGAAAATAATTTGTTTATTTCGTAGTTTTTCCTGTTCATTGTAAAGCGTTAGTAACCCCTTCATGGAAGGTTTATGGCACTGTGATTCTGCTGTATAAATTTCTGGGTGTGTTTCCATCATTTAGTGCAGAGTGTTAGAGGTATTCAGGCTATCTCTATATGAGCTAAATTTGGAGGTAAGAATTTGCTATCTAGGGATCTGAAATTACAGAAGTGTCAATTCTTCCTGTTACTGAAGTGGAAGTTCTTTAGATTAACCCAAGTGTAATAATGGAAGTATTGCCAATTTACAAGGATGATTTCTCATCAGTTTTATATTTCTGTTTATTTTATCAGTGCACTACTTATTTTAATTTGTCAAATGAGATTTGACCTATTAGTTTTCTGAATTTGATGTATAAAGAGTTTTTCTTTGCATCCCTCGGTATTCCTTGGTACACCTCCCACCTCTAAAATTATTTACAGTAATGTTTCATGAGTCTGTGTAACAGAAGTACATGCGTTTTTTCTCCATGATCATTCCACTATTCTATTAATGGTATAAGTTACATATTTCGACTTCTCTGCATTTTTGGGGAGCTACCCACAGCTTTCACTTGTACTAAAGGTGCCAGAATATCTCTTCAGTTTTTGAAACTTCAGGCATTCATCTTCAGTAGGGCACCCACTCTCTTTTTAATAACTTTTCCCTTGTGAAACTTTGTATTCCCTTTAAGCCTTCTTGGCTATCATTAACTCATTGGGCTGTTTTTGTTTCTTTATCTCAGTCATATGGTAGCCTTACGTGGCTGTGGTATACCCTTTTTCGGTATGTCTGCTGTATAGCACTTAAAGATTATAAACCTTGAGCTTTTGAGCAGTTTGTAAAGCTGCCTGACTTCACAAAGTAAATTCCTGTACGTGTAAAGGACTATTGCTGTGATGCGCTTGAATTATAGCATCTTTACTTGCTGGTGGATTTTGTTACTTCTTTTCATTTTGTCTTATGAGATGGGGAAGGTATTTGCTTACTTGAAACTCAGTATCACTTTACTTTGTATTCTTTGAACCAAACTCTACTAAATACAAGAAACTGACATTTGTTAGTTTCACATTTTCCTTCTGTTTTGTTGTACTTTCTCCTATAACTAAAAGATGCAGAATGGTTTGTACTTCGTTAATCTTAACATCATTGTGCATCCTGCATCCTTTTACCACATCACTCTTAATGCTCAGTCCACTAAATCGTTGCAGCAGATGCCTTATCTGCTTTATGGGTTTTGCCATCAATTGATATCTTTTTCCATGATTGTCATTAAACAACTTTTACTGTGTTTTTTCTCTTTGTGCAATTGCCTCATTCTCAAGAGGTTTAAACAAGGACAGTCTTTGTACTTCTACAGTGACATACTTGTAGTCTTATTATGCTTATCTCTTCTTTCCATTAACTGTTATGTATATTTTCTAGGGTAAAAGTGAATACCCCATTAAATCTTTCTGGACATCTACTACTGTGACAGTTTGTATTCCTGCTGTCTTCACCTGGGTATTACTTTTTTTTTTCTTCTAGGATGGTTTAACTCCCTGAAATATGCTTGTAAGAAGGGGGGTTTTGTGGGTTTTTTCCATTTTACACTTCAGTTTTCAGTAGTTCTTAGATTTCCCTAGTGGGAAGGGCCTCTTATGGCCCATAGAAGAGAGAAGACCACAGATTGATACAGCTTGTCTTAGCGTAGTCCTTGTTTGAGGATGATCTATAGCAGAAATATGGCAAGGAAAAGTGTTCCTGAAGGTGGGGATCTGACTTTAAAAGGGCTTGGCCAGGCATCTGGTCCGTATTGCTATAAGTTGAGCTATGTGGGTGTCAACAGTGTGGAGGAGAGGTTAGCAAACATTTGTTGAGGCAAAATATGGAGGTCCTAGACTAGGAGAAAAACCATAGACCAGGAGTGGAAGGAGGATCTAGCAAGTTTTAAAATATTTGTGTAAATAGTACTGTCACTTTTTTTCATATTTACAAAGTACTGAACTTGGTTCCTGTCCCTCTTCTTTCAAAAAGTGTTCAAGCAGAGCAGTCTTCCATGTTGTTCAGCTGTTGATAAGAATTAGTTACAAGGGAAGTGTTACGGCAACTCATTTCCTTTTTTTTTGTTTCTAAGGTCTCTGCTTTTTCACTTGTAGAATTTTCTATTTCTTTTTTACACATATAGACTAACAAAATTCACTGTGTTCCAGATTTCTAGAATATCAACATTCTAGTGACAAAGTTAAATATAAAAACTGCGTATTGTTTTAATACGTTGTGTTTACTTTCTGCCATATAACTTCATTTTAATGCCTAATTCAAGAGTGCATTTCACTACTTCCATGTTCACCAAATCATAACCACACAAAGAGGTTATTCACCACTTAGGAATGAAAGTCGCATCTGTTAGTTATTATCTTTGCAGTGTTGCAGCACTGCAGAATGAGTGCTTGGGAGAGACTTTAAATACTGTGCCCAATCTCTGCTCTCTTCTAGGGAAATGCAGATACCCAGGAAATGCTACTCACTTTTGTAGGGGGTGGTAGAGGTCATCCCATAAGTTAGAAAAAGTTGGATTGTGGTTTTTTGGTCTAGGCCCAAAATAGATAGCATTATTTATTGTATCTGAATTATGCTAAGTAAATACCTCAAGGTTTCCACTCAGTTCTAGGAAGAAAAGTCATCTTTATTTAAAATAAATGCAAGGGTTTTAGTTGATACCTTTCACAGGAAAATTATGAACATCATTATACAAATATGTATTTTGGTGATATTTGCAGTGATTTAGATGGTTAAAACTTGTTTGCTTTCTTTTCGATGTCTGGCAGACTAAACTGAAGAAATAACATGGTTACAGTTTATCTTTAATTCCAGATTGCAGATTTTTCTTTATTAGTATTAAAATCAAAGTTCCTGCAGATGACATTCAGGAAAACCTGATCAGCAGGGAATTTCCTGCTGTCTGAATTCGTGGAGACAAGTTACGCCACTGCGATGATAGCCACGGGCTCCATTTGAGGGGAGCTTGTTGTGATGCGGTGACCTCATGCGGCATTCCTGCCTGTGGCAGACAGATTAGGAGACTGAATTGTTGAATTCCTGGAAGGTGGTGGAATAACTATAGATAGTGAAACTGTCCTTTGCAGAAACTCATAGATCCTATCAGAAATGTAGAACCACATGAATTTCAGCGTTTGGCGAAAGGTAACGAAGTCATTTGTGGAACGAATGTAATAGATTACATTGGAACTGGTGTGGGATTGCTGAATCTTGTTAAATTTTCTAAATTGCCACAATTTTTGTAGGCTTTTAAACTGCCTGCTGGCAGGCAACTTCTATTTAATTTTTGTCCTTTAAAAAGCAGTTATTGTTATTTCGTTCCAGCTAAAATCAAAAGCTGTTGTCTGCCAAGATTGTCTCTTTGTGGTCCTTACAAATGGAGTCGTCTTACTAAGAAGAAATCCAGGCTTATTTCTTGCTTCACGACATGAGCATAAAGCCTTGCTTGGGGCAAGAAAATAGTCAGGAAAGTATATTATTGGATGGTGGGAGTCGGACAAGGAGGCTGAGGGAATGTATGGAAGGGAGAGAGAAAATACGTGGGAAGTAAATATCAGGGAGGAAAGAAGATTCAGAGAGAAGGGTGCAAAGAGAAGTCCTGGTGAATACAGGGATGGGGAAGCCATAGTGCACAGACCATTGGTATGAACTGAGCAATGGGAGGAAGGAGAAAGCAGGAGGAGGTTTTAGAAGAAAGACGTGAAGATGTGGCATTAAGGGGATGGTTCTGTCAGGGTGGTCAGTTCATTCAGAGCCAGGCTTATCTTCAAATCCATCCTGTCACGAAGGGCTGAAGGAGCTCATTTAGGATGACAGCTTCAGTTAAGTTGGTTCCTGTGGCTGGCCCTGGAGCGTGGAAGAGTCCAAGTGAAAAGGCAGACTTAACATTGGTTGTCAGTTATTTTACTGGGCTGTATCTTGAAATGCATAGGCAAGGAAGGGCCTGAAGAAGGTTTCAGGCCATTATGGATTCATACTGAGCAGGTTATGCAGTCCCAGTGATACAGGACAAGTAGGTAAATGGTGATGAAAGAATATCTGGTAATGTCTGGTTGCCAGGTTCTCCCTGCTCCATCCCCTACCTGTGGTGAGACAACTTCCCTGCAAATTGGCAGCAGGACCTGTGTTCCAGTGTTGCCCTACATCCTCAACTTATCTTGGTGAATAATCAGTACAGGAAGTTTTAAGACTTGTAAAAATGCCATTTCATTTCATTTCTAGTTTTTTTCCAAACAGGTCTAGCCTTTTCATAAGTAAAAATTGAGTGTGTATTTAGGTTTCTGGAAAAACCTTACAGGGCAGTCATCTTTTTCCCAAAGGTTCATCTTCTGGTGTATGGCTTTTATTCCACTTCTGGGATAAAATTGGGAAGGTTCTTATGGTGACAAAGTCATTTGGATAGAACCTGAAAAATCAGTCTTGCTCAAGAGCCATCCTATATTAGACTTTGGAATTGAGTGACAAGTATTAGTTTTCTTTTGAGGTCTCTTAAGCATGCACAGCCAAGGAAGGGGTTGGCAGGTGGATTAGCAGAAAACCTCAACTTGCACTTGTCTATAAAGTAGGGAATGCGGTGGAATGAGGTCTTTTGGATAGCATAGACAATTATAGCAAAGCTTAAAGAAGAGAAGCATTAACCTCCTTTGTTATATTCTCCCTGAAGTTTACAGCCCACATTATGCACTAAAATTTGGATGTTTTCTCTATCACTCTCAACCAATAAAATTTACTTTAAAAACAAAAAAGATAAAGCTCCGACTCGGTGATCTAACACTTCAGTAATTTACTATCATAAAATAGTTTTAAGTACAAATGTTTTATCTTATGCCAAGCTGGACGCTAAAGATGTTTTGTCTAAAACATGAGATAATGGAAAGTGTATTGTGGCATGTGAATTACTTTAGCCTCTTGGTGGTAAATGTTTGCTTAACCAGAAAAGAATGTGTTGCGGTCCTTGCCAAAGGAAAGGTATTGTTGTACTTTGCATTTGGAGTACTGTAAATAAAGCAATAAATATGTTTCTGTTCATGTGTGTTAATCCACAAGTTACGAATGCATTCGTTCAGTAGAAATGTAATATACTGTTATCCCTTTTAAAGGGTTTCAGTAAGAAGAGGTCATAATTACTTTGGGTTGAGAGAAATATGAAACCAAATATTTTCACGATGATTGAAGTTGAATATGAGAGAGAGAAATAGTTTTTGCTCAAACTAAGTTAACCTTAAATCCCAACAACTCAAATTCTGTTTTATGTTCAATATTCTTCTTGTCTGCTGACTCCTCTGATACACTGTTTTTAATCACACATTGCTGTAAATCATAAAGTATATAATTTTCTTTACCTATCCAGTGTTGTCTTTGGCAAAAGACGACCTAACTGCATAATATGTTAATGATGAGAGAAAGTAGAGCAGCTATGGGAAGTACTACACTTATTGCCCACAGTGTATTTTGGTTTTGAACTTCATTTGCCTTTAACTGATACAATAGCTTAGTAGTAATTTAATAATGCTGATTACAGAAAGAATTGCATAACTCAGATTGCAGTGTAATAATATCAGAGCATCTGTTGGATGCCGCAGTTACAGCAAGTGAAAGCAACAGGCTTTCTCTTTCAACAGAGCTTTGAAATATCCTCTTCTTTCCCCAAAATCCCACGTCCGGTTTCCAGTTAAAAAGTTGGGAGTAAGTATTACAGTTCTAGAAGATAACTGTGGAGAAGATGCTCAATTTATTCTTTATTACTGTGGCATCATCTGTTACGTACCTGGCTTCACCCTCCAGGGTGAAGAGGAGCCCTTTTCTGGGAAAGGACTGTGCATCTGAGCCATGTGGGGATTTCTACAGGGAATGTTTTCGCAGACAGTGCTGTAAGCAGAGATTTGCTTAGGCATAGATGAGGACATTGTACCATCTTTTAGAAATTAGTGCCCCAGTGTCCTGGATATCAGAGTTTTACTTCTGCAAAACCAGAGCTCTAAGTGGTTCCAATATACCTTCCCTTAGTAGTTTTTCAGATGGGCTTTTTATTTCGTCTTCCCAGGACTTCGCTGATAATTCATAAGCAAATGTGATAAATAATCTACACTACTAACCGTGTAAATTAAACTTCTAATGTTAAAGCCCGTAAGTAGAACATTGTTATTTTTAATTTAGAATCTGATTTTGGTAAATGTATCCATTTTAATAATTCTGTGTCCGTATCCAATTTTGGTAAAGATTAATTAAGAAATTATATAAATATATATTGTATAAATATTAATTAAGAACATTTTGGCCCTTAGAGAAATTTGACTTGTATTCTCCTCCTGTTCTTATGTTTAGATGTTACGAGGGTTTTTTTAAAAAAAAAAAAAGGTAGTTGGATAATAGGACTGGGTACGTAATTTGAATCATAAGACAGTTCTTCTGAACATGATGTCATCTGAAAATTCTGTGAATTGCCAGAAAGCTTGTGTTTTTTTCCCAGAAAGTGTACATTATGTCCTTGGTAGTGTTAAAATCCAAAATAAACTTCCCTGTTATTTTTAAGGTACAATGAACTGGATGCCAGTAGAAGCCTCCTAGACAATTTGAAAGGCAAAGTAATAATTGAGTATCCAACGTTATTTGTGGTCTTGAAAACATTGAAGAGTGACATGGTGGTTCTTGGCCAAGGTAAGCGTATATTTATTTCCTGTTATGCTATAGTTAGATATTTTAGTTAAATAAACAATAATTAAGGTTATGTCTATTAATAATGACAGGAATGTGCAGTATGTCTTGTATTTCCCTCTGAATCTAGAAGATTGCTATAAGAAAGCTGTTATGAATGCTCTGTCTTAAAACTGCTGGCTGGTGGCTTACATTCATAAGCTGTATTGTATGTGTTTTTCCTGACTCTGTTTACTGGTGCTTGTTTCTTCTTTTTCATATGTTTTTAGCCACTAAGGTAAAACAGCTCTTCAGACTCAAGCTAAATTTTGTATTTAGCAAAGTTTGACAGAGTTGGTTATTTCTAAAAGTCAAGCTGTCTGGAGATGAGTTTTAAGTAAGCCTGCTAATCATACAGAGGAATCATTCTACATTATTTCGTAGCATAACTCCTAACATTGGACAAATAATTCTGCATTAGAGGGTAGTTATTAGATATTGTAATAGCAAGGAAGCTTTTGGGGCAGGTTAAAAGCGCAATGTTATGTTTCAAAAAGTACTAAGTTGAGGGAGAATTTTAATCTTGGAGATAATTTGGAGAGTCCAGATCTAGCAGGAATTTGTATTTTAGTTTTGAAGTTAATTGCCATCTTCCTCCCCAGTATAAAGGCCTCATGTCCCAGCTTTGCTTTCCGCAGCTGCTGATACAGTGAATCAGTTCCCTTGTCTCCTAGTGCCCCAGCTAATCACCTTAGTTATCAAATTCCATACTTCTTAGTGATGAGCCACTCTAATTTTTACAGATCTCTGAGGAAAAGCTTTGAAATATTTTTGCAGCGGCGATTTCACTGTGGCAGTTTAATCATGGATCTGTATATAATTTGACTGAATAAATACGAGGCTAAGAATGCCAGTGATAGCTGGCTTTGGTGAATCTTGCCTGTTCTGGCTAGATGACACTGAGTGATCCGTTGGAGCAATGTGCTCTCAAGGAAAGAGCGTGCAAACATTTCCTGCGGTACGTGCTGACAGTCCTGCTGAGCGTGAGACGCTGTGCCAGGGGATAAGGTAGGAGTCTTGTCTGAGCAACTGGATCCACTCGCCCTAGGATACTTGCCCTAGGAGTGCACATACATATACCACAGCACAAAAAAATGAGGTTTTTTTCAGTTTGTCCATTATTTCTTGATCTAGGTCCCTTGGTTTTCAGTAGTCAGCCCTATCCCAATGATTTAGATGTCAGGAGGGAATTACAATTGAGTGACTCATAAACTTAATCTGAATAGGGTGGTTGTCGTGTCTCCTGAGCTAGTAGGGAGATTATCCTTTTGAGGGTATAGATTCACATAAGTGTTTATTGAACAGGTATTATTTTGAGGCCATGCTACCACAGCGACTATCTGATTCTGTAAAAGGCAGAGTAGAAGGGCAAAGGGAAGAGAGAGGCGGTCAGAGCCGGGGATGTGCCAGTAGCTCTCTCAGGGCAGTGCAAGACGGTGACCTTCCTTTGCTGCTGGGATCATTCAGTCAGCAGTTATCCCTGAAGTCGGTATTCGGGGAACACTGGCAGCTGTTTCAGGTTTTGGGAACCATTAATTTTCATAATCTTTTTTTTTTTTTTAACTTTCAATAGATTCCATAAAAATCAAGTGCATAGTTCCCTATTGAGGTGTCTTGGGTATAACTTAGCAGAAGATTATAACTAGAGGCAAAAATAACATGATTTTCACAACCTTTATCGTAATTTATTTTTGTACGTATTTTTAGTTAACATGTTAACACTTAACTTCAGCCTTGAGTTTGCTTTAGAGGCTGTGTTCTTGGAGTTTTTTCTGTTAAGAGTGGAAGACTGCCACAGTAACTCCAGATTCTTTCAGGAAAAGCATTCAGAACATGAATATCGAAATATAAGGGCTTTTTCATTGCTGTTATTCCACTTGAAGACAAAATACCACTTTTGTTGAAGTGTGGCACAATCATAGTACTCTTCTTTCATCTGTCATCCTTACAGAATAAAGGAGAAAAACCAGTATTTAGTTTGCTTTACCAGTTGCGTTTACAGATAATTGCTAAGAGTGGAAATCTTGGGTTCACTTCCAGACTCTCCAGGGAGAAGTCCGATGGAGTGAGAGGTGCTTTAGCCCACTCCCATCTCCCAGGAGGTGACCTTTCTGCTGTAGCATCTTGTCTATTACTTGCGGTCCAGTTTCTTCGCACGCTCCTCCTAGGCCATCCATCCTGCCCTTGCTCATCCTATCTCTGCCAGTGCTGCCTTTCCTTTCCTCCAGCCTCCTTCACGTGTGCCCGTGGGGATGCTTGTCTCGGAGGCCTGTCCAGCTGACCTCCCCTCGCATTCCAGGCCCTCAGCTGCCACCGTGGATGTCTGGAAGGGTATCTGCTGGAGCACGGGGGCTGCCACTACCATAGCCCTCCAGGGTCTCTTTTCAGAGGACCCAGGCTGAACAAGAAACAAAGTCTTGTGGAAATTTAACTGCTAAAATGATCATTTTTTACTGAGCAATCTCAGATCTACCCCCTTCCTCAGGAAGAACAGAGGCAAGTTTTCATACCATAGCAACAGGCAGGTGCTGGGGAAGGATCACTGTTCTCCCCTGTGATTCAAGTTACTACCCCCAAAGACTGAGGGAGAGCTAGAGCCAGACACCTTCAAAGAGAGACTGCTAGAACTTTAGGAGAAATAGGCTTTGTCCTCCTTTACTTGTTCGAAGAAATGGCTGAAGTATTTTGGCTGAAAGTTTCAAAAAAAAGAATAGGGAAAGTAAGGATTGATGAAGGAAACTGACACTGAAAAATTTGAACCCAGAGTTTTAATTTCACAATATAAGTAGACAGCAAACAGTTTTATGGTGGGAAGGACTGGGCAATCTTAATTTATAGGCAATGCTATCAACACCGTAAAAATACGTTCTGAGTGAAGACAATCTATAATTCCTGTTAAATAAAACTTACCGTAACAGGCTAAACTAAGGCTAAAACTTGGCTGTTGAGCTTCACTGTGAGTCAGAAGACTGCCACATTCTTTTATGTGATGTTTTGATGCTTGACTTGCTTATAGCAAAAACTACAGGTGCTCTGATTTCAGCATACAAGGTCAGTCATGGCTGAAGATAGTAGGGGATTATGGAAGCTTTCACAGGACTTAGGGGCAAAAACAATCCTTACTTTGTGCATTACTCAGTACATATCTGGCATATAAATGTTAATTGATTATACACTGGATTTAATGTAGACAAAATGTGACCTCCGATGTTTCTGGGTGAAATGCTTCTATTTTGTTGAACAAATTCCATTGGAAGTGTACAGGTGCACACTGTGTCCTGTATATGATCCAGTGTTTGCCAGCTGTAGAACTTAGCTGGACAAGACAGTAACTGCACTGCATCAGCTCCCTTTTGGTAACGTCTCCTTAATGAAGCATCTGACACTAAATGCTCAAAACATTCTTTAAATTCATAGTCGGATCAAATACTGAAAATAATAACGAGAGCAGAGTGTGAATCACGGGCCTGCTTTGCTGTAGTTTATTTTTGTGCTGCTTGAGTGCCACCAACCAGTGGCATTTGGTGACCTCACCACAAGGTGACAGGGTTCAGGGCTTGTTAAAGAAGGAGTCTCAGGGTGTGAGGCTGAAGACCAGTTTGGGAAATGACTGCTTCACAATTTTAGCAGACCACAACAGCCGTGTCCTAAAGTACAAGTTATTGTGCACCTTTAACCTCATCAGCCTTAGCTCATGGATTCATGCAACTTAACACCATCTTTGGGATGCTGGAACACGTGGAAGGAACACATAGGTGCATCATCTTAATTTTCCATTTCCATTTAGAATTTCTCAGTAGTTCTCCATCTTAAGTGAAATGCTAATAAAAGTGTAAGTGATTTATAATTCATTACAGTTGTGAGATATATGTAGTAACTCAGAAAACAACACTTAAATAAGCCAAGAGAACAGTTTGAAATTCTCCGTGGATGAAGAGGAATAGTTTGTGTGGAATAAATACTCTGCTTACCTACTTGTCTGGAAGACCAAGATTTAAAAACTAAAAGAAATTCCCAACATTGTCTTGCTTTCTGCTTCAACAACGAGGTCCTACCCAGGGATTCATCCCATGTTACAAGACTGGTTATGTGTTATGCAATAGCCATCCTCCAGGAAAGCATGACTGAAAGGAAAAGAAGATATGAAACTGCTTCTGTTTGGTGAGCAAACAGCATTGCTGAAACTAATTGCTTGTTTGTTTTTCGTTTGTGTCCTATACCCTCAGATGCCAGTGAATCTGCAGAAAGTTCGGACGGTGAAAGTTCCTCCCTTTCATCTATGGAAGAAGGGGAAATTCGGGACAGTTCATGATGGTTCTTTGAGAGAAGAGGGCGGAATGAGACTTTTTTTTTTTTTTTTTAATTCATTAAACCTTTTTTTATACAACTCAGAGGTTTGGTTTGGTGTCCTTCACTAAAGGCAGCACTTCCAAACTGCCTGCCTATTTTTGGATTTAGGAATGCATATTTAGGGATGTAAGTAAAGAGATAGGGAATGATTGGTTCCAGAAAAAAAAATATTCTTATTTAATTGCAGCCTTTTGTCCATGTATCTTTAATAAATCAGAGTAACCCTAATTTAAAGTTTCCAAGTTAGTTTCAACAATATATTTTTTCCTTTTATCCTAACATCTCAATGTCTGATTTTTGAGTTTAAGTACCTGATCACATATTTGTATTTATACGTGGATTTGAGCCTTAATGATCATACTTACTACGAAAAAAAAACCACAGGTGTTTCATTAGATTAATTTTCTTTTAGGGTATTTCTTTGTCATGCTGAGCTGCTGCAGATGATCTTAGTTTACTTTTGACTTTAATCTTTTGTGGTGACATTCTGGGTGCCTGGTGCAATACGTTTGGGGTTTTTTCTTACTTGGTTGCATCTTGTTTAATGTGTTACGGACAGGTCAAACCATGTTTTCAAGGTGGCATTTTGCTGTCTAATCTTCTACCCTGATCTGAATCAGCATGGGTTTTAAAATCAATAGAAATGGATACATAGTGTCATTATTGCTAATATATTGGAATTCTAAACAACGCTTGTGTTACACATCTCATATTACTAGTTTACCTACTGAGGCCAGGTATTGTAAATATTTACTGGAATACCAACTGAATTTATGTACTTAAAAGCCAAATAAACCTTAAAAAAAAAAAAGTCCTGCACTGTATAATCTGCTGACAATAGAAATCTGTTGTTACCTTCTGAGAAGATTTCGAGATCCCAGACCCCTTATGGCTGTACCCAAGTCCCCCCATGCCCCTGGGGTCTGTTGGAGGACGAGAGCAGCGTGTGCTGCGTGTGAGTGGTGTGACACAGGTGGGCCCCTCTGCCCGATTGCACGGGGAGCTCTCGGGAATCAGCGTAGGTGTTTGGGGTTAGTTTGCAAGGGTCAGTATTTGTAAATTCTTAAGGACGTGATCACTTCCTAAACAGCTCTGTGAGGTTGTTGCTGCCATTGTTGTTACCCCAGTTTGGCTGTCTCCTGCTTGAGACCAGCACCTTTGTGAAAAAAGCTGGTGGCAGGGGATGCACGCTGAAAAACCCCCATGAAGGTGGTTTTTCTGTCATAAATGTTCTGCCTGCCAGTCCTGATGTTATGTGTAGAAAGACAACAGAAAGCAGTGAAGGAACTTGTTGAGGTAATGGGAGGCTTGGACAGCATGATGGGAGAGGGCTCGGGCTTCCAGACTCCCAGTCTAGGCTTCAGGGCACCAGGCTGTCGGTTCCTCACCAGTCGTACTGTGTGGAGAGGGTTTTTGAGATGTTCAAAGTTTTAGAAGTCATTTTTTTCACACCTTTGCAAACAAATTTTTATTTAAAAATGTTGTTCACTGTGACATGCAGCTACTGAAGTTTGGAAAGAGCGTCAGACCTTTGTAGTCACATATTACTTTTTTTCACAGTGATATCACATGTCCTTTCCCTTGTGTGTTTTGCAACCCAGGGTAAAACAGGGAAGTTTTTCTTCTGGCCTGGCAGTAGCCTCCTGTGCTCTATTTTCTTTTTTAGTCATTGTTGGTCCTCTGCCCACCTCTTGTTTCAATGTTTGTTTTTTTAACCCTTTTTAAAGGACCAGGATTCCTAGCTATAGGTGCTGCTTTCATATTTTTTCAGTTCAGTGAAAGTGAATAAGCTTTTCCTAATCAGTGATTACTGCACGCTCACTTGGTAGTCACAAATTACTTTAAAGCAGTCTTGAACCCATTCATAATAACACCGATAAAAGAGCAGAACAGCAGAACTGCCACAGTTCATTTGCCAGAATATGTTTCATCTGGAGTAAAAGCGTGGCATTTCTTTTAAGATTCATAGCACGCAGTGGAAATTAGAGTGCTGCAAATATTAGGGTTGATCTGCCTGTGTGTGTGATTAGTCTTTGGCTGAGGAATGCAGACTTGTAATTTGCATTACTTTCTTGCACTCTCGGAGGTTTTCATTAATTGTATGAAAGGGTTTGCCTGAGGTTTTATTTCTTACATAAATGTAGTTTAAGCTTCCTCGTGAGTGAAACACAACCATAATTCGTTTTTAAATGAAGATGCTCTTAATTCTATCCTTCAGATTTAAGTCTTTTCCTACCTTAAAGAAGGTTTTAAAAAATTATTAAGGAGCATTCTTGTGGTAGTTACTAGAACTTGAAATTTCCCAAACAAAGATAGGAATCATCTTCCAGAGTTCAATCAAATTGAGAGTAAAAGGCCTTGGTAGCATTTGCCATTCATTCCCAAGTTACTATTTACCTATTTTTATTTGGTTTCGGTAACAGTTGCACTAGTCTGAACAGTGGTGACTCATCAAATGCAAGATAAGATGAAATGAAAATATTCAGTTTTGCTAAACTTTTTCAATATTTGTTTGTAAAAATTAATTCAAAATGTGGTCTCTGGGTAGAAGCACATCCTTACTGGTGACCAGTATAGATCCTGCAACAGTGGTAATTCTTCATAATAAGGTTACTGATTTAATCAGAAGTTTATGTACTCTTTGGCTAGGCAGATGGTTTTCAACACTTTCGTAGGCACTTAGGGGAAGTTTTTAATTCGTTTCTGAGTTGACTTAACCCAGAACAAGCATCTTGTAATAAACTGAAGGATAAAATGCATCTTTTAAAGCTATATTTTTAAATTTCTGGTCAAGCACTTGAAATTTAAGACATGGAGCTGAAGCTGCCTGGGAAACTTCAGTTCTGTCCATTTTGAAAACATACTGTTGCAGTCATACTCTACGAGAATCCCTGCAGGACTCTGCCTTGATTCAGCGCAGATGATGTCTTTGAATGAAAGCTGTGTGATGTTGTTTTAATCTTCATCGTCCAACACCAGCTTGTGTTAAGTGCTTGATTTTACACCTACTACGCTTACTCATTATTTTTTTCCCTCTATAAGCTACTTGTCAGGGAAGGAACAAGTTGGTTTTGTGTAGCGTTGTTATGGCATTTCTTTTAATGTTTAGACTTTTCAAGTTTCAAACCCTGAACCCTCACAGTGTGCTTGAGCTGAAGGACCATCGGCTTACAAAGCAAAGAGTAAAGGCTCTTGTCCTGAATGAACATGCTACTTAAAAAAAAATCAAAAGCTTAATGAAGTCATCCCTTTCACAAGCCATGGAAGACAAAAATAGAGCATAGCTAAGCGCATAGCAATAGCTGAGAGGTAGGATTGAGTCAGCCCTATGAGAAAACTTGGTCCTTTTCCTTTTTTGTATAATTTTCTGGGGGTATGAGGCGTAAGTTATTGACTTGTCATGGGTAAACAACGCTACACCCCCGTCAGTGTAACAGCTAAGTTTTGAAGGAGCACATCTGCATTCTGGGTTTTACTGCACTTATTTCTGTGTTAGGAATTGTTGATCCGCAGACGAGAAGAGGGTCATGCCACAAAATGTGTGGTTGGCGCTGGGTCTCGGAGGCAAAGCCGGACCAGTTCTTGTTACTCCGGTCAAACAGTGCAGTTTTACTTTGCATTAGGAGTAAACTGTTTACCGTGAGCTCTAGTCTAAAAAAGTACAATTCCTAAGTTCGCTGTAGCGCCGATCAGAAGTGCGACCTTTGTTTTGTTTATAAACATAGCTGGGATTCAGACCTTGCCCTGCGAGATACGGCTGTTCTCTATTGACATCTGTAGGAACTGAGAATGCGTAACACCTTGCGAGAGCAGGCTTTCAAAGAGTAAATATACAGCTGTGATGATGTAACGCCAGGCCATATTTGGTCACAAACATTTCGTTCTGCTTTCTTAAGTCCCACGCTCCTTTCTTGAAAACATTTATTCTTCCTCCCTCCAAAGGAAAAAATATCTTGAATTTGTGTTTATGTTGTTGCTATGACATTGGGTTAAACTGTATGCAGATGCACGTTCTGTTAATAAGAGAAAAAAAAATGAACTGTGTACTTCAGTGAACAAAGATTACCCTGTGTTTGTGTTAAAATGTTGCTATGGCAGTGCATATGGTTTTATTTGGTGGAAATTTGTGGTGAAGTGGAAGGAAGTCACATGTATGCAAGACAAACAAGAAACGGCAGCAAAAACAACTCGAAATAAATACTGAAACTGAAAGGGAAGTTGCAGATGACCAGGAAAAAGCAGGGATAGTTGTTTTGCTGCCTGTCTGTCTGTGACTTGATAACAGAAATGTGTTCCCACTGTGTCCTGCTGGGTCTCGGTGACCCATCGGACAGGGACTTAGCTCTACTGATGCTTTTATTGTGAGAGCTTCTTTCCCTCCTCAGCTCTGTGCATCGTAACATATTTTTGTTTTGGAAGCAAAGTTCCACTGTCTTGGCCTGATTTCACCACTGCTAACTTTTCCTGCCGAAAAGCATTTCCAGGCTATCTTATTGTAGAAGGCTTTTTGGCAGGAAAAGTCAATAGAGTGATAAAATATGGAAAGCTGCTAGAGCCTTGCCTACCTTTGGGGCAAGGGGAAGACTTTGTGGACTTCCTAGCTCCAACTAGTGATAGAAACAGTAGATTCTTTTTTTTTTTTTTTAACTGGGGCAGTAGTCCTTGTATTTATCCAATCCTTTTGCATTAGGCTTCTTTTTGCATCATTTGCATCAGTACAGCTCTTTGTGGAGTTGCGTGACAAATCAGAGCAGGTTAAAAATAATCTGCCAAAGAAGCAGGGATAGAAATGAGAGGGGGCCTTGATTTAGAGAATAAATTGCCACACCGGGAACTGGCTGGTTCCTGCACGATCCCAGCTAGTGGAGAAAGCAAAAGTGTTTTTAAAATCACATTGCTACTTTCTTCCTGTTATCCCAGTTCTGCCTCAAGAAGGAGGAAAAAGTGACTGTGAAAGCTGCCTGTTGCCTTTCCACTCCTTGCTTCCAGGTTTTCTCCTGAATCGTGTTGTAGCCCCAGAACTTGCCCATTTTCCCAGGAGTGCCAACAGGCAGTAGAGAGGTATGTCTGAGTGAGGTGAAAATCAAGTTGGTGGATGAGGTATAAGCATTCGGGAAAAAGAGCAGACAGGGGTGGCGTTAAAAGCTTGCCTGAGAAGTCCCCATCACTTTCACACCTAAACTCTCAGTGGAATCACTTGGTTGACCTTTTTTCCCAATCTCTGCTTTCAGCTGTCCTTGAGCATCCATACTGGTTTTAATGGGATTGTTCCACTGCAGTGTGAATGTCTGCTTCTGTGGAGTAAAATATATTTTCCTGGTTTAAGTTCTTATTAATAGACTTGCATTACAGATGTGACGTCTTGATGTCTGATTTTGTTAAATTCATGAGATAATTAGGATCTAACCTGGTTGGTTTGAGATGCTCAAGGAAATCAGCAGCTTCTGAGAAACCAGTGTCTTAGACTTCTACGATCTGCTGGGCTCCTTTTGATCTGATGTTCGAGCAGGGTTCTCAAAATACTACTGGACTACAGTGCTGACCGTTCAACTGAGATCTATAGCAGAGCCCCTTGATTCTTATTGAAACTGCAGTCATCATGAGGTTGTTCAAGTATGTGCCCTAGCTAGATTCCCATATGAGCAAATCTATGCACCTTACCTTTAAATTTCTTCTGTCTAATAAGGAGAACTCTATAAAATCTTGCATAATCTTTTCCTCCTGAATGGTTGCTACATTCCATCCCGTAAGTGTACTTCAAGACAGATGAAGTTGTTTATGTGAATGGTGCCTTGGGGTCTTTCAGGATCTTCTCCAATATAAATTGTGTATGTAGAAATCGTAGCTCTGTAGTTTTTCTGGGGAAAAAAATCACAGTATACTGGATACAATCAGTTCAGTTTCTTGGTGTTTGGTCTTTACACAGTAAAAGACACAGATGCTTATTGCATCATTTTGTTGGTTGAAGTCGCATTTTACAGGATTTATATCTTCTAGACTCCAAGTCTCGCTGCAGTTCAATGCAGTTTGGTTGTTCATGAGTTGAAATGCATGTATAGCTACCTCCAAAGCTAGTTGTATGTTACTGCTTTCACCATGGCACCTCCACGTTTCTGTGTGCGATTTTATACGTGGCTATGTAACGTGAAGGAAAAAATGGTGAGAATCCAAACAAGGACATGTCTATGTGAAAAAACCAGGCTGTAGGCAGAGCTGCCCGTACAGCCACACGGCCTTCCCTTGCTGTGTGCTGAGTGCTCTGGGCACTGCGTGGAAGTGGTTCCGCTGATTACACAGGAGTAAACTAAAATCTGCATGTGCATCCAAGTGCTTTTCTGCAGGATCCGCTCAGAAGGGCCAGCATCTGGCAAAAAGCGTGCTGCTGGTGTGACACGTTTAGCTGCTGCTGTGTAGGTAGGTAGGTTTGACTTCCAGCCCTGAATGACTGCCCAACGCAAACTTTCTTGTTTCAGTCCTCAAGACCTGTGCAGTTGTAGCCCAGAAGTTCTCCTGCCTACCCGAGTCTGTGGCACAGCTCCTTGTCTGGAGCATGGGGGGATTCCTGCAGCTTCAGTGGACTGTGGGCACGGGAAATCCTCCCGCAGAGGTCCCACCAGTCCACAGTGTCTCTGCCTGTTCCCGTGCAGCCCACGTGTCGCTTTGGCTGCCCACCAGCAGCAGGGAGATGGTCCCGATTCCCGGGAAGCATCCAGCGTTGGGTCAGGCAGCTCAGCAGGGACGGCTTTGCTGTGTGCTGTGCAGTGATTTCTATATGGAGTATAGAGGTTCTCGTGGCTCAGCTCGGTGAGGTTCAGTTAATAGCTTGGCTCTCCCCCCGTCAGCAAGATGCTGGCGTTTCCTCCATCTGCTGCTCATTCAGGAGAGCGAGCTACAGCGTCCCACAGGAGAGGGCTTAGTGTAATCGTGGAAGTCTGTTTTCTGCATACTCCTGCTTCTATTTTGTTTCCTGTGATGCAGCACTTAAGGAGGCAGAAGCTTTGTCTTCTCTGTGGTGTGGAGGGAAGATTTTATACGTATTATCGTGGTTACCACCATCAAACCCCCGCAAATAAGTGCCTTGAACGCAAGATTACACATCCCTTCAGTCCTAAAACTGTAGTTTGACAGATGCTCCTTGTGGCGGCAGCACCGGCTTCAGCAAACTGCCCTGTGCCACCGCGCTCCATCCTCGGGTGACCCCGGCACACACCAGCCCGGGGGGCTGCCTGACAAACCCCCGCACCTTAAAAATGCCACAGCCACAGGGGCAGGGGTAGCCGTGAGAGGGGAGAGGAGGGGG
>JAHREE010000155.1:4463086-4497735 GCA_033628505.1 Tringa tobata | reverse complement strand
CCTGGTCAGGGATCCCACTCCAGAGAGTTAGTCATCCCAAATGACCTCAGTAGAAACTTCTTAACTCTAAACTTTGGTCTTCAGAGTAGAGCATTTCCCAGTGGAGCAATGCAAGCAAACTGACATCTGTTGAGATGAAATGACCAACCTCAAAAAAAAAATTGCTCATGATCGCGAGGAGTTACTGGAGCTGGCTGAACCTGATTGCAATCAGCTGGCTTGTGCCCGAGCAATCCTTGATCAAAGCTTACTTCCAAGCTGTGGTCTGTAATGGTTGTCAGCTGCTGCCTGCCTCAGTCTACAGCTTAATGGCACCTTGGAGACAACCACCTCCTGCTTTTATCGGTGTTGCGGGACCGTGTCTCAGAATATGCTCTCTTCGGTATGTTCAGGTTTGCTTGTTCGTTTTCTTTTTCTACATTTTAAATATACGGTAAACTCTTTTTCCCCCAAAGGTGTTTTGTTTCGTTATAGTTAATAATTGCAGCTACCTTTCCTTAAGGTTAGTTTGTGTCAAAGCTAGGGGAACCCTCTGCCTTCCTTCTGGTGCCTGCCCTCCCTCCCTGCTGTTCCTGACCTGCTGGAGCTGTTTCTTGTTGCTAATAATTGGGCGTTCAAAGGACTTTGCCCAGCCTTTGGTTTTAAGAACACATTTTAGTAGCTATTTTCTTGAGAAAAAGCGAGGATTGGTTAATTTTTTTGTTTTGGGTTTTTTTTTGTATGCACATAGAAGGGGAGGCCTGATCTGGCAGGATGCTGAACGTGCTCTGTGGCACAGTGAATTCTGTCACTTACTGCACTTTCCAGGCTAGCTGCTGGAAATGTCACAGGATTAATTTCAGAATCCCCTGAGGTGCCTGTTGGCTTTGTCCAGAATCATTACTCATTCTCTGCTACATACACAAGCTTATTAAAACACGGTAAGGCTTCAGTTGTGTTTGCTGCGTTACTGTTTATTTCCATTCTGTTCCAGCCGGGCTCTTACCCTGTGCCTACCAGTGTGTTCCCTGAGCACCTTGTGGTGGCAGCTAGCTGGGTTCTTCCATTGTGCCTGCTTATTTTGGGGCACGCGGGAGCTAACCGACGCGAGGCAGCCAGCCACAACCTCCTCCAGGGCTACCCTGCTGCTGGAGACCAGTCCTCTGGCTTGTGCCCCTCGCTGCTAGTCCGTGACAGCGTGGTGTAAAAAAATCAATAGCAGACAAATAAGTAGACACGATGTCATCCTTGCAGATAGGGAGGACTTGCAGGCAGCCAACAGATCATGTATGTGCTTTAAGAATGTTTGTGGAGACGGAGTTAGGATCCAAGAATGTGCAAATAGCTGCCCATCCCAGTCTTACGTGCCTGCGATTAGGCAGAAGTGCTAAACCATCTCTAGGCTTGATCAGCATCCAAATCTGAAAGATGTGTCTTGCACTGAGGAGCTGGTTGGAGTGATCTTTCTAGCGCAGTGAAGATGAAACGGCGTGAATGGAGTCTCTCCCTCACCTGCTCTCTGCTGAGGGTTGAGATAAAGCTGGAGGGAGCAGGCTGGCAAGGGCTGGGGGGCTGCTCTGCAAAAGGTTCCTCGTGTGGACTCCATCCAGCAGCGAGGAGCTCGGTGGCTTCTTGTAGCCCCTTGGGGAGGAGGACATCTCTCTGAGTCAGCCAGGAAGCCTGTCTGCTGGCCGCTGTTTTCCCAGGGACCGATGTCCTCAGGAAGTAAAAGGTTAGCAGGGGCTATCAGCAGACTACTGTTGTGTGGAGACTTTTTTACGATGGCATTAACGTCTCTTTTCCTGTTGTTGTACAGAAATTATGACTCCAATGTCAGTGTTGAGGTGAAAGTAGAAGCTCTTTTGCATGGAGCAAGCATTAAAAGCTAGCTGTTATGTTAATCATAAAAGAAAATTAGTGCTGGCTGACAGCTCTCTACTTTCAGAGAAGTTTGCTTTTGTGGTGTTGTTCTTTTAACTCTTTGCACTCATCCGTATCCTTTTGTACACACCCAGCCAGCTACGTACCTGTCACTGTCCTCTCTTACTGCCCAACCTGGGGTCTGCTTCTGAAACTCCTCATGAGCTCAACTTTTAGACTTTAGGGATAATTTTGTCATCAGAGCAGAAAAATAGGAGATAGGATGAGTCACACACTGCTTACCTGAAAGATAATAAGATAATGTTTGTAACGGGTTGTGACGGGAGAGCCTCTGGTTTCGAGGGATGGGCTTTTTCAGGAGGTACCCATACAGTGTTTAACGGTGTCATGTCAAAATAAAAATCATTGATTAAAAGTGCGCCTTACTTGTGCTGCTAAAAACACTTCTAGATTATATGCCGCTGAAAACAGTAAATATTTAATGTACAGGTTTACTTTTCCTGGTTTATAGAGAGCTCAGTGGGCCTGACAGAGCAGCTAGACAGATGTGTTTATAGCGAGCTCCCCGGGTGGGTACAATGCTGCAGTGTTTGGCCTGCGAGCACCGCAGGGGCATGCTTGAAAAAATAAGAGTGTTCCATTTACATTGGGGGAAAAAAATCCTGAGAATGTTTCTATTAATACTAGCTGGTGTAAAACCCCAAATTCTACATTTCAGGCCTTGCATATTTCAAAAATAGAGGACGAGATGGTGGTTGGTGAGGATGTGGGGTAAGAAACGTTTCCTCGCTTACCTAGCCCGTGAAAGGGATGGTCAAGGTGGCAGCTCTTCCTGCAGGAGAAGAGGGTTGCTGCTGAAATGCCCCTGCTGAAGGCTGGGTGTGATTTGAGGAGTGAGCAGAGCGGGGCAGCAAACCCTGTGCAGGGGAAAGCACGGGTGGGTGCGTGGGGGCACGGAGCGGTGTGAGGTGCCTGTGAGTTTCCGTGGACTAGGAGCTGGGGCTCAGGACCACGGCTGAGAGCCTGGACACCGTTGTTGGGCATGCTCCTATAAGGTGAGAAAGACCAGATGCTGTGGGGAAAGCAAAACGTGCAGAGCCCTCCCCACACACCGGGGTGGACTCCCCTCCCACACCTGCAGAACGCTGATGGGCACGGTGGGAAATCCACATCCAGGGAGATTTTTCACACGTCAGCTTTGATCCTAGCTGAGGTCTTATCTGAGCACTAGCTTCTGATCTCAATTATACTGAGGTTAAAACTGATTTATCTGGTCAAAATTAATGGCATTAATTAATTAGCACACGTTAATTAACTGAAACAGCTGACATTTGAGTTTCTGGAGAGCTCCCAAGAAATGGGTGGCTGTATCTGCCTCTCTTTGATTTCTTCAGAAGTTATCCTTCCCTGAGAAATGAGCTTATTTTGATGATCTGATTAAACAGCTGTCAGCTTTTTAACTCTTGAAGGAAAAAGATAAACTTTTAAAAAGGGTTTCTTGGGCTGACTAACTTCTCAGGGAAGTTTTCTATTGAAAAAAGTAGAGTTAGGAAGTAGAAGTCTGTATTGGGGCTGGGTAAGCGCTGTGTGATTAAATATAGCCATATATACATATAAAATTTAATAGTCCTCTCGGTGTGTGAATAAGGCTAGGAGCCCTGGTGAGGTTGTTTTGCTTTCCCACCAGCTTCACCCGCAGAGGACATCTTTCCCTGAGGGCAGGTGGCCTGCCATCCTGGTGACACGAGGGGACGGGGCCATCCCACGGGTACCCGCTGAGGGCGGGACGGTGTCCTCCTGGCAGAAGCATCTCAGCGCCTCTCCTCACTGGGGCCTTCCCCCGCAGGGGCGCTGGGCTGATTCGCCCCATCCCTGCCTGCAAGCTCCTCTTTCTGACGAGCGCCGTGCACGGACCTCCCCGTCGCAGGGGGGGCAGAGCGTGGCAAAAAGGGGGTGCCAGGAGAAGGGGGCTCCTGTGCCGAGCCCTGGTGCTGCCCCGGCGGCGCTGGGGGCCATCGCGCACCCAGGGGAAGCGGCAGAGCGACACAGCTCTTTCTTGGCAAGCTGGGCTGCGGGCCCTGTTTGGGTGCAGCCCGCTCACAGCCCTTCACTGGCCATTAGCTGTGAGCACCCGTTCGGGCCAAACCGGCCGCCTTTAGCCCCAAACTGAGATTCTTTGATTGCAGCGGTGGCGCTGGCCCGAGGCACCCTGCTCTGCCCTGCCCGCTCCCCGGCGCCCCGTCCCCCTGCATTTATGACCTTTTTTTTGCCGTCAGGTCTGCAGTAAAACAAAGACCCCGGCCCGGGTCTCCCAGGGGGAGGGAGCCAGCACATTAACCCACTGTGCGACCCAGCGAGGGCTGGTGGCTCTCTCTGGGTTTTATGGCAGGATGCCCTTGCCCCAGCGTCGCGCGTTTAGGAGGCTGCACAGTCGACGCACAGTCGGCTCCTGAAGGGCAGCTGGCAGGGTGACAGTAGGCTTAAAAAATGAATGAATTGTCAGCTTCAGTCTGGATGTCACCATCGTTTTAATGCTAATGGACTTTTTCCTCAGCCAGCCTCCCGTCTGAATGGGGAGCACAGAAACATCCCAATATTTATGGGATTTTAACTAGATTAGTTACAAACCTATAAAGCAAAGAAAGAGACAGTTCATCCACTATTGGGGAGGGGAGTGTTAAAAATGCCACCTCAGATAAAATATTATGGGAGTTGAGTAACTGTAAATAAGAACCTTGCCGATGAAATAGCTTCTTATGTGAGCTTGGGATGAGGGCCAAGAGAACGTCTAGGGCTTGGGGAAATTTATTAGCCCAGATCAACAGGATTTCTGGGACTCGGGAGATGGGGTGGCAAAGAATTTGCCTGTTGGAGTCTGCACTTCCTCCATTCATGCCTGCAGCAGGAGTTTCACTCATAAAACTTTCAAGATGGTTCATTTGCATTTTTTGAATTTTCTTGGTTCTCATTAGCAGCTGCAGTGCTGGCCTGGGACTTGGGAGAGCTGGGTTCGAGCTCTGAGTTTCCACAGCCTGCCAGTGTGGTCTTGGACAAGTCATTCCTCTCCTGTGCTTCAATGCCCCTCTGTGGAGAGGAGATAAACATTATTTCCTAACTCGCGGGGATGTCAGGAGGGTGTGCTAAGGACTAGGAGGCATTCGGAGACCTGAAGTCGGAGTGAGAGTGCTATGGGTGCTTACGAATGACAAGAGCACGTGCAGAGCAGCTATAATGCACAAGTTGACCCCTCACAAGGGGACCGGTGGCATTCTGAGGGGGTGATGGGTCTTCCCTTTGATCCCAGTCGTTTTAGTCACTGCCATGATTCTCCCTACTCAGACACCTTTATTTTACACCATCTGCTAGTTCAGGCTGCCTGTTCTGGTAGGATAATTGGTGTCCTGATGATATTAGGTTCATCTTGGCTATGCATTGCCTTAAAAAGGGGGCACGTGCACATCAATAGCACACAACTTGGGAACCTGACGCCTTTTGTCTATCCCACTTTTCATCTCTCTCCTTCCCATTCCCACCCTTCTGCTGCTCTTTATGCTATTCCTTACCTTAGCTTACCTGTCAGCTTTCTGGCCAGGTTCTTCTAACATGTGTGTCTCCTTCTGCGTTCGCTTTGGTATTTCTGCCTCCACCTCCATTCTCACTCCTACATTTTGTCCGTGTTTTATTTTTCTTATCTTGTTTTTGGAACCCATCCTTAGCCTCTCCTATGTATTTCCCTTTTCCTCCCTCTAGTTCCAAGAGCTCTTCAGTAAACAGCATCCCTTTCCTATTCTGACTCATTGCCCACTGACAGTGGAAAGATTTCATCATGGAAGTGATGCAAAGATCTCCCGTTTTAGAGTCCGGGGTAGGTTAGCATGACCTCGCTCTGCCCGTCAAGTGAAGAGCCCAAGGGTCTAATTCTTCAGCCGACGTTCATTTGCCAGTTGATCTCACGGATGTTCAAGACTGTCCAGTTATTCTTCATTTCCACACCAGTACGAGTACCTGTGTGCGCTGGGGGGATGCTGTCTGTGCCCTGTGTCTCCTCTCCCGTGTGATGGCAGCCTGTGCCTCCCAGGCTGTTGGTAATGTACTTAGCCCAAGTGTGGGAAAACTCTCAGACTTGAACTTGGCTTTGTATTTCCATGCCATATGAAACTCGTTGAATGTTTGTCCTTCCCTTCACGTGGCTGCTGCCTGCTCTTGTATTGCATTGACATATGTGAAATCTATTTGGTCTCCTTTTTAATATGCTGCTTACAGCATAAATACAAAAGCAGACAGTGCTTCTGAAAAGAAATAAGTGTAATTGTGGTGGTGGTTGTTGTTATAAATAGTGCAGAGGATTTAGAAGCTATTTAGTTTTTCGGGCAGGAATCACAAGAGTTCTGTGTAATAAAATCTTAAGGCTCCCGTATTTAGCTGTCAAAGTCTTCCCAGTAGTGATTGGCCCAGTTCACTCATTATTGCTAGGCAGGGTGAGGATGCTCTGCTCTTCACAGGAGTGAGGCTTAGCCTCCAAAAATGTGGTGTGCTAGATCATATGCCCGACCTGTATATGCATATAGCACCGTTATTCATGCAAATCAGATATTTGCATGTGCAACTGGCGCCTGTTTGTATAAAGAACCGTGGTATTTCCACACATGAATTTTTGAGGTTGGTTCCTAAAATCAGTGCTGCATTTTTCCTCTGCTGGAGTGAAATGCAAATATTTATTTATTGACAGAGCTGGAACTGATCGTTTTCCCTGTCCAGGTCTGAGCTGTCTGTTCCGTCAGATGAAAACAAGCAGTATTCTGATTTCTTTTTAAAATGCATTTGTTCATAACTGTGTTAAAAACAATTAGTGCCTGCTCTCTGCCAGTCCCGGTAAAGCACTATATATATTTGTGTGTTAGTGTGTGTGTGTGTGTATGTATATATATGTATATCAAAAGGGGCTGAACGCCCAGAAATTCTCTTGGCAGCCCTGCTGTCTGGTTAGGAAAGGAAGTGAGCTACAAAATTTGAACATTCAGTTCTGAGACTTGAAAGCTTTCTGGATTTTATTACTGACTCAACAGGGTTTTCATTATGTATGTGGCCAAGAGAAGAGGTTTACGCAAGAGGAACATATTGTAGATGAATATGTTTGTAATTTTACACATTGTTAAATAATTGAGATAACTAGATGTCTCCTAAATGGACAAAATAAATTAAGTGCTAGCAGCAGTGTCACTGTGGCACAGACAAATCAATATAGAAGAGTGCCCGGCCCCCATCCAAAAGCTGATTTCCAGTGCAGAGGGGTTCTGATCCAGATGCTGAGTGACATTTTGCCGTTGATGTGAACAGGACCTATCTTTCCCTCAGTGTATCTGGAAGCCTCTTGCTGCCTGTCAGTCTCTTCTCTTCTACTCCAGATGATAGCATCTTCAGCTTGCTTTTTTTTTTTTGCTTTTGCTTTTTAGTAACTCAGTGCTATTCAAACAGCAGTTTGAGGCTCGGTTTCTTCTGCTCTCATTTTCGTGTTAGTTTAAGGAAGGAAAATATTTTGAGAAGCAGATTATCATGCAAAGAGAGGAGGTGTGGGATGCACGGACCGAGCTGTACGTACAGAGGGAGGCTGTGTCCCGCTGTCCTGCTGCAGCAGGGGACGTGCTGTGGGATCGCACCCTGCGGCCGGGCAGCTCTGCCGCAAACCAGCTCGACAGCAAAGCTAATTCTCGTCCCACAGACGACACGCTCCCAGCTAATTTTGCACTTGTTCATGTGACGGGTATTTATTCTTCATTGTCTTAAAAAGGTATTTATTTTTAAACCTCTGTGGTCTCTGGTGCCGTGCAGTCTTAGTGCGTGCGTTCTCGGGAAACTGCTGTCAGCGGGAAGTGCTAGCTGTGTGTCCCTTTGCCTTTCACACGTGGGAAGCCGAGGCACAGGGAAAATACAAGATCACTGGATAACTCAGGCTGGAATTCAGAAGGCAGCCTGAACCTCTCTCAGCCCCGTTTGTGCCCAGTGTCCCTCCTGTGTGCACCACCGTGAGCAGCCAGGCTCTGCCTTCTGGAGAACCACCCCACACCTGGGTGGCTCTTGGGCCTCACGGAGCCTCCCCTTCTCCAGGGTGACCAAGCCCCCTTCCCTCAGCCCGGCAGGCTGGTGGCTGCCTTCGCTGCCAGCTTGTGCCCAGTGTGCACCCAGGAACCCTGCGTCTCCATCGCTCTTCACCCCTGTTGCAGCCACCGAGGGCGAGAACCCTTGGTCTCCTTTAGGGGACACCGTGATGGTGGTGCTTGAAGCTGCCCCACAGTCCTGCTGCTGCTGGCCACAGTGAACTCCATGGCCACTAGAACATGTTTGCCTTTGGTTTTGGTCTTTTTTTTTTTAAAAATATATGGCTTTAGGGCATGTGACACCTCCAACATAGTAAATCAAACTGGGTAGCCTCTCATTTTTGTCTTCAACTTGTTCCATTTGTTTTGTCGTGTATCTTCATGGATAAGCATCTACTCTTACTGCTCCTGCAAAAGATAGGTGTGAAATGGTGTTTCTCGCAGGAGCAGCCGATCTGTGGCACTGAACGTGCAGGTCAGCAAAGTTCAAAGGTGTTTCCCTGCCAGTGCTATGTAATTAGTCTCATTGAGGGTAAACACATATGCAAAATAGATCCACTCTGAATGTGGGAAATGCAACGTGTGCCTGCCCAGCTGCATGTACCAAACGGAGGAGTTTACTGGCCTTTTCCCCACCTACCCCTCTCTTGCTGGGCTGGGTGACCCGTGGCCGGGCTGTGCGGCCGTCGGGATGCTCTCCTATCCTCACACCCACAGCAGGCAGCGGGAGAGCCCGGACTGCGATGCTGGGCTTGCTGGGGACACAGCGAGGGGGCCAGGAAGGTGACTGGGAGCCCTCCCTCGCTGTCCTCGGCTCCCGGAGGTGTGTGGTACATGCCCAGTGCCTCCTGGCCTTGAAAAAGCCTTTGTTTGTGGCTGCTAGGCTCGAGACTGTGGCTGCCCCTGCCTTACAGCAGAATGTTTTGGTAACGTCGTTATGCTGGCTTTCTTATTAAATGCATATTTTTTTTTAGTCACTTTTGCCTGCTAGTTCGCCCTCTATTTTTGAGTCCGTTGGATCAATTTCAACCAACCATGAAAAGAGGGTGTTTGTCCCTGAGAGATTAGGCTGGAGGCAGAGCCTGGGAAGCCACGCAGCCGGGGGAAGGAGGGAGACCTTGCCCTTGCCCTGGGAGAGCTGGCAGCCTGAGCCGGGCTCCAGTTAGAGGCTGGAGGAAGAATCCGTGGTGGGGAGGCAGAGGGAGAGGCCGTGAACGCCCTGACCACAGAAAGTGTCTCCTTGGCACCCATATGGTCTTCAGACACCAGAAAGTCCAGCCGCAAGATACAAATCCATAGGAAATGAGGTCTCATTAGTTCCACCTCCCACAACTTGCTCATGGCTCCACCAGCGCTTCCAAGCGTTCAGTTTGGTCAAAGGGCTACTGGAAACTGGGCAGATGCCCTCCCTGAGTCACCCTGCCTTTCCACCTCCCTGAGGTCGAGGTGCTTCACAGGCCAGGGCGCTGCTGGAGGAGGAGGTGTTCAGCTGCCCATCATCATACAGGCGTCCAACCTGTGTCTGTTGTGCTGGCACATTGAAATCCATCTGGATTTTCTTCGTGTTTTTGCCAAAGATTTTACTAACCGGTAAATGTGGCACTAAAAGGAGACTGTACCAGCTTGTTATTCATATCCTCTCCCCGGCGAGCAAGAGCCAGAGAGCATGTTTTAAACGTAGCCCACGGTCAGATGGTGTGGGGAGTGTTGGAAGTCTGGGATGGTCTGGCAGAAAAATAATTTCCCCTTTTAAAACCACTGAACAGTCCTTGTTCCTCCTCACTCCAGCTGGTTAGCTTGGCCGTGCAGCCTGGGCATGGAGACGTGGCTGGATCCACTCCTGGTGCCTCCCAGCACCCCTGGGTGAGCTCTTGTTGCCGTCTTTGCCACCGTGGGTGAGGGACGGGCTCTGCCCTGCCTTTGGCTGCCAAGAAAAGAGAGGCTGGGGGCCCGAAGGGACGTCCTTTCCTCGTCCCTTGCTGGCAGCTTTGCGGCTTGTTCATGGTTGGAAGAAGTTGTGGGGGTTGTTGGCATTTGGGAGGGAGGAAAAAAAAAAAAAAAAAAAAAAAGTCGCCCCAGCAGGAGCGGGGGAGAGGGTCAGGGATGCTGATGGGTTGGGGTTGCGTTCCCGTCAGGGGGTCTGCTGCCCCTCTGCCACGCCGTCCCGAGGGGAGCAACAGGAGGTGTTCAACACACAGTTTGGAAGGAGAAAATAGCCCTTCAAGAGCATCACTAGGGAAGAACTACCCGAGTGCTTGGGCAGCCACTTGGGTAGTTCAGTGCACACCGGCGGCAGCTCGGATGCTGGGGAGGCAGAAGCACTGCCCAGCCTTTTCCTCCTGCCTGTGTGAGGCTGCGCCCCCGCCTCCCCCCACCCCGAAACCCAACAGCTCTGTGACACAGAGTTTTCCAAATGCGATACATTTCTCCGAAAATTGTTTTCGAATGTTCCTAGCAAGAAACTGCGCTACTCATCCCGCCCGTGGGTGAGTGTGGCGGGGCTGCGGGCACGGCCCCGGCTCCCGTAAACACAGCGTCCCCCCGAGGGCGGGTTATTGCTGGGGAGGTGCCACGGACGCCCTTCCCGGCCTCTCTGCCCTCCTCTCTGCCCGTGCCCTCCTCTCTGCCCGGCCACCGCGCCGCTGCTTGGAGCGCTGTGCCCAGCCCAGAGGGGCAGCCAGCAGCGCGGTGGCCAGCTGCAGCCCGCAAACCTCACATCTGGAAAGGGCCTTCGAGCTGCTCATCCTGGAGATGAACCCACACGCTTCCCAGGGCTGAGCCAGGGCACCCCGGCTTGCCAGAGGGGTCCCGGCGCTCCCCAGGGGCGGGAGGCAGGCGAGCGGGGATGGTCTGAGTGGATGCACAGAGCTGGGAGGAATTCGAGTGGAATGCCAACTCCATCCCTTGCCGCTCCCGCCCTGTGTCCCTTCCTCCTTCCCCTGGAAATAGGCTCCCTCTTAAACGGGAGGGGAAGGCAGCGCTTCGATATCAAATCTAGTTCATTAAAAACAAAGTGACGGAGGAGGAAATTTACCTTGTCTGAGCCCACCTGTCAGTGTTTGCAGTTTTGCTATCAGATTTTCCAACATCTTCCCAGTGTTTTTCTCTCCTCTGTTACTGTACGCAGAGGCAGAGGAAACTTGCCTATGCAGAGGAAAAAGTGAACCAGGCTTTCTCAGATGTTCTAATAAACAGCCTGAAAAAGCTTTATACATTGATCCTGCGCCACTTTAGTCACCAGAGGGCTTATTTACAACTGTAGCTTGCTTTAAAAAAAGACCAAAGCAAAACACTGTAGACCTTCTGTAAGTACAGATCACCTGGCTGCCTGAAGAAAATAATCTCCAAAGAAAATTGTAAGAAAGTTCAAAAGACTATTGAGGGTTGTTTTCTTTTTTTTTTTTTTTTTTACAAACAAAAACAAGTATTGCCTTTTGGAGAAGAAGGTACTGTTTAAAAATGCTAAATGAGTGTAACAGCCCCAGCACCCTCTGCAAGTCGCCTGGCATCGTTCCACGATGCTCATAAATATTTGAACCCTTTGGTGCATTAATCCTTTACAGCAGAGCTGTCAGCTGAGAAGGGCTGCAGCCATCTGAAAGCCCACGGGATGGTCCGATAGTTCACAGATGGGGTTTTTAGGGCTTGACTTCTTTATTTTTTTATTTTTGCAAAGGGGACGGAGTGGAGGGGGAGGAGAGGGATGCGCAGAAGGCAGCGGTGCGGTGGTGCCGGCAGGACCTTGTGTAGCTGCTGTCCTTGGCAGCCCCTCGCAGGGTTCTCCTGTGCCCTCACAAACCGCGTGTGGAATTTCATGTTTACTTCCCCGGTTTGAAGGCAAAAAAAAAAATTAAAACAGCTTCACTGGAGAGGACTTGGGAGAGGGGTTCTGATAGCCACAGCTACGGCAGCCCCGGAGTGATTTGGAGCAGCGCTAGGACTGCTTGCTCTAAATTATTCAAGCTATTAACAAATCGTGGGAGTTGCCATCCTGGAGTGCGCTGAGGTCTGGCCAAAACCCTCTTGTGTCCAGTGAGTTGCTGGCAGGTTCCCTGCCCGCCAATGGCACCGAAACCCGTGCGGTAGAGCATCAGCCTGGCATGGGCCAGGGCTGCCAGTCACCTACCCGCCTTGCCCTGAAGCTCCCTGGTGGGNCAGCTTCACTGGAGAGGACTTGGGAGAGGGGTTCTGATAGCCACAGCTACGGCAGCCCCGGAGTGATTTGGAGGAGCGCTAGGACTGCTTGCTCTAAATTATTCAAGCTATTAACAAATCGTGGGAGTTGCCATCCTGGAGTGCGCTGAGGTCTGGCCAAAACCCTCTTGTGTCCAGTGAGTTGCTGGCAGGTTCCCGGCCCGCCAATGGCACCGAAACCCGTGTGGTAGAGCATCAGCCTGGCATGGGCCAGGGCTGCCAGTCACCTACCCGCCTTGCCCTGAAGCTCCCCGGTGGGAAGGGTGACACGGGTATTTTTTGGAACAGTTGGAGGAAACTAAAAAGGTCAGAAGCTAAATGGAAATGGAAATGTAGCATCTCTCTCTCTCTCTCTCAAAAAAAAAAAAAAAAAAGGGAAGAAGCTGAGGCGATTACAACATGTTTGTAATCAGCTGTCACACTGAAAAGATGCAGCACGAGCCTCTGAGTTCATCTGGAGTACAGAGCAGCAGAATTATATGGAAGTGTTTTATTTCATTAGGCAAATCATCATCTAATCTGTGTGGGAGATGGTAAACTTTGTTTCCACACAAATCCTGCTTTTTAAAATTTATTTGTTTGTTTGCCATCATACACATTGTGTTAGTTAAAGAAAAATGTTTAAGTCAAAGAAAATATGACGCAGAAGGTTCAGGGTGCCATTTGATAAACAATGGGCTGCAAGTTGTCACCAAAAAAAAAAAAAAAAGAGGCAAGTCTGGCACATGCTGAATCCATTCCTTTCTGTGCAGGAAGAAAAATAACAATTTATTTCCCATATAACTGAGCTCTTTCACAATCTGCATTGCTCAAAGCTCGAGTAATGGCCAGCAGCAGCAGGGACGGCTGTCCGTCGGGATGCCCTTTGCAAGCAAAGGTAAGTCAAGGGTTCGGCGCCAGGCTCTGGGTGACCCTGAGGCTGAGAGAGTGGGTTAGAAGCAATATTATCTGCACCTTGGTGCAGGGCTGATGAGTTTTCCCTGCCAAATAGCAGTGGGCAGCATCTGAAACCCATTGAGTGCTTTCCCGTTTGGGCCAGGTAGCCTGCTCACGGGGTTGTGCTGGCTGAAGGTTGCCTACGTGCCTCAGATGCCAGAAGTGAGCTGTTTTACAGCATTACCGGTTACTGACTCAAGATGGTGATACAAACAGTGCAAAGTTTGGATCTCATCTTTCTGGCTCATGCTGGCTGGCAAGTTAATCTTAAAATAGCGATTATCTAATGGGGAAAATCCCACAGATCTAGACAAGTGGATTGCAAAAATAGCCGCTCGCACTCGCAAGAGTCCCAAAGTAATTTTTGAACCATGCTGTGGCAAAGGGCCACGGACATGTACCTGTTATCAAAAAACAGAGCAAAAGGCTGGCAAGAATTCCCCTTTAATCTGCTTGGCATCAGTAAATACCTGCAGGTCAGCAGAAGATGTATTTATAGTTGTAACCACATGAAGCGAGAAAGCCTTCGCTTGCCCTGTATTTTTCCATGAAAGAGGTGAAGTAATTCAGGGTTTGTGAATAGATCACTGTTCTTGGACCTTCTTTTTTGACCCTGATTCCCTTTATATAACAGTCCTCTGTTCCTCCTGTGGATATGGTTTTTTGCTGGGAAAGTTATTTTTGGAATGATGGTCTATAATTGATGTTAAAGCATGCAATAAGGCTTTTATATATATTCTCTGTGCTCACACGTTCCTTATGTGATTGCAACCAAAATTCAGCCCATTTACTATCAGTTTTCTTTCCTTGTTTACACCTGCTTTTGTTTCCTTCCCATAATTAAGTTTTCCAAACATATTGTTGGACATCAAGGATTCAGTTCAAAGTCCAGAGCTGCAATAATATCTGTTCGGTTTGTGCAAAAGTGCTGATGTCATAGTAAGTTAATTATCACATCGTGTCATCTACTTAGGCTTTTTTTCTGAAGGGGGGAAGCTAGTGAGCTATTTTAATGTATTTATATGCACTCAAATACAAGGTACTGAATGAATGTATATTTAGGATCTACTCCGCTTCCCCTTAAACCCAAGAGGGGAGGGGTAGAGCAGGGAAAGAGAATTCTTTCTACTTGGTTTGTGGAAACCTAAAACTGACCTTCCTACCAATAAAGACCAGCAGTCCCAGTCTAAAAATAGTTATGTACTGAAATGGCTGCAATTTTACCAGATAGTGACTTCATATCATGAGGCCACATCATAGTTACGCAAGAGAACTCTGGTTATCTTCATTTCAAGATACTTTCAAAACACAGGCATAAAATACATTCTGGCAGAAGGATGGAGAGTGGAAACTTGTGCTGGGAGGGTGCTGTTGAATTGAGGCAGGTTTTATTTGCATCATTTCTCTGCTTCTTGAAAAAAACCTAATGAAGCCAATTTTGCTGAGGAAACAGATACAAGGTCTTCTTGCAAAGGTGGTTCTTTTTTACTGTAAACCGTACCCAGACTGGGGTGCTTGCCCATGTTGTTATGCTCCTAAAATCTTGTTTAGGCATACAATCCGGTTAGGCCTTGCTTTTTGGAAGCATCGAGCGTGTAGGTTTTCCAAATTCAATATGGGATTCAGAAACCTTAAAAATCTTTAAAATTCTTAACTTTTGTTAAAATGCCTTAAGATCTGAGCCTGGAAATGAAATGCATGGAAGGCTCCACCTTGCTCCTATTCAGAGGAATACCTCTTTTGGACAAAACCGGGTTCGGTAACCCACATTTGAAAAAGCCCTGGAAGCTTATAGTGTCGGTGACTCATCCTGAGGGTGAGTAGTGCTGGGGCTCATACTGGTTTTCTTTTAAGCGATATTTTTACCCTTGTTTTGTTTCCCAATTCAAAAGCTTTTTTGTGAATGAGATAATCTGTTATTTTCAAAACTACAACTAGGTACTTTTTATACTGTTGATATGATGCCATTTTGGTACCCATTATGTCTTTCCTGTAACTCATTCCCAGATCTGGACAGATACTCTCCAACATGTGGTATAGTAATTTTGTCTCTGAAGTGTATATAGATCATTACAGACTGCATCCCAGAGCAGGTGTCCAGGGATGGGGATGACCATTTTCCATCTGTTTGTTTTATTCCCTGGCTTATTTGTCACTATTAAATGATTACTGCAGTGACAGAACTCCCCAAGTATGCATTACTGAATTTCTATTTCAGCCGGGAAGCAAGATGATAGCCCTCTGGCATGCACACAGCCAAGGGGAGACAAATATGAACAAAGTGGGGCTTTCAGTTCCCATATCTTTGCGAGATCTTTTCTCTCTTTTTTTTTTTTTTTTTTTTTTTTAAATAACCTTGTAAGGCTTAGTCATGAGCCTCTGCCGACGCAGGCTCGGCTGCAAAGCCATCGAGGTCATAGGCGAAGTGAAGCAGCAAGTGGGGCAGAAGAGGGGTGGCCAGGAGAGCTCTGCAGGTGATGGCACGACAAGGGATGGGGCAGGGGGACGGATGCAGGCTCTGGGCAGAGGAGCTGCCTCCTGTCCTGCCAAGGTCCCCTCCTGCCAGGCTGCCACCCTGCAAGGAGCAGCGAGCTCCTGCCTTTACCCAGGACAGGCATGGGTTTGTGAACTGCATTTGAAGTCAGGGTGGAGGCAGTGAGCATGAGCTCCAAAGACCAGTTAAGTTCAGCTCAATGTGTTTATTAAGCTACACTGATCAGGCAAAATAATATTACCAAGCACTACTTCATTCTTGGTTACCACTACTGAGTCAGTCAATAGCGTAGGCTTAACATATAAAGTCTATTTTTATTCTATTACTCAGTTCCATTTAACTATAAATATTCTACAGTCTTAAATAAAGCCCATCAGAAACCAAAGTGCTGCTATAAAAGCACAGCATTATTAGGGTCACATCCTGATCCCTTGTCCCTAGAAGGATTTGGTGCTCCCAGAGTGTAGGTAAGAGAGAAGCAAGTTACCAGAACCTGTACCAGGTTTTACAGGGTAAGCTTTCGATTGGCACGAACCTGAAATGATGGGGCTACAGGTTACAACAAGCCTAGGCAGGCCACCGGCCCCGCTGGCAAAGTGCCCCAGAAGCCGTGGGTCAGCACGGCGTTAGGGCCGGGAGATCAAAGAGCGCAGGGGCTGGAACCAGGCCCCTCTTATTTTTAGGGTCCTGACTCAGCGCGGGCTGGAGGGCTGAGGGCTGGGAGGTTTCCTGCTGACAGCTGGGCTCCTGGGGGAAGAGCTGGCTGATCCCCGCGGGCAGGGGCTGCGGGGTGTTGGTGGGAGCAAGGCAGCCGAGAGGAGCGTGACCTCTCCCCCATCCTCACCCCTGGTGCCCGTAGTGCTGGTGCTGCAGAATGGTGGGAACTGCTGGCCTCTGGCACCCGTCTACAACTCCCTGGTGTATTTCTGCTTCCAGCGGCGTGTTTTTTATAAATCTTAGGTTTTAAGAAATTACAGTGTAAAGGTTGATCTCTGGGCAGCCACCTGCTTTGTGACCCTCTTCCGTGGGTGTGAAAACTGATGGGGGGATCCCCTGAGGTGGGCAGGAGGACTCTGGACCTGTGGCCAGGCGTGGGAGCAGCCACCCCACGCTGGTGGCCCGTGTGCCTCTGCAAGGAGAGAGGGGAAATGAAGGATCTGTGTGCCCTGGCACACCACGTGGTAGAAATGAACGGCACTGGGGGAAAATTCACTGGGAAAGGTGTTTGCACAAAACACCTAGAAGCCTTTCAGGCATTTTTTGAGGTGGGGACAGGAAGGTATTGGGGAAAATACTGTGGGTTGGACATGTATTTCCAACTATTTTTAAAGTAAACAAATTCCTTTTGAAGTTGTGGGCTTGTTGCATAAATTGTGCATTTGACAGAGTAAGTGGTGGGATGTTATGGTAATTACTAATGTCCCTTGAATATTTGGTTAACCACTATATATAATCCCACATGCAGTAGCCTTTCCAGGGAGAATTTAGATCTACCCTTTGGGCAGGATTAACTGTTACTCTCTTGTTTCAGCAACTTTTCAATTATTTGATTCCAGCACAAGGAGTTTTCCATTTGGGGGAAAAAATAATAATAATAAAAGAAAGGTGTCCTTTTGACATCTGGCTTTTAAAAACAAGTTCCTTCCTGTACCTGCGTGTGCTGAGCTGTGAGGTGACTGCCCGGGCACCGGGCGGGAGGTGTGGGCAGCCTGTCCCACCTAAAGACCCTGGCTCTGTTGCAGAAATGGATTTGACTTCTTTCCTCCCTTCACCCCAGACACAGAGAAAATGCATTAGTACAATGCAGTTAGTTCCAAACTCTGTGTTTCAGGTCAGATTCCTGCAGAGATATTAATGCTTGAGAAGGTACTCATCCCTAACCCACTTCTCCTACTAGCCTCCAAAACACACCCACCCTGTCCATGCAGCTTTTCATCCACCAGTTACTTTATCCTCACCTTCCTTCTCGGTTCTTCCTAGGACAGTCTCCCTGGGTTCACACCCTGGACCCTGCACCCAGCGGGCTGTGTAGGCTGAAGGCAGAAAGGTCATCTTCTCTCCCTAAACTCAGTTTTTCTCAGGGGGGAGCGACATGTCCTTGGGCTGTCACCCTTGTTTTGCAAGTGAAAAAAACTGCTTGAAGATATGAGCATATGTGCTTAGGTGATCCCTAAATCAGTGTTTTTCTTTGGTGTATTAAAGTACATACACACCTATGCTTTCAGAAGAGCTTCTAGTCTGGGTCACGTTGCGTGGATTGGGTCTCTAAATGCTGTCAGTACCCCTCTGCTTGGCTTTATAGCATGCATTTATACATTTTCCTTGTATCCAGTTGTTACCCATTTTCAGCACGTTGTTTTTTCCTGGTTGGTATGCCTGTCTTGTTCTTCATTACTGAGGCAGTACAAGTCTTACAGTGCTGTAGCCAGAGCTGCCCGACGGCGTGGCTTGTGTGGATGCCGAGCACTCTTCCCGCTCTGCCTCGCTCACTTTCCTACCGCTGGAACTTCTTCCCCCATTTTCCATCTTCGTGACAGTTTTTCTCATAAATGCACTCAGGCGTCACCGGCAGAGCTCCTCGCTGCTGCTCCGATAGCAGAGGAGAACACAGGCTCTGTAATTACTATCTTTGATACCTTCTGTTTTTCAAGACATTAACTGCAAATAAAACAACACTTTGCAGCCACTTACCAACAGAAATCTATATAAGCAAGTTAAAATAAGATCTTAGCTCATTGGAATTTGAAGATTAGGCAAATGTCAGCTGTAAGCCTTTGTGCTCTTCTGTGTAAAACAAGTCTGGGTCTGGTTTCCAAGAATTATTTGAAATACAAATTAAACACATATTTCACTAGTGATAGGTCTTTTTATAACGTGCAGAGGTTACAAGAGCAACCTTTAGCACTCTCTCAAATGTAGAAACAGTGACAATAGCTCTAGTGCCTTTTTGGATGTAGAAACAGGGTAGCAGTGTGGTGTGAGGCGTTTCAGTATTTAGATATCTGCCATAGAGATCCAGTAGCACAAATATTTTAAAATGTCTGTAATCTCTTGTTTTATTTTCCATCTTCACATGCTCACTTAAAGGCTTCCAGCTTTGGCTTTTTTAGTTGGTCCAAGAGTCAGTCAGTTGAAATGATACAAACTGCTCATCACGCTCTGCAGAATTAACTGGGCATAGGAATAATGTCATTCCTAATCAGAGTGAGTAAACACTTATCAAATACTAGAAACAAATATTGCCAAATTCATTCATTTTCATACTATTTGGAAATAGAGATGGCCTTCCCTTTGGTAAATTGGCAGCGTCTAGAAATTTGCTAGGTGCTTTAAGGAAAATTCTCTTATTGGAGATGGCACAAGTTTCCTGGCCAGAGCTTAATAATCCAAATTTAAGCAAGACCAAGAGCTGAGTGTTTCTGACAGAAGTGGGGCCAGAGATACAGACTGCAGTTTTGGGGTCTGGTCACCAGCCCTGGATGGGGATTATGGTGGCCACCATGTGAGCAGGGCAGCTGGGGGGTGCTTTTTGCTCCTCCTCAGCCTTCCCGCGTGTGTGGGGACCCGTCCTGTCCCCCAGCCAGATTCTTCAGCAGCCCTGCCTGCAAGCGCCTGGCAGAAAGGTTCAGTTATATCACAATGTGACATAACTTCCCGAGAAGCTAATGCAAATAAGCCGGCATTACTTTGTTTGCATTGTGAGCAGGCAGGCAAGAGTGGGTTTGAGGAGGGATTTAAAAGAAAAGACGTGGTAAGCCAAGCAGAATTAGCAAAATGTTTCCTTATGGAGAGGTGGCACAGAAGAAGGAGATGAAAACATCAGTCTGGATGAGCCTGAAAGGAGCACCAGGGATGTGTATATAAGATATGGTACTGAATATCACCATATCTGATATGGTCTGAAGAGAACTGGGCTGAATTTTCAAAGGAGGAGCAAGGAGTAGTTCTGTAGATGCTAAAAAACATTTATACTGGGACCAGAAGGATCTAGGGAGGCTCCCACCGGCTTTAGGTTTGCTCTGAGAAACCCAAACCTGATGAAGGAGCATGAGGAGCTACAGTTTTGAGGGAACCCAGAGCAGAAGTAGCATTATAGGCCAGCAGGGTGGGGTGGCTGAGTGCCAAGGTGGCAGAAGGGACACTGCGCTCCAGTCATAACCAGGTCAGCCTGGACTTCATGCTGGAGTTGTAGAGAAAGGAATGTTGGAGTCTGGACACATTTTGGGAGGTCAGAAGGGGTAAGGAAATGGAGGAGTTGAAAGTTGTCCGATTCCAAGTGCTTGAGAGGAAGGAGAGGTGGTGAGACCTCTGGCACGAATCGGGGGGGAGGAGTGGGGTTAGGAGGAATGTGAGGATTCAGTCTGTCCTACAAGAATGCTCTGCGCAGCTCAGTGCTGCCTACCTGCTCTCACTCCTGCTGTCTCCTGGAAACCCTCCAGGACACTGACATCTCTGTGACAATGGGCTGAGCTGTGTCCTTGCTGGCCAGGGAGGGAGAAGGCCATTAGGGATGTGGGCATGGTTGCCCCGGGGGTGGCTGCTGTGGCCAGAGGATGGATCGAGGGACTGGGGACAGCTGCTTCCCACCACCGCTCCTGTCAGCTTGGTGGACTTTGGCTTCTCTCTGTCAACCTATAGCCTTTCATCAGCTCCACATCCAGTCATAAATTTTAAAATACACTGCAGATCTCATACAGGAGCAACCCCATGCCACTCTTTCTATGTATTTCTAAATTATTTTCATAAAAATAATGAGTTTGCAGTGAGTGCTGGGGTTCAGGCACATGTGTAAGAGAACAGGTCTCATCTAAATGGATGCACGCAAAACCCAGCTGTGAAGGTGCTACATCATTTAGAGTAGACATCCACTCTATGTGATAGGAGACAATCCAGACACCACGCTCACAGCTCTTTGTCAGTGTATGCTGGATGCTCAAAAGTTATGATTACTCAACAGAAAATAATGCAACTATTTCTAAGCGGTTCTTGATTCTGGGATGGGTGAAGGAAGCTCATTTACATTTAAATACTCTTAAGCCCCTGAAAGAGTTTAAATTTTTCATTACATTTGCAAAATAGCTTGTGCTTCTTTTCTGTGTCTCAAATAGCGAATGTTATTCACTTATTTACAACTGGCCCTTGTCATTTCACTGCAAGGCTCCTCATTCAGGAGCTGATCCTCTCCATGTCGCTCCTTCTTCCCAAAGCTGGCCTCCTGTTTCAGAAGTCTACATATTCTCATATTCAGCTGTGTCAGGCATTTCTGTAAACTCTTTCACCCAGCTATGGTATGTGAAAAACATCACAGATTTTCCTAGACCTTTCCAAGACCTTCTTATCTCCATCACTTTTTCCTGTTTTGGTACTGCTTGTTGTAGACTGCAGAGTAGCAGCTTATGGGTGGAGTGTTTATCATGGTAGGTCGTTTGTGAAAAGTTGCTTAAAACTGATGTTTGGTTTTGCCAGGATGATTCTGAGTTAACAGTTTTTTATTATGAAAAGCATAGCTGACCTTTAAAGTCCAAAGGCCATATTTATGAATTGCTCAGCCCGCTCTCGGTGCGGCTGCAGATTACAGTACGCAAACAAAAGCCGAGACATATTTCTCCCATGTAACTTTTTGAGAAAGCAGTATTTGCCTCTGGCATTCACCAAGGGAGCTTTCCCTTTGTGTGCAAGAGGAAAATGGGGCAGGCTACAATAAAAGGCATTGTTGGTCCCAGCATGCAAAGAATGATGATCCAAGAACAGAAATAATAGAAAAGTGTCGGGAGGGAATTTAGTTCACAAACATGTCAGGATAGCTTCAGGCTTACTCAAGTTTTGATTCAAGCTTCTCATTCCTCTTAAATTCTTTCCAGGCCAAAATGGATTAAATAGTTGCTAATCTTCAATCATCCGGCGTTTCCCTGGGATCAGTGCTGGAGGATGGCCCTGTCGTGCCGCCGGTTCAGCCTCCGGGTCCATAATGACACTAAACCCAGGGGAATCACAGGGTATGTACTCTTCTGCTGTGATTAGCATCTGTCTCCTCAAATTCCATCATTAAGGTCCCCGCAGGAGGGGCCTTCTTGCTTTGTGTCCTGGAGAGTCTCTGTCACGATAGTCAGCAAGTATGACCAAGCATTGCACCCAACATGTACATTATAAGCTATTGTTTTTAAGGGGCGGGTTTCCAGACCAGTATATTGCCTGAAAGCTGTGCCTACAAACCATTGCAAATAGGAGAAGAAAACTTCTGGTCTTGCTGTGACATACCTAGCCAGATAATGCCAGCCCTAGACTTAAAAAAAAATAAATAAATTAAAAATAATTTAACAATTATGGTTTTTCTTCTCTTACTAGTCCTATTGAGATGTTGTCCAACTGAACTGACAACAGAATAATAATAATAAAAAACCATTCCCACATAGATGTTATTATTTTTTTTTCCTAAAACTCTTTTCTTTTTTTTTAAGAAAGTCTCTAAAAAACCTCAGAACATGTCTTTTTTTCCCCCCTCTGTCTCAATATTCCTACTGAAAACCCCCTAGGAGCTAATGGCAGGCAAGAATTTGTGGTAACAGCTAAATGTAAAAACTATGTAATTTACGTCCTGTGGCCCTATCAAATATAATTACAAAGCATGTTCACAGCGCTGCAAATTACACAGCAGTTCGCTAGTGCGGGCGATGGCACGTTGCCTGTTGTGATGGATGATCCCACACCTAGAATTGACTGGCACTTTTGTGAAATAGCAAGGCATCCCTTTTCTGCCTGGCTGATGAAGGACAGATGGCATTTTTCTCCTTCAAGGAGAGTTCCCATCGGGCTTTATTTGCAATAGTTTATGTGCATATGGATTATTTGTATTAAAAGAGAACAAATATGGCATTTATTGGCAAACTAGAATGCATTGAGTTGAAGTGAAATTTTTAACTATTTCTTGCATCAACAACAGTACTAGCTATTCAATATTATTTTTTTTCTCTGATAATGGAGATCATTTTGATTAGCTCTAATGCACCCAAGTGCTTCTCTGGCAGTGTAAATTCATTTATACCTGCCTTTAAGGCCTTTCTGCCCTTCCAGAGCACTACAGCAGAGGCTGAGTATAAATGAGAATCAAAGTGCTACTAAAGGGACCCAAAAAAAAGCATAAAGAGAGTTAATACTCTTTAATGTTCATAATACTCTCTTTAACCTTCCTCCTCCTTAGAAGCTCACATGTAAATTGGAAGGTTATGGGCGGCTCAAAGGGAATGATGAATTTCTTCTTACCCTTTCTTTTCTCCCTTGATGTATCCCATGGCTTATTTGTTCTTTGGTGAATATAGTTGAACCATGCCCAGCTAATCTTGTGGCTTAATTAAGATAATCTAACCATTTTGTGCAAACATAAGGTGATTTATACAGCACAATGTCTTGGGCATTGTGGTCTTGAGCTGTCAGGCTAAGTGGGATGCTCTCGTTAGAGCTTTTTAGAGTCCTTGCTCTTGGATCCACAGGTACTTAATGGGTTTTCCCACTTTAATTCATAATAAAGTGATAATCAAGATGATAAAATAAGAGGCCTGAGCTTTTAGTGGCCTTTTTTTTCCTCTATGCTTTGCACAGCTTCACTAATTGCATTAGATTTAGATCTGAATTATTGAAGGTTTCTGAAAAAACACATATTTTGATCAAGGACAATTAGTGAGCTTGCACTGTTCAAGTTCAGCTGTCCATTAGTTACTTTTATTTATACAGCACCAAAAATGTGCCAGGAAAATTAAAGAGATTATGAAGTTCTATGAAAAACTTTTGCTATACTGTTCCTTAACAGGGAAGTAAAATCCGCTCTTTCCTCTTAGAATCCAGACCTCCCTCATTTCACAAAGGATGGATGAACACTGTAATGACAAAATACATAAAAAGATAGGGTTTATTTTTGTCCCGGTTTGAAGTAAAACCGAACCAATTTTTTGTGTTCTGTAATTTTACATTTTAGCTTGGCCTCCTCTAACTCTCTGAAATTAACGGCATATTGTGGAGAAAACTGTTCGTTCTCAGAATGATAAGACCAATGTTTGTGCTAAACACCAAGGAATGCTATGCAGAGAGGCCCTTGCTTATACTTATTGCTATAACAACCAAGGTCAGCCAATTTTCATTATTTGCCCCTTAGAGGATCAGAAATGGAAAAACGTAGAGGGGTCACATCTGTGGGGAGCAGTGGACAGGACAGATGACCCAAACCTGACCAACTGGGGTATTCCATCCCATCTGCTCAGTATAAAAGCTGAGGGATCAAAGGGTCAACTCTCTTCCTGCGATGGCCGATGTCCGAAGAAGACCCTGTCTGTTCATCTGCCTTTAATCCCGATCCGTGTGTTCCTGACTCCAGAGCTGGAATCCAGTTCCCATCTGCTGCAGAGTCCAGTCTGGGACTTCCCCAGTGCCTGCCCGTGAGTGACTGTCATCCTGGGAGCTTGATATGGTTTGCCGTAAAAAACGGCAAGTAAAAGAAACAAGCGGTCGATGGACAAGTAGGCATTTTCTTTATGGAAAACGCCCTGGGCAGGGGAGGGTGGGCTGTAAAATTGAATGGGAAGCGAAAATGGTTGAAAATGGAGTGGAAGAGGGAAGATGCTGCCTGGAACGGTCTTGTGAAAATCCCTGTGGGGGACAGGGGCTGGTGGCCACGGCGGAGCATCCTTCAGGCTTTGGGAGGTTCGCTCACTGGTGGAGCCAGGTGCAAGCAAGGATTTTGGGTTTGTTTTCTTTTGTAAAAAAGAAACGTCAGGGCTAGCAACAGCAGCAGGCTTGACTGTAATGAGCTTAATGAATGTGGCGCAAGGGATGTTTCAGGTAGAAGGAGAAATGTGGGATTTCTTGTGTGGGTAATTAGGACACTTGGCAGCTGGATAAGCTTTAATTGCCATCCAAAGCTCCTGATCTTGCCAAAGAACGAAGAGAGTGAAAAGGGCTATTGATTTCCATCTGGGCAAACAATTTACTTCTTAGCGCTCGTCAGCCTGATGTGCATCTTCATTCCCTGTCACTGCTGTGTGCAAGCTAAAGCTGCTTTCATCGGCAGATTTCAGGTGGGGGTTCAGTTGAATATATGGCTAGAATTGCAAGGCGTTAATGGTAAAAACTGCCTTCCTTGCCACACTGTTGGTGCACAACGTGCTGTTAGTTTTGGAAAATCTCCACATCTCTAGGTCCTTATATAAAGCGTCTCTTTGCTGTAGCGTCCAACTGCCTACCAAAAATAAAATGGGCACAGAAGGAGCCTTCTTCTCTCTCTGCTCAACAGGAGCCAGGCAATGTTTATTTTATATGATGCATGTTTGTTTATAAATGTGGTGTTACTGAGCAGAGGACTAGATCAAAGAAGTGGATTTTGCATTTCACTTTGAAGACACAGATGTCCATAGTCAACATGATCTCTTTTGGGGGCGTCTTCCAAATTTCGTGGGCTAAATGCCATGTTTTTGCCCTGTTGTTGGCAGTTTCATTGTTCCAGGGGCAGGCACATAGCTGGTGCAGGTCAGGATCTTGAAACAGAGACACAATGAAAAAACTCATATGCAGACAAAAAGTGTAGCAATTTATCTGGAAAAAAATATATATTAAGTGGTATTTTGGGAGGAAAATGAGAAGACAGAAAGAGGAGGTAGAATTACCCTTGCAAAGCTATCAAACCCCCAAACTTCCTGCAATTTACAATATGCAAATAGTATCATTAGGCACAAACAGATTTTTACACAACTAATCAATCTGACATTGTTCCAGGGGTGTAGGACACTACGCAGTAAAAATAATCAGGTTTAACAGTAAAAATTTGTTAGATGTACCCAATTCTAGGAAAACTATTCATACACTAAATGGGAAGAAACATAAACACATCCAGGGCTGGTTTTCCTTTTGCTCATGTTTCGATCTGGAGTGACTTTACTGGAATGACTCTGCACTGACAGCAATGATGGGTCGGAATCGGCCTCCAGATATCTAAATATTGAGCAAGTATGGTAGAGTTAAGTGGTGGCTTACAAATTAAAATGAAAGCAGTACTTGACTAATGTCTCAAAAGTAATCATCTAAAAGTAATATTGCCTAATAAGTTTAATATTTTAAAAGTGGCTTTTCCTGACTTACCACGAGAGAAATGCCTAACATGGATTAATATGCTCATTGACTAGTCATATCTCGATTTTTTTGTTTATCTTTGTTTAAGAAAGATGTAACTTGATGTATTAGGAAAAACAGAACAATTCCAAACTCAGAGACCTTCTTGGAAACAGTGATTTATTTCCCGTTGACTTTTATAACTAATCCCATTAAAATAGCCTGTAGTGGAAAGCAAACCTTACATGTGGACAGGATAGTAGAGATAAAAAGGCAATTTTAGATTCATACTTGCCAAATTTAAAATAGGAAAATGATGCGTTTTGTGTTGTTTAGTTAGATCTTGAATTCCATCTTATGCTATTAGAGTATTTTTAAATTCATGATGTCACTGCTGTGTTACTTTTGTGTGTGTGTATATCTATCTCCCTTTCTAATCAGGAGATGACAGCATGCGCAGCAAAAGTCATCTGCTGCCTCAGACAGCTGTTAAAATACAACAGTTATTGATATATCCCCTTTGTTATTCAGTGTTGGGTTATAGTCTCATTTCATACGCAGAGCAATTCTACTGTTTGTAACAAAATACTTCCCACATGACACTGTCTTGTCATCTTCACTGTTTCTGGAGAGATTTTGAGAAATGACTCATGGTGTGGTGTGCCCTATTTAGGATACTTCAGATATTGCTTTTTCCAAGGTGCTTCCCCAAGCCTTTGACTCTCAGGTCTTGAAAGAAGGGTACGCATAAGTGGAAGTGCCTGAAACCATTACTTATCTTTAAAAATATGTCTTTCTCTTGTGAAAAAAAAAAATAAAAGAATGCTTTTTCCTCTGCTATTAAAAAAGTTGTTTTAAATTACTTGTAACTGAAAGGGATGAATAAGTATATAGTTCCATGCCTGTCATTAACGCGTGCGTTAAAGTGAACAGATAATTATACTTCAGATCTATCTATCCTGTAAAACTACAACTATAATCATTTAAAAATTACATTTTATCTAGGTGCACAATAAAAATTTCTTCCATCCCCACTCACTGTGCTCATTACCATATGGTATTTCTTCTCTGATCCTGAATGGAATAAGAATATGAGCCTTTTGAGGCACTAGTCTATACGTATTTATAGCAGTAAGGAGTAGAACTGCCAAAAATGCATGAAATATACTTTTCTGTTACTGCTTTCAGAGAAATCAATACGAGAGCTATCTGCCTTCAGTGCCGATTTTGTGTGTGCAGTTACATTGTGAAATGCATAACTGGTTCTCTTCACTTGATTTCACAAACACATTTCAAACAGAACTGAATTTATGTGGTCAGCAAAGCTATTGGCAAGCAGATGCGCTATGTGAACTGACTTCTCCTAGCAGTTTGTTAAGACAACATTCATTCCTTTCAAATAACATGGCCGGCAGTGTTTGTATGTCTACCTAAAATTAAAGCAGTTGGGTTTCCACAAAATTTTAAGTTGCTATCAAATGTAGAAGGATAGAGATGTTGAAATATCATCAGATCAGACAGAAGCGTGAGCATCAGTGCGGAATATCTGCAGAACACAGCAAATAGGAATTTACAGGTCGTCACAAGTCCTCAGGATTTGGGGGAAAAAAATATTATAACCATCAGTTTCAAGGCAACACAGGAACAGGTGAGTGAGATCTTTTACTGTGTAACTAGGTATAGGTCCCTGGAGCTGAATACAGATACGTGGTTTCCATAGAACTAAATGGGACAAGCTGATTTTTGGTAGAAATCCTGCTAATCAAGCGAAAGGATAGGAGGGTTTGTGTTAAGGTTGTTGCTAACAGCAGTATTTCTTTCATCTACCTTTTTGCTCTTTGTGTTTGGAATATGCTGAGGTGCAAATCTTCATTTTGAGTTGTGCCGAGCTGCGGGAGAATTCAGAGGGACCCCGTGAAACCCGAGCACTGGTGACAGCAGCTTCGTGAAGGTCAACAGGGAGAGCTGCAGAGATTTGCAAACGGGTGGACCTGTACAAAATGGGAACCAACTGACCAGGTGCCCAGCTGAAAAGGATCTGAGGGTTACTGTGGGCTTCGGGTTCACAATGTGCAACTGTGCGAACAGCGTACTGGGCTGCACAAGGGGAATCATGGCCAGCAAACAGGGAGAAATTTTTATCCCCCTCTACTTGGAACTGGTGAGGCTGTACCTGCAATACTGTGTCCAGGCTGGAGCCCCCTGGTCAAGAGAGAGACTGAAAAACTGGAGATTGCCCTGCAGAGCGCTACCAAAGTAATTAGAGGTCTGAAGCACGTGACATGGAAGGAGAGATTTAGGGAGCTAGGCTTCTTTGATTTGGAAAAGAGAAGTTTAAGAAGGAACTGATAGCAACCCATGGGTACTTGAAAGGCAAGCACAATGGAGACAAATTCTTCTCAATGGATGCAGAGGGTAAACCAGGCAGAAGTTGTGCCTTGAAAGGTTTGACTTGCACATTAGGAAAAGCTTTTGTACTACAAGGGTAGAGGATCCTAACACTGAATACCCAGAGATAGACTCTGATCTTACTGATGTTTGGAAAACAGACCGTGAAGTCCCATGGATGCTTCAGCTCAGCTTTCCCTCAGTCAAATGTTAGGTGGTATCAAGGGTGCCTCATCTCCTGCTGGTTTGTCTGCTGAAGGCAGTGCCTCCTGTGCTGCCTCCAGTCCTTGTCAAGTGCAGTGGCACTACTTGTCAGGGAAATTGTGGGGAGTAAGAGTTCTGTCCCTTTCTGTACTGCACCTTAACTTCTCCATTTCTCCATCCTTTTTCAGATGGTTAGAGGTGTCCAGAAACCTCTTGGTTAAGTGATAAGGAACAGAACAACTTCAAACAGAACAAACTGATCACCTGCTGCCTCCTCAAGCCTTCCAAATGCTTTCACTCCCTCTGTACTACCTGCTTCCTATGGAAGCACCTACACGTTGTTCCCCTGTGGAGGATCAAACAGCTATCAGACATTTCCCTTTGAAGAAGAAAAGATCATTTCACGTCTATTCTGTGATGAATTACAGCAAGAGTTATTGCCACCAGCCTGGATACATTAATACTGAAGCTAATCCATGTATCTTTTCATGTTTTATAGCTTGTTAACTCTGATGCTTAGGACAGCATATTAATAAACTTGGTTAAAAAGCCTATTGGAAATCTTTCACTTTCTTAGCTTAACTTGTGATGTATTAATCTGCCTATCTGTCTCTAGCACTACTCTTAATGCCAAGGAAGCTGGCAAAAGAACTGCTTGCCCTTTGCAGGCACACAAGGGAAACCACAAAGTTGTTGACTCTTGTGCATACATATAACTATATAGCTGTGTGTCTATATCTCTCTCTCTCCGTTCTCTTCATTGTGGCCACAAAAGCTAATTCCACTTTTAAAAGTTTCAAGTAAATATACAGTTTCATAGTTGCATTTGTAAGTTATTAACTAAGTCAACACCAGAAATGCACCAAGCGTTTACAAATCAAGGCAAAAGATGCCTATGTGATAAGAAAGGCTGGAAGTTCATTCTCAGGCAGCTGGCTCCTGGAAGGAATGGGAAATGCAAACTAAGAAAAGCAAGAAATGCTACAGCCAAATGTCGGTGCATCTCACTGCTGAGCTTGCAAGGGCTTTTCAGGCAATGAAAGGGAAGGACAGCCTGCCACACCTGCAGGGTGCTGCCAACTGGTCAGCTGGCTCCATAGAAATGGGGAATGGAGACTTAGGATAAACATTAAAAAGCAACTCAAGTTACACTGCAAAGGGCTTGGGTTCTTTGGAAAATATTAACCTGCATCAGTCAGCGTTTTGAAGCTTTTGCTTTTTTAGGGAATAAAGGTATATATAGCCTTTGACTTGAAGGGGAGAAAAAACCCCAGCATGCGCATTATTCCTACTGTATCAGTGCAGCCCAGTTTAGCAGCCACAATTTATCACAGACTTTATCCCCAGCTTCCCTCAGGCAGCCTTTTTTTGCTGCCCACAAGGGCACCAGCCGCATCTCATGCAGCAACTGGTTTTGGATTCATGAGACCCATTAAACAATAGCTGTGTAAGTGCGAATGGCATGAGCCACCTTCCCCCCTCTACTGCTGGAGCTGACGCTTTCTTGCCAAGCTGATAAAATAGCACACTTTATTAAAAATGCTGTCTGATAGCAGGAAAATTCTGGTCTAATTTTCCCAGGGCAGCCACAACAAGAACAATTTGCAAAGCACTTACCCTAATGCCGGCTCCTCTTTCTGTCCTGGCCAGCATAGTATTTCTGGCCTATTTCTGGGAAGTATGTCCATCAGGGAAACAAATGGTGTCTTTCTATTCTTTTCTGTAAGAGATGTCAACTATTGTAATTCAGCATAAATTTCCACAGACTACTAATCTCATCTTTTAGTCATGGACACCAGAACTTGTGGTATCTAACCCATGCTTCAATAAGTGACTTTTCCCCTGCAGGGAAAGAAGGGCAAAAGTAGATGTAAGGCATGGTGAGGGGGAGGAGACAGGAGCACAGGAGGTAAATAGTCAGAATCCTGCAGCTCTCTCCCCAGTGATCTGCTTGCTCAGCCAAGTGAATCCAAAAGTTGATCCTGGTTGTACTAGTGTAACCCATTGTAACAAAACACGTGGGAAGACTATAAATGTGAGGAATGCCCTGCGCCTCAGCGTGTTGTTCAGGCTCCTTGGTGCCATGTGTCACGGCAACAATGCTGCCAAAGCCAACTTCTAAAGAATCACCCTTTGACAGCTTTGTCTCCCAACAACTGCGTAGCCGTCAGCTCATGGGAATTCCTCCTTCTCTGGAGGATGCAAAATGCCAGCTGAGAAAACGCCCAGTTCATTATCCCATAGCAGACAAAATAAATATTGTGTTTCCCCTGAACCAGCTATATATAGAATTAATCTGACCCTGGTAAGACTCTCAGAGATAGCTCGGGTTCAACTCAGGCAAGGGAAAAGGCTGCTCCCCAAAAGGATTTCTCTACAGCCTGGCAGATGCACTGTTGATTTACACCATCCAGAAGACGTTGGTCTCCTCTTCCAGGAGTGATCTGTCACATAAAGAATAGATGGTGGACTAAATCTGTTCAGCACTTGGAAAATGCAAAAACACTCAGGAGCTTGTCCATGCAGTGGGGTGAAGTTAAGTGAAGTGACTTGTTGCCTAATGTCTTTAGCTCCTCTAAATGAGGAGCCCAGACACTTAATTGTTTAGTAAAAATACTGCTTAACTGAATCACTGTGGCTTTTTGTATTGCAGGACTAGAGCAGAAATTAAAAACTTCTGTCAACTATCTGGATGAAAACCCCTTTGGGTCATTTTTCATTTATCTAAAGCATGATTAAAGTAACATTTTTCTCTTCTGTGGGTGTGAGTAACACCTGATCCTGTGTCATAACTGAGAGAATGACCCAATGATTGTAATGGGAGGTTTTCCTGCAGAGCAGTGTTTGCTTCTATTAATAATGGCATTTGGCTGTGCAGTAGTTGCACGGTTTTCTATTGAGATGAAGAAATCGTTCAAATTTTTATTCATTTTAGAAAGTGAAACTCCGAGTCTCTCCACCTTCTGGTGTGGGTTCCCACCACCACAGCAGGACGTGCTGGTGACTGAATGGCTCAGTCACCGTATTGTCCTAGCTTTTCACTGTCTCGAGTTTCAAGTAGCATTTCATTAATAGTGTGAGAGATGTCCACTAAGGCTTTAGAGCCAGTGGTGGTGTTCCAGCATCTGCCAGCGATGGGAAGTGTGTTCAGACTTTGCAGCCATCTAGCACAGCCGAGCAATCGCCCCATGTGGTAGGTGTTTGTATTTGGCTGTGATCCAAAGTCTCCTTTGTCACGGTCACACAAACTGTCCAACAGCAGTGACCAGCCATGACCTTCAGTCACCTAGTGGTGCACATAAAGGTTGTGCATTTGTTACTGGGGACATCAGACTCATCATTACATAGCTGTTTTCACTAAAATGATCAACCATTTTCAGTGTAAAAATTAGAATAGAATCATAGGACTGGAAGGGACCTCTTCTCATCCATCCTTCTTCCCCAGCTCTGGCTTTATGCTCCTAGCAGATATTTCTTTAACTCTTTCTTAAAAATACCTGTTCTGGAAGCTGCACATTCTGCCCAGGCAATCTTTTTCTCTGCTCCTTATTGTTAGAAAGTTTTCTGTACTTTTCCTTGCAATAATTTAAGTCTGTTGCTTGCCTTCTACCTTGTGGAAATTATTCCCTTCATCTTGGTGGCATCTTTTTTCCATAGCTGCAGACTGTTCTCAAGTCACGGCTGTAAAAAAAAGAAAATAAAAATTTTATCGATATGCTGCTGGTGAATTTGTCAAATGAATGAAATTTCACTTTGTGTATTGATGACCTTTCTGTCATAACTTTTAAACCATATCTCCGTTTTCAAGATCTGTTCCTTTCTCCTGAAAGTGAATGTGCTATTCACATATGCTTCCTCAAGTACATTTTGCAAAGCAATTTTCATCTCACTGTCACTGCCAGCAGATGACTCTGTGTAGTGTCAGTCACAAAACACCTGGATTTGCATCCTTTTCTGTATTTTCTGTATGAAGCATTTTCTCCCTCCTAAATACACCTTTCTGTGATGCTGCTTAAGCAGTCTGCAGTCCGTCTTCTGTTGCAAGCATGGTTTTCATCGTTCTGCATGAATTCTGTAGTGTGAAACAGCTTTTTTCTTTGCTGGGGGGCAGCTTTGCTCTTTTACACTAGTTGCTCCAGCTGGACAAAATTACCGGAAAATACTGGATATAGAGCAAGGTAGACAATAAATACTGTGTCAATGGCTGTAACTGACCCATTTTGTATTACTGCATATGATGAATTTTAACACCACTCCTGCAAGACTGTGTGAACGCATTCTATTATGTACTGTTAATTTGTGAGTAAACTGATACTTTGTTAATCTTATTATAAATATGCACAATTTTGCTCTGGCTGCATCTGTTCCTAGATTTGTAATGATGCCTTTCTGTTCAACATAAATAATAGAACAATCACAATCAGCAAACAGATCTTCATTTGTATTTAAACTGCACCATTTTATACATGCATGGGAATACAGATGACTTTTTCCTTACTGTAGTCGTTACTAAATAACTAATGCTTTGTATTTCCAAAACACATCATATCTGTAGCATACCACTATCTCGTACCACTGCATCTCATAAAGAGATCCTCCTTCCTTCAGCCTTGTCTCCCAAAATGTGGAAAGATATTGAGAAGCTGTCAGCGTGATACCTGGCCAGGTCCCAAGGAGCAGCTGTGGCCACCTGAGGTCAGCCTGGGCCGGTGACAATGCCTCCGGGGCAAACCTCACTGTCCTAAAGTATCATGTGTGTACAAGGTGATTGTGTGGCATCACCTCACATCTCATATGCCTGTAATCTCGGTGAGATCTAAAAATTGTCATTGCTTATAAATTCATAAGGTGTTTAAGGATGTCAAAAAAATCTGTATTGACTAGAACTTTCCAATCCGTTGGCTCCAAGAACAACTATTTTTCAATACCTTTTCAGATAAGAACCCTGGCACTTTTTTAAATTACAGAAGGGTAGTAGCGCTTTTTCTTCTGGCTAAAGGTCCCACCGACAAAAAGCAAACCAAAGCATGCCAATGGCCATATCCCAAATCTGTAATAAGTAACAATAGGCTTTAATGACTGTGGAAGGATCACACATCATACCAGAGAAGGTATGATACCATTTGTAGTGGTTTCTCAAGAACTCGAAATGTCCTACATGGTAGCAACACAATTACCTGTCCATTTGTTTTAAGGAGAATAATATTTGCACATGATTCAGTGAATGACAGTTATTCAAATAACGGCACCTATGCACGTTAAGTGAAGGCAGCCTTTACCAGATATTTGGAGAACACATGGAAAATGCAGATGAAGATCTACTCGGACACTGTTTGGAAACACACTTTGAAATTTCCTTCGTGCTAGTCATTAATCATATTCCCAGCTGCTGAACATGTGCTGATGTCTGTGACAGGATAGCCAAGGCAGCTGCCCAGGTTTTACCTGAGCACCAAACAGGGAGGACGCAGCTGTGGGCTGGGGGAGTCCCTTCCATGACCAGAGGGACGCTTGGAAGAGCCTTGCCAGTAAAAGAAGAACTGAAAGGAAAATTCATATTCCTCCTCTCTTCCCATCTGCTCTGGTGAGGAGAGACCTCGGAGGTCTCCTTGGCTGTCCCTGGGAGGGCGGCAGCAGGAGTTGCCCAACCCAGGGTGGTGCTGTGGGCATCTCCCATGGCATGAGGTCTGGCCCAAAGCCACATTCACCTCCTGCCTGGATGCCAGAGGTGAGCACCAGAAAGGGCCGGCCCTCGTCCGGGATAACCTCCGGGCAGGATAAAACCCGAGGAAAATGAAAAAAGGGGAAGTAAGGATTTATTTGAGGGGAAAGGTGGAAAATGCTCCTTGTTTCAGCCCCTGAGGCAGAGGTGGAGCAAAACGCTGGTGTCCCTTCTACCCCAGAGAGGGGGAAATTTGTCAACGTGAAGGAGTGGAAGAAGGTGGAGACACTCTGCCGGTGAGCGGCCCTGAGGAAAGCCATGATGAGGGATTAGGGAGTGTCTGGTCTTATTTCCTTTGGAGCTGCCTTCGTCACGGGATATTCTCCCTTTGGCTGCACGGATGAACTGCTCGGCCTCTCGCTCTGCCGCTGGAGAGGCAGCGGGCAGCCTCAGAGGGCACACGGGCGCCCAGCCCCATGGCGGAGTCAAGCCGGAGGGGTAGGCAGCCTTCCCCCCTGACCATGCCTCGCACCAAAACGGGGGCAGACGCAGGTGTTTGAATTCTGCCAGCGCAGCCCTGCGTTTACACATAACTACGTGAAACCACCACGGCAAACCACGCTGCCCCTCGGGCCGCGCTGTGGTACCCGGAGCCCCACGGCAGGCATGGCCAGCCCCAGCGGCAAGGCCTGGGAGAAGCGCCGGGGCCGCCCCGCGGAGTGTC
>JAHREE010000155.1:4395686-4462977 GCA_033628505.1 Tringa tobata | reverse complement strand
GGCATCGCTCACGGAGCGGCAGCCGCCCTCCGCGGTGGGACCGGCGCGGTGGGCCCTGGGCAGCGGCTCCCGGTGCCGCGGAGAGCCCGGCTCGTGGGAGAGGGGCGTCCTCCTGCTCCGGAAAACGAGTGGCCGGTGTAAGCCGTGACTCATCCCTTCTGGGGTGTGGGGGCTCCCGGTGAACTTGCCCCGCTCGGGCCGCATGGGCAGTGGGTTGTGCGGGTCCGTGTCCCCGCTGCAGCCCCCCCGGCCCAAACCCCGCTTCAGGACACGCTCAACCTGATCTCGGTGCCGGGCGGTGCTGAGTCCTGCGGTGACTGTACCCCCCGGCCTGAGCGGGTGTTTGCTCTGGTGTGCTCGGTGTTAGCCTGGATGCCCTTGAACCTGGTGTCACCTTCCCTGTGTGGCCACTGCAGGCTCTGTGGGCTGGAGGTGTGTGGATGTATGGGGGACACGGGCTGTCTCTCTGGAGCGTGGTGTGAAGGATGCGCAGCCGCAGAAGCCTTACTTCAGATACTCTTAGGACTTCTTAAATACGTTCAGCCCATTCATAAACTAGTTCATCTGGCAGTGCATGCATAGAAGTGCCACCCAGTTATCTCCTCAATGAGTTGTGAGTAGCAAATTAAACAAACCTTACCCTATTTGAAGCTGCAGAATTACTACGTGGGCAACCTGCCTTCCTGTAAGGATGTCCTAACATAACCTCCTTCCAGTTACCATCTTCTGTGTGGTACCATCACTTGTCTTGTGATACACGAGCACCTACTGCTATGTCTGTGGGACAGGGCTGGGCCACTAGCTCTAGTATATACCAGTAGCTGCTCTTGGCCGATGAATGCAATGGATGAGTGTCTCCCCTTGGTATGTTTGCTGTAGTGCCCTTCTTTTAGCAATAACAAAGTTTACTTGAATTTTGTCCAACAGTGTAACAGTCTGAGATACTGCACATGTGCGTTTCCTTGTGCATACCCATGTGTATTTACTCTTGGAAGCACATCTGAATGCTCTTAAAGGTGACAGCATCAGAGTGAAGTGTGTTTGCCACATGGAGCTCTCAGAAGCTGCTGTTTCTCAGCTAAAAAGTCTAAGTGAGTTTTCACTGGTCCTTCCCATGACTCACTGGTATGTAGCTATGTGAGTCCTGTTGTCATTTGCACAGTATCTCAGTTATTGCACTTTGTGCAAATTCAATAACTGAGATATTTCTCCTGAAGGGGAAATTGTGCAAATTCACAAGTGTGTGGGAGGGGAATCAGCTCTGGCTCAATATAGTTTTTTCCATTTTGAGGTCTCAAATTGTGCCAACACACAATGAATTACTAGAGACAAGATACAGTAGCAGAGCTGAATGTAAAAGGGGCTGTAACTATTTGCTGTACCATTTGAGGTGCCATAAAGAAATTAAAAAACATGAAATGAGGAAATAAAGGATGTGGGGTATTTTTTACTCTCTACAAAGAAGCGGGTTAATTTCTCCACCCCCTCCCTCAGTGTGTCTAGTTGTTCTGGTTCAGCAAAGGTGGTGGACAAAGGCACATAACCCAACATTGCAGGAGTAATGGAGGAGAGTTAGTGATGTGTGAGGCAGAGTGAAGAGGTTTGCTGGACCCTTGAGCAAAACAGTGTTGGGTGTGAGTACCTGACAGCATTAGCCCTCTCCTGGGGATAAAACCAGCAAATTAAGCACCAAATTAGTTGTATCCTGCCTGTTACAGTGCCAGTCAGGTAAAGCAAAGCTTTTTTTCTTCTAACAAAAAAAGCACAGGATGTCACATTTACTTTTGTAATCCTAAATATGTTAAATTGTTTTAAACAATAATTAGATGTCATTTCCCAGCATTCACAAAAATTAAAAGGAGTTGTGCTGTGGGGTATGCATATGGTAACAATTTGTCATTGAATTACACAGTTTATTGTCAGTTTGAGAATAATACAAAACCTCTTCTGTTCATATTCTGGAGTGTTTCTTTGCTTGGCCCATGCCTGCTGGCCCTGATACCAGGTTTCTTATTGATCAGCACTCCCTATTTTACATGAAGTAGTAGTTCAGAAGTGATTGAAAGTAAAGCCTGAACACGGTAAATTTTTACTAGAAACAGCAGAAGAGATTTATTACTTTCCATGGGTGACTTGTCCAGGCAGAGTCATGAATCAAGAGGAGAGAAAAAGCTTTGAAGCATAATTTGAACCTTATTAGTTTTCTTGAATGATGGAGTGATCTCTCCCCTGAGTTTTCTGTGAAGTAAAAAAAAAAAAGAAAAAATAATTGAACAAACATCCTCTTAAAGCTATGACACTGCAGTGTAGTGCTTGTCTGAACATGTAACTCTTAATTATTAACAACAGTTCTTCCTCCTGGGAACATCATTACAGCAGTGCTTTGTGGAGAGAGGGAGAAGATGAAGATGCTAGTTTCTGTGGGATGATGCCTGGCTGCTCCTGGTCCCTCTCCCCTCCGAGGCATCTCCTGGGGTGACCTTCTCTCCCCAGGACAGTGACTGTGAGTCAGTTGTTTAGCTTTGAGTCTGCTTTGTTTGAGTAGTTAGTGACCAGGGTGTCATCTTGAAAACAGAAAGATGGTCAAAGCTTTAGAAAGCAGAAGTGTGGTCATGACTACTTTGCCCAGACCTCCGCTTGCTGTGGTGGATGGTTTGGCACATGCCTTGGACGTCTCGGCAAACATCGATGATAACCTCACTTTTATAAAGAGCCCCTCAAGAAGCAGCAGTGTTACTTACAGCTTCCTGAGAGGGTGTTTCCTATTGTAGCCAGAGCTTCTCTGCTCGTGCTGCCTTCAGCCCTGGTTCTGGAGGTGCTGGCTGCAGGTGCTCAGGCAGTTCAGGCACTAAGGTCTGTGGCCACCCTGAGCTGAGGGAGCCCAGTGGCTGCTCCTGACTCTCCTGTTCATGCTGGTGGGTGGCTTTTCTCAGGCTTATGTTCAGTCTCTGAATTCCCAATTGAGATAATTCCTGGTGGCTAGTGGCAAGTGCAGTTGCTGCAGGGTCTGACTTAGCATCTGCCCTGTTAGATGTCTTTATTGGTGACCTGGAGGAGATGGGGGCATCTGTATTGAGCTGTGAACAGCCCCAACTGGGATGGGTGGAGCGAGGGTGAGAGGCAGTACACATGAGGTCTGGGCTGCTGTTCAGTGGGACCTCACTAGGCTGAAGAGGTTGACCCCCTGGGGGGCCTTATGGAGTTGAACAGGGACAAATTCAAAATCCTGCCTTAGGGAAGGAAGGTTCCCTAGGTGGGACTGAGTGGGTGGGAGACAGGTCTGCAGAAAAGCCCCTGGGGGGTTCTGGTGGGCATCACAGTGGCCATGAGCTGGTGGTGTGTCCCTGCAGTGAAGAAGGCCAACAGGATCCTGGGCTGTAATAACAAGAGCAGAACCAGCAGACTGATTGAAGTGATTGCCCTCTCTACTTGGCACTCCCAGACAGCATCTTATAAAGAACACAAAGCCAGGCTGTTCAGCTGGGTGGTAGGAGGGCAAGAGACAGAAGACATAGATGGAAGGCTGAGGTTTAAATGGGGTATAAGGGGAAGGCTTTTTGGTGGGGACAGCCACGGAGTGGAATAAGGGCCTGGAGAAGCTGTGCAGTTGTTATTCTTGGAGGAGGTTTTCAAGGTGCAGCTGGATAAAGTCCTGTGCAACTTGGTCTGTTCTCATAGCTGGCCTTGCCTGGAGTGGCAGGTTGGCCTAGAAACCTCCTGAGGTCCCTTCCAACCTGAATTATTCTGTGAGCATGAAACCTGTTGTATGTTAGGATACATGGAGTCAGGCATTTGTCAGTTGAACTGCCATGAAACTTTCACCGATGAGACAATGGGCAGTCATTAAATATGGATAGCTTCTCATCTGATGGTCCACTTCTAGAAAATCAAAAGGGTGAAGCCCTGTGAAACCAGCTTCTTCATGCTGCCTCTGAAAGACTACTCCTACCTCAGCTGGCTTGGTCAACCTGGTATGAAAGTGAACCAAGGCTGCAAAGTGCACTGTCACTTTTACAGTTAACTGGGTGACAGAGAGGGAAAGAGCCTGGATGTGGTCTGTGTACAGCACCAGCTTCTCAAAGTGCAATCTCATATTCTTTTTATGTAACGTAAGCACAAACCCATGAATACTTTAGCAGTACAGTTGGCGTACGCTTGGCTTAACCCAGTTAATATAAAGCCCAACTCCTGAGCATGCACTCCTGACCTGAGCCTCCCTGTAAGGTGGGACTTATCTAGGCTTGTCTTGCTGATCATTTATTAACTGTTTAAGGGAATTCTGAACAGAGAGGGCAGGAGCAGCTGAGGAAGGAAGGGATGAGAGATACAGGATTGTAGGGTGCCATTTCTGCAAAGAATTAACAGAGGGAGGGTTTGTGTCCAGGAAACCTGTCGAGAGGCATGTGATGGGTCAGGCATTGGATCCTGATCAGACCAGTGAAAGCTGAAGGGCACAGGGGGCTGCTGAGATGGATCCTGAAGACAACAGCCTGGTGGAATATGCAGCTGGAGCAGTGCCGTTTCAGGTGTGTTGTGCCTCCTGATAAGCTGTCTGCCAGATGTGTGAACTGAGCAGCACTGTCTCCATCTCCACCGTTTCATGCTACTGAAAGGCCATAATGCAATATTTAAGAACTGATGCAGCATGTTCTTTCTCTGACTAGCCTCCTTATTAAGAAAGCTTGTTATCAATTACTGTAACGCTGTATGCAGCAGGCAAATTTCTGCAGTAGTTTGTAATAGCATTGATTGAGCTTTTAGGCTTTATAGATGCTATGGCTTACCCCTCCAGCACCATTGGATTCTTACTGGTTGTCTGTCTGGAACAAACCAAAATGAAACAATCTAGGGTTATGTCTGTTCTTGCTCCAAGTTATTGCAGGGAGAAGAGAGTTGAATTAAATTTGGTCATGTTCAGTCAGTACTGGGAAACAACCCAGTTGTTTGTTTTTTTTTTAGTGAAGTAGAAAAATTAGTCATGCGTTTAATGATTTGTTTGCAAGTGTCAGACTTATTTCAAGGCACTATGGTTCTGTGTTATCAACTTCTGAACTTATTTTAAAATTTGTAGTTTCTGGGGAGTTTTGGATCTGGCAGAAAGGGGGAGGCTTTTGAAGTAAGCCAGAGGGAGATGGCCAATGTGGATAAGCTGCTGTTTTGTTTAGCTGTGTGCTGTCACCAGTGCGCTTGATGTTCAAGTTGAGTAACTCCAATGGAAATGTTCTGATCGCGGATCAGATTGCCAGTTCCAGCACCTTTTGTTCCAGCAGTATGGTCTCAGTTGTTTATTCCTCTAGTATAAACTCTTCACGTCACCTTCTGAATACAACAGGGTCAGTTACTGAGAAGAGCCCTCATCAGCACATTGCTCTTACTGCCTAAGTTGTCTTAATGTGCTTGGGATAGCACAAATTTCCACCATTTCTGTGCTTACGCAGACAGATGGAAACCCAAAAGCTCAGCAAAATGCACCCACAGTGACCTGGCCTCTTCTCAGCTGCTGCATAGGGAAGGGAGAATAGCTGGTGCTGGGAAAAGTTCAGGACCTGCTGCAGAAGAGATCACTGTGGTTCCTTTCTTAGTCCTTGAGAGGAAACTTCCACTCAAGAATATTGTTATAAACTCCCACCTCCCTGCCTCCAAGACCCACTGGGGACAACTTGTGGGGCTGCATTTCTGTGCTGCAGAAGGATAGACAGTCCTTCAGCAAAGAAGACAGGGGATGAGCAGCAGAGAAGTATGTTTGTCAAATCCCATGCTCTCAACAAGCATTGGAGGAGCCTCCTAATTGCCTTTTGAGCATCTCTGGGTACCTCTTGCCTGAATCCGCTTGCTGGGTGGCAGGGCTTTGTCCACAGCAGTGCTTCTGCAGAGCTTCCAGCTGTGCTGGGCCAGGTAATGTGCTCCTGGGTGCTGAGCACCCTCATCTACTCAGCTGCCACCCCTCTCCCAGCCTGGACAGCTTCTGTGGGGCTGTGTAGCCCTGTATGATCTAGAGCTTGAACTCTGCGCTGGAGGCCCAGCTGCTGCTTGCAGGAAAGATTCTCAGGCCAGTTGGTGGAGGCTTCTGAGAAAACAGAAGGCAAAAAGAGTTTAAGTTATGTACGAATTGCATAAACTCAGGTAATACTAAATGGCTGCTGCTAAATGCTAGACACTTCCTCTAGTCCCTCTGTGGTCCTAGACAGTTCTGTAGGATAATGATATCTATTGCAAAGTAATAAAAGCTAGGCTCAGGAGAAACAGATTCAGGGCTCTGCTAGCTTCTGTGCTTAATTAGGTTATAGGGTTTACATTTTATTTTATAGCACATGCTAGTACAAAAGGACCAATATTCACTGACTAATCACTTAAAACAACCTCTCTGCCCAACTGGCAAAGATCTGTCTCATTTCCATGGAGGATTAGCATTTGCTGATCACTAAAGAAACAAGAGATTAAGCATTTTATTATGACTTTAAGTAATTCATAGGTCTTTAAGCTGTCACAAAAACTTCTGGAGGTCTTGTACATTTGTATTGACCCCTTTACATGTCCTTACTGTGCTTTTTCCCTCGATGTTGCTGACTGTTGTTCTGCCTAAAAGGTTATGGTAGAAAACACAGAGGTTACCACTGTGCCATTGCTTAGTGCTTGAAACAGCAGGTGAGTAAACATGGGCAAAAGCTATACTTGAAGGTTGACAAAAATTAGGAATAACACTAGGTACCTTTCTGCCCTCTTGTCAGATTGTTTTTTCTTGAATATATTTCCCATTCTACACTGAGCCTTATACATGCTCCTTTGACCTATCTTTTTCACCATCTTCTCAGTCTTGTCTTTTGCAGAGCATACAGGTGGCAGAATCAAATGAATGATCTTTGATGAAGTGAGTGTCACTTGAAGGCTTTCTGCAGGGGGAAATGGGTGGTGCCCGTCATGGGGTACAGAAGGCAACAAAGAAACTCATCAAAATCTGCATCAAAGTTTTCTTAATATATTTTATTACCTTTCATTTCAGTGGTTTTGGTATTAGCATAAAAATTGAAGAGCACTCAGTAGAAGAGAAAAGCTTCTTAAGCAGTACAAAATTTTGTTCTTAAACAATATTGAGAATTTTAAAAACCATTCCTTTGGACACTCTCAGGCAGTCCTGTATCGGGAGCCTATGTAATGGCAGTATCGGTAGACATGAGAAGGGATGTTTTAGCCTCCTAAAGCAGACTATTTCAAAAGCAGTTAGATTTGTTTCTGTAGCTCTGTCCCTTCCATTGGCTTTGCTGCCAGCTTCAGTGCTGCCTCTTGGTTAGGTGGTTCTTTGGTCTCAAAGTTCATTGCTGATGTAGCTCTGACCCTACATTAATAGGGCTGACGCTTTGGGTGAATTGGCTGTGCCAAGAACTGCATTTTTTAATTTTCAATTTTGCTTCTGTGATCACAGATTTAATGAAAATGTTAGGAAGTAGCTTCCAGTCAGATCAATGTAAGTGGACTGTATTCATTGTAATCGGTTGCTATCTATAGAACAGTAAAACAATCTTTAAGGACAGTCTAGGAGCAACTTGGGTTTCATGCTTTTCTAGCAGAGGCAATATTTAGACCTTGTTATTAAATTGCAATGTCAAGTTTCTCAGGAATATCGAAGTTGCTGACCAGAGGATTGAAAAAGGGCAGAAGCCAAATTAAATTCCTCTCTTTAAATCTCTTGTGGACACTGATTATTATTGTGCAGGCCTGATGTCAGCTTTTGTACCTTGTTAATCACTGTTCCTTTAGCTGATAATAGCCCTTGGTGAGCTTACTGTTCCATACAAATGCTAAGTGGTTAAAGGTTCCAAATAACTGTAAGCATTTCCTCAAAAAACTGAAAAGAGCCTTTTCTGCTGCTCTGACTTATACATATGGCTTGGAGCTACCTTGCTCATTCCCCAAGAGATTTCTGCCCAGAGTTTAAAATTGAACCTAAATCTCTTTCTTTGGTAACTGCTTCTCTTAAAAGCATTGTAAAAACCAGTTTACCACAGTCACTACTGGAATTTTGCTGTTGAGATTCAAAGGTGGGTTTGTAACATCCCCAGTATAGGTTGCCTGATTAGGTTTCTTCTAATCCTGTGCTCTGTGTGAGCCTGCGGCTCTCTACACGCTCTGCAAAAGAGAGGATGGGTATGTAGACTGCGGTGCTGAATTGCTCATCGTGGGATCTGACAGCATCTCTGGACAGTGGTGGAGCACAGTGTGTGACGCAGAACAGCTCCGGTGTGCTCTGCTTCTGCCTGTTGGCTTCTGAGATGCTCCAATATGGAGAGCAAAGTCCCCAGCTGAGGCTTCCCATGCTGTACCAATGGCACAAGCAGCAGCTGCTCCCAGCGCTGTGCCAGGACACACACATGCACAGGAGCATATATCTTCATTTTCCCTCCTCTGCCTTCCACATGCTTCCACTTGCAAACTCATCTCCAGTCCCATGTCTCTCCACCTTGTGCCTTTCATGTCTCCAGACTGGCTTCCTGCAGCCCCCCTATACTGGTCCCCTGTGGCAGGGTCCTGCCCTGCCCACCGTGCTCCTGTGCAGCGTGTGGGCTGTGCCGTACTTCCCATGGGAAGAACAGGAGCTGGAATAGCATCTCCAGTGGCAGGGCACACCTCTGCAGGGCTGTGCTGCAGCTCAGGCTAAGTGCAGCTCTTTGCTGGCAATGCAATGCGTGGAGGTGCCCGTCACTTCATTAAACTTCTCAAAACTCGATTAATTTCCCTTTCAACTAAACTCTTCAGTAACAAATGCATTATATGCTTATATAGCAATCAAGCACTTCTCCTGAGCAGTATGATGCCAGGTCTTTTAGCTGATACAGAGCTTTTCCTGTAAAGCACTCTGAGAAAAGATTTCAATGCTCATTTCAAGGTCCTTTACTCCACTTTCTAGGAAGAGATGTTTCATGTTTGTGTACAATGTTATCTGTCTAGCTACCTATATAACCCAGTGGAACAGATACTCCTTAGTCTTTCATTTCCTTTTTTTTAAGTGTTTGTGTTTCTTTGCAGGTGCTTCTGGCAGTTGTTTTTTGTTATGGATTGAAGAACCCACAACAACTTATTGTTGTTTAGACAATTATTCTGTCATCAACTTAATCCTTCCCCACCTGGAAAGTGTAGTCAGGGAAACAAACCAAGGAAACTCAGGGGTTGAAATATAAACAGATTTAATGTTTATTATTATTCTACAGAACCAATATTGATCCTGATACCAATATAAAATAGACAAGGATTATACTCAGCCAGCTCTATCAGTAGGAAGCTGTGCACTCCCAGCAGTGGACAGCAAGTGTGGGACACTGCGAGCGCTATGGCTTCTGGAGAAAGGGAAGGGCTTAGGGGTCCGACACTGGGGCAAGGAGTTCTCAGGGTTGCAGCCATCATAGAAGAGAAGAAAAACTCCTTAGCAAATCTTCTAGTTTATTTTGAATGTGACCTTCATGGTATGAAATAATCCTGTTGGCCATCTTGGGTCAAGTGCCCAGGTCTTGCTTCTCCTTGTCCCTGCACCTGGTGAGCTTGAAAACACTGAGATCTTGAAACCCACATACAGTAGCTATGAAGTAAATATTGTCACAAATTTGAACATGAGTCTTCTAAAAATGCAGTTTTCCCAAGCATTAGAAGTTAGTGAAAAGTAAAATTACTGAAATGGAAATTAATCCTGTGTCATTCACACCAGGACAGTTATAAGGACACTACTTTCCACATTCCGGTGCCAAGTTCACTGTGCTCACTTACTGCCCCAATGCTGCCTCTTGTCAAGCTTCCGTTAGTTCTAGGGTCCCCATTATTTTATACAAACCTTCTAATGCTGCATATAAGACCAGTATGATTCCCTGAATGCTAATTCAAGAACATGAGTCTCAGCTATGGCAGTGGATGGGCTGTTTTATTGTAAAACATACTTGTAGAAAGATCAAACCAGAAGCAGTTCTGGTTTGTTACTAGTTCTCCCAAAACCACATTTGATCAACAAGGCCACTTGTGTCCTTAAACTCAGTGCCTCCAATCATCCCTCTGGGTGAGGTGACCAGGGCATAAGACTCTTCAGCAAGCATGACTGGTCTAAACACTGAGGTGTGGGTTTTTTTAGTAAAATAAACACATGCAGACTTTAATTTCTACCAATATTACTGATTATTCTTCCCTTGCTTGTTTCTACGGAGTGACTCTGGAAGGTGTATTTGGCCTCTTCTGCAGACACAGCATGACTGCCCTGAGGATGCTGTGGGAAGTGACCGTATTGCAAGCATTAACTTGCTGTGCTCCATTCAGTATGAGTGTTCTGTGAGCTTAGAGGTTCAGATCAGACTGTGCAGGCAGTGCCTGTGCTTCTGTGCTGTTTGGTTTTCAGAGGATTTCTTGTCTTTGTCCAAAATCTCCTGGTAAATAGTGCTGACCCAAAAATGTAGACCTGATTAAATGTCTGACCTGAAACTCAAGTCGCCTATGCAAAGCAGAGTCTTCATTGCCCTTAAGTTACCCCAGTACATACAGACATTCTGTGTAAAGTCATTGCTCATGGCAGGCTTGCAGGGGTTGGTGGCTGCAAAGAATGTGTTCCTACTAAGAAAGAAATTACTGTCAGTAATTACTGATCATTAATTGCTTTTTTAAATTTATTTTTTTTTTACAGGAGCATATCTCTAATCAATCAAGTTTATGCTCTAAGAGAGCTTCACTCTCGGTATCTGGTCTGGGCAGTCACAGTTCTAGGGTGAAGATAAATGATGCACTCACAGCATCAGATGACAGTATCTTTTTTTGATGCCTCTTCTGTAGCAGTATGAGGAATTTTTCCTTCAGGAAAAATAAAATGAAATGTTTTATGGCTGAGATGCACCTGGGTCAGGTCTTGCATTCATCCAAGGCTGCTGATCACATACCAGTCGGCTGACCACACTGTAATGTGGTGTGTTTCTGTCATTTTTAAGTAATAGCAAAAGCAGACAAGTGTTTCAAAAATGGCTTGTTCAAGGCTTATGGAATTCAATTTCACTTCAGTAGAAATTCAGCATTAAGCACTGCCCTTAAAAAATAATTGTGATAATTTGTTTCTGGAAGGTTTATGTTTGTTAATAGTAAAGGAACTGGCTATCCACGTCTGTCTCTGGATGCCAACTGAAGTTCTCTGGCAAGATGAAATCATCTGTCTCAGCGCAGTCCCTGCTGGCCACTGAAGCAAACTGAAACAAGACTGCCACAGAGTTGGACACTATTGGCAGTGTTGTGATCGATTTTGCATTTCTCTTTTCTTTTTCTGGGGCTTAATGTAAGAGCTGTCAGGGAAGCTGAATCCCATCCCTCGTAGAAAGGGTGGTCTTACAGGATAAGAATCCTGCTTGTGCGCACGTCGCTGCACTTCAGTAGGGTCAATGTCCTCTGAGTCACAGACCAGCAGCCATGGAGATGGTCATCTCCATGTAGGCCCAAGCTAGAAAAACAAGTGGAAAGGGAGCCAGTTTTTGGCTTGCTCTGCACAAATAGCAAGTGACGTTTTTAAAAATAGTTTAAATGTTTAACAATAAACTCCGAACTGTCCCTCTCTAAAGAGAGGCACTCACCAGTCCTACAGGACTTAATTTTGCAAATGCTACAAGTGCTTTGGAGAGTTTCATCTACCCAGATAGCTGAGTGTGCCTGTCATCACTGTGCTTAAAACAATAAAACTGATGAATTTCAAGTATCTCATGTTCTTCCAATACTGTACAGAGGAGAGGTGGTGTGGCTATTGCTAGTCACTAGGCGTTCACTGAAGTTTAACGCACTAGTTCATGGCTTGGTATCTGTTAGAGGCCTCTGATGGGAATACTAGTGTGGTAGGAAGAGCAGTGCTGTTGAGAGGCAGGTAGAAACAATAGGTACTGATGGAGGATGATATAAATTGGACACCAGTATTTTTCCAGTAAACACTGAAGTCTTCTACAAGTTTGCTTGTTCTTGGTGGTTTTTTTTTGGTGTTTTTTTTTTTTTTTTGCAAGGTGGCATGGGGTGACTCCTGTAGTCACATGTATTCAGAAACTTCCAAATGTGGTGCTTTCCTGGAGCAGAGGGTGTTAGAGGAGGAGGCAGGACAGGGTCATGATAGACCCTTTTCCACATTCCTCCTGGCTGCAGTAGCTCAAAATGTGTGCGAAGAACAACTGGTTTTAATGCAGGGTCTAGAAGAAATCAGGCAGATACTACTCTGCTGTTGGCTTTAACTGATCTTTGTCCAACAATTTCTTGAGCCCTTTGATCTGAACTGGTTTTAAGGAAGGAAACTGTCTAAAAGGTAAAACCCCACCAATGCAGGAAAAGTAGTCAGGGCAGAAGTTGGGGTAGAAGAGTCATGCTGTCAAGGCCAGTGTGAAGAAAAGAGGGGGTGTGGGTGAGTGTGACCCAACAGTCTATGCAGGGGAGAGCCCACGTTAGCACTTTATGCATCTTGCTGGATGCCATGTCTTCACTGATGCTTGCAAGTCCAACTGTGAAACTCCAATCTGTATGAAATGGAGCTTCAGTAGTGCCGTATGTCAACCTCTTATTTTTATGACCCTTAAAGCAAGTGTTTATGTTAATCCTTCTCTTGTTCTGGGATGTGGCCTTATTGTCACACAGTAAAACAACTAGCTTGCCTTGACTAAGGGATCTGGGTTAAGACAATCCCTTCTAGATGAGCATTTCCAAAACTCTTTTAAATTCTGTATACCTCCGGTATTGCTGAAAAGCCATTTTTTTGACTGGTCTTAAATTGATTATTCTTCTGGGCCTGAAATGCTGTGTGAGGTTTTGGTTACCCATTCTGGAAATGCAGTGTAAGCAGGAAAGGTAGGGGTGGACTAGGAGACCTAGCTGCAGTGTAGGACTGCTTCTGTATGAAGTGACTCTAATTAGATAAATGCCTTAAGCTCAAAGTTATTTGGGGGAGGGGAGAAATAGGAGAGGTCTACAATAGCTCAAATGGTACAGAGAAAATGAACTGGGAATGATGGTATGAAACTCGATAACATCCAGAGAAATACCCAGGCAGCAAATTCAAGCAGAAACAAGTACTTTGTCATGCAATGCACAACTTGAACTGTCAGACTCATTGCCAGGGTGTTGTGGGGGCCAAAAGTACAGCTGGGCGTCAACTAATGAAAGGGAGATCCATCAATAGCTGTTTAACACTTTGATCCAGATGCAATATCTGGCTTTGGAAATATGTACACTGCCTCTTACAATAAGCTGGGGAAAATATCCTGCAGACAGCAGCACTCTATACTTGTCGTATTTCTGTTATTCTTTCCTTAAGCTGCCAGTACCGACCACTGCTGGAGTCAGGCTACTTGGATATACAGGTCTCTGTGACCCATTTAAGCTGTTCATGTATTATGAATAAGCTGTAATACTGATAGCTGTTTAGCAGGCTCATTATGAGTCGCTTGCTGTGATCCTGAAGGTCATGAGTTGTCCAAAGACTGCCCTTTGGGAGGCAGCTGCCTTGCCTTAACCTTGCAGAGATCTTGCTGGTGTTTCCATCCAACTGGGCAAGGGGAACCTGCTTCAAGGGTAAATCGGGGTGTCCAATGGCATAAACCAGGCCATCACTAGCACCAGAAATGGGTGCCCTGAGGTCAGATGTTGAATTTTTTTTTTTTCTTCCCTGCCTCAGCATATCCATCCTAGAACAGATAGTAGAAAATGGAACGATTCTACCATTAAGACAGTCAGAGGTATTTTATGTCAACAGTATAAAAGGATTTTTTTTTCCCCTTTAGCAAGTCAGATTAACCCTAAGAAACAGTGCACACTTTGTAAAGCAGAGATTTCTTATTGGGAAATGTTGTTTCTAGCTTTTCCACATCAGCTGTGAAAACATACTGCCATCCAAGCTTTGCAAAATGATTCTTAGAAAGGCCTAGCAATGAATACTTGGCATACAGAGGTTTGACATACTGAGAGCCAGGCTTAATATTATGGAAGAGTGTCCTGGAAGAGCCTTTGCAGAAAGGTGCCGGGAAGTGGGGGGGGAACAGTCTCCCGTGGCCCCTGGGGTCTCTCTTGTTCTGGGACAGTTGATGTAGCTGATAACCTGCCAGTTTGTGCTGCGGAGATGATGGACAGGCTTTTCCTGCATAGCCTGATACAAATCAAATGAGCCTGAAAATACCAGCACCAGTGCTAGAAAATAGTTGTTCATTTTCAGAGTTCATTTTGGGAAAAGGCACTGTTCTTTTCTGCCTGTGTACCCCTGCTTCACAGCTAATTGAATCACTGAAAATTTGCAAAGCAGAACTGCTGATCTTTTTATGCCTGCAAATGGCAGAAGCGGGAGCCATTTCTAGGTGGGTTTGATGAATGGCAGGCTGCCAGGAGTAGCATCCATCTTATCTGAGATAATGCCACGAGCAGCCTGAAAGCCATTTCTGACAGAAGAGCATCAAACTGGCCGTATGTCAAGCAGGTCTCACTGGGGAGCTTTTACAGGAACAGGGCTATGACTGATATGGCTAGGGTCGGATGGTAAACAGTCTTCTGTGGCCAAGTTTCCAAAAGTCCTCCCAGCTGTCATCTCTTTGCATGGAAGCCACGTATGGACCCATGGCATTGGTGATGCCCTGATCAAACAGGGGCTGTGAGACCCTGGGACCTGTAGGTGTTTTGGCCTGCTGGGCAGGGAAGAAGGGTTCTTTTGCTGCATCTCTGTTTGCTTTGGTGCCAGTTGCTTGGCTGCAATAACACTCCCAATGGGTTTGCCTGACCCAATAGCTGGAGCTGTGGCTCCCCTGCAGCTGGGATTGCTGTGGCCCCGTGTCCTGGCCACGCAGGATCATTGGGGAATAGCAAAAGTAAATGTCAGGGAAGGTGAAACTAACACAAAGGGTGACTGCTATCCAGGCTCTGACAAGGGCAGCTGAGTTTGCAGCGCTGGTGGGAAAATACTCCTGTGACTCTCTTCTCTGCTAGCTGTGAGTGTGTACTGTCTCTCCTGAGGCTTGCTATTTCATGTCCTGGCAACTTTGATATTTCCCAATCATGGCTTTATCTTTCTCTTTTCTCCATCCTTAGGGGAACCTTGGCACAGATGTCAGCAGCCACCAGAAACCGCCAAAAGCTTTTGTGCAGTTGAAATGTGCTCTGTCCACGCTTCATCTTAAGGACTAAAGGCACTGCTTGTAATTCTGTGCCAGGCTCCTCTGATTTTAACCTAGTTTCCACTTTGCTTAGTTTCCCTACCCTCTTCACAAGATTGCTGTGCGCAACCAGAAGCCTGACAGGAGCTCCTAAAGGTCTGCCAGCCCTCCAACGCGCAGCAGTATTCCCAAAACTTTTTAAGAAATGGGTTTGTATTTCTCCAGGATGGAATGTAAACAAAGGGCCGCTAATAAAACAGTGTGTAAGGTCTTACTCAGTTTTATATAAATCCTGAGACCACGTCTAAAAATAGTGCCCTGTTTTGCATTCCCGAAAGCAGATTCACGGCATACCTACATCTGCCATGAGATGCCATGCTGGTTACAAACCGAACTTCGCGGGAGTGGTATGAAAAGTACTGAAAACCCATTTTAATTTTATTAGCCTTACAAAATACATATCAACAGTCGCATTAAATATTTAAACACATGGAATGGACTGCAGCCTTGATATGAGCAGGAGGCATCCAGCATGGGAAACGGCCTGGAGGTGTCCATCGGTGAAGTGCGAGTGTTGGCTGCCTGTGCTGAAGCTGGTGGGACCTGGAGCAGGGAGGAGTGTGGGGAAGCTGGATGTAGATCTAGCTGATGGTTTCAGTCCAGGAAGGAGTGAAGGGATAAAGACAGGCAATTGCTGTGCATTCTGGATGTTATGTTAGGATTCAAGGAGAGGGACTTTCTCTTTTAACTCTAAGGCTTGTGCTTGTGACGCAAGTATATAAGTAGCTGTGGCTCAATCCTGTAAGGTGCCAGTGCTTAATGCAGAGCCTGTAATCAGTCTTCTTAGTTTAAAGCACTTAAACTCTTTCCTGTCCTGTGTCTGCTTGCTTACCATCTCTCTGAGCTGATCTCATCGTCATGTTTTTCAATAGTGGAAAGTCTGACGTAATGTAACATTTGTCAAGATGATATGGCTTTAGCTTTAAAGTGTTTCTTAGCCTTACATATTTTAGACTTTAGATTTTAGTGTGGTGCCCATGAAAGTGTGTGGTTAATAGCACAATAGAACTTGCATGCATAGTAATATTAAATACAGCATGTAGCAATATTCAATATATCCTGCAATGAGTTTTAAGAACAAACTAAATCCATGTGGAGCCTGGATCTTTAAAGAACACTTAATACTTGTGCCTTGCTCTCTGCATGCTCCTCCAGGGCTGGGAAAGCTGTCTCTTCACTGGCGATGCATAAAGCATGTGATGTGCCTCCCATATGTGTTGACTGCTCTAGTTATGAGGTTTTCTGTAGGTTTGCCCCTTTATACCTAGTAGAAAATAGATGTGCTCGTTTAGCTTTTGGAGAAGGTGCTCCAGAGGAGCTAGGGATGGGGAAGGGGCTGCCATCAACGCCAGCTTTCCTTGTCAGGTGTACCCTGTCTGGTGCAAGGCATTGACCCCAGCCCTGCACAGACACCGGCGTAGGTGATGACTCCTGTAGATGAGATCAGCAGCAGAATCTTTTTAAAGTATTTTAACATGCCTGAATAACTGCTCGTGCTGTGGTATGTGTCCTCTGACCCCTGGCCAAAGCCCTGAATGGGAAGTACAGGCTTAGTGTCCCTGAAAAGCAGACTCTTTCCTCCTGAGCCTGTGTGTGATTTAGGAGCCCAACCCAACTCACACTGAGAAGTTTGGCCTTCTGTTTCTAAACTCCTCCTTAAAACTAGAGCTGCCTATATGCTAGGTGCAGAGTTCTCGTTTTTCACAAAAGGTGTTCTTGCCCCCACTTCCTCTGCTTTTGCCGCTCTAAGAAGGCTAAAGCATGAGGCAGAGGTTGCATGCAGGAGGTAGCAGAAGAGTGTTTGAAAGTACCTTAAGCTGTGATTACTGCTTGTATCAGCACAGGCTGTAGGAAGCTGCATTTCCAGTGAAAAACTAGAAGAATGTTTGAGGGTGACCCTTCTTGAAAGGAGCCAGGACCCTCCACAGCATCCGGTGTGGTCTATCCTTCATGTATGAGTTCAGGCCCTGCTATGAGGTGAGACCTGGCATGAGGAGAGGGGATTTGTCTGAGTGCGTCTGTATGTGGCCCAAATTCTGAATTTCCAGCAAGATTTTTTCCCAAGCTGATCTGTCAGCAGGCATTGCATTGACCCAGCAGCGATGCTTAGAAAGATGCTCCCTGAAGTACAGGTGTGAGCTGTAGAAGCCTACAAGTGTCTGAAGTATTTACTGTGAGACATTAGTCAAGCTGAGAAATGGCCTTGTCTAGCTGTAGCGCAGGCTTGTGTGGTAATTCAGTAGAAGAGACCTGAAAACATGGAAACTCTGACTTCCTCAGTCCATCATGAGTTGCACTTTTAGGAACACGCATGAAAGATCTGTAGGTCTTGCCTAAGGCTCCTATGCAGAGTTTTCACCAGCTAGGTCATCTTGATAGAAATGCTTGCTGGAAGTACCCCAGGGCTTGTGGAAAACCTAATTCAGTGTACTTGGAGGGTCAGTCATTTGTTCTTTCCATAACACTCACTTCTCTGGAGTAAACTGCTCCAACGCCCTACTGCGGTGGTGTCTTACCAAGCTGTTTTCTGGGAAGCAAATTTTTTGGTGATACCTTCAGCACTGTAGTTTCCAAATTCAGTTAATCTCAGTGGAAGCAGTCTTTTAGCATGGAAGCCAACCAGACACCCATGGCAGCAGAGGGAAGAGCTGAGTTATTTTAAAATTCTAAAAATTAAAAAGTGTTTTTTTCACTTGCATTCCTGGGTCTTGGCCTGAACAAGGAGTGGAGGTGCCAAATACTGCGAGAGCGTCTGTCGTTGCAGTATGTCTGGCTGAACCAGAAGCAGGAAATTCTTGTGAGAGCCTGTCTCCTGAGATTGCCAGCCAGCTCTGAGCTTTGCTGGTTGTGAGTGTGAGCTGGTGAGGTGGGAATGTGGTTGAGGGACAAATATTTGAAGTGAAGGTGGGTAGAATCGCTCATTAGAAGTGATGGCAGACTATGTGTGCAAGGGGGTGGTGGTTTTCTGTTTTGAACATAAAAGCAAGACGTGAATACACGAAGCAAACTTGGATCATCCTCCTTCTTCCAGTGGAAGGAAGGAAATAGGGAAAACTCACCGTATGGGTTGAGTGCTCCTCTGCCAGAGCCGGTCTGCCTCTGTGCTCTGCCTTTGGGTCTCCCTCTGGTTTGAAGGGGGCCAAATCCAGCCCCCTGGTTCGTAACATCCTTTTCAAAACTTGTAGGTCAGGAATTTTTTCTTACCCTAGGCTAGACTCTGCTCTAAAACTTTCCATGTTGTCGTGTGCAGGGCTGCCTTGGCAGGAGCAGGGATGCAGTGCTGCAGTGAGAGCCCTGGTGCTTTAACACCCACCCCCCGTCCAGAAGACTTATTCCACCTTGGCTCCATTTCAAGACTATTTAAAAGGCCGTAGCCAGTCTATGCTGCCGTTTTCAGCATTATTGCTCCTGGTGGAGCTGTAACAGTGGGAAACTTTAAAGGAAAAGGACATAATGGAAACTGATTAGAAAAGTGGAGAAAGTCTCAGGGTACAATAAAGCATTGCCTAAAGAAAGGAAGGGGGGGTAAGGCAAGGCCTTAAAAGGCATGTATTCGATCACAGCAGGGCAGGAAATAGCTTTAGGAGAATTTTTTCTTTGGTCCATTCATAACCTGGTTTGTACCTCATTAACTTTCTGTTAGTGCTTTTTTCTTCTGAAATCCAGGGTAGCTTATTCCCACTGAAGTCAATGTGAAGAGTCATTCAGTACTGAGCTAATGAATCTTCTCGTGCAGATTAAACAAGAGAAGCTCCCAATGTTGCTCTCATCCTAAAGGGATGAGAAGCTCGTTGAGGATGTGCTGACCCTGTGTGCTTTATTTACTCCGTTTCTGTGGAGCTACAATAGGCTTCCCAGAGGTGCCTTTTTCGGGGAGCTTGCGCCTTTTTTCTGTAATATGTTGGATGTGCAAATGACAACCCCTGTGAAACCACTTGCACTCTTGCTACTGGTTGCATTAAGCCTGTTATATTTTTAGAAGCGCGTGGTTTATGAAGGAATTGCCCTAAAAACTGCATGGCTTAAAATGTGCCTGTTTGTTTAAGATCTTGGAGTTTTTTCTCTTTTTGCCATATCCTGCTTACCTAACAAATGCTGGTTTGGGGAATTGTTGTTCTGCAGTGCTAAAATTGGGCTCCAGGTATTCTAAACTGTGCTTCATTACATCCTTTAGGAAGGACAGCTGGGGTTTTGTCTTGCTGATGAAGCCTAATTTGAATGACTTTTTCCTCATCAAGCCCATTTAATTAAAGATTCCGTTACATTCTGTATAGTGAAAATGCAGAAGTGTCCCTTGGGCAGCCAGCTGCCAAAAGGGAGGGATTAGCTGTGGCAAATTGGGTAAGAAGTTGTGGGATTAAACTGCAGTGAGCAAGATATGGGGTTTGATACTAGGGGAAAATGGGATGGACAGTGAAGTGTTAGAATAGGTTGTGTGGATGTCCAGGGGCTTTCCAGTCCTGGAGAGCAGGGTAGGTGTGCATCCGTGGGATGCACTTTTCCTGCCTGTGGATAGGAGGGTGAACCTCTCACTGTCCTCTGCTGCCCTCTAAGAATGTTTAGTGTAGACAGCACGAAAGATAGAGGGTGAGCTTTTGCAACCTTTCTCAAAACCTGTAAGGTTTGCAGTTATGTGGGTCTCATTAGGGAATGAGGAAACAGCAACCCAGGAGACAGAGAATGGAAGTCCATGAAATGATGTACCAGGTTTGAAACAGGAGCGCTGGTCACGCCACCACTGCTTGGCTTAGTTTTTGGTCCTGTATCGCAATTGTGTGTGCATGTGGGGGGAGAAGTGGTTTCTCAAGAAGCTGTTCAGCCACAAACGCTTCCAAAGACCCACTGAAAACCTTTTGTGCCAGGGTCCTTGGTGGTGGTTGCTCTGCATGGGAGAAATGCTTCTGTGATTCCCCCAAGTGGTGCTGTGGAGCATGCACACAGGCCATTAAATTGTAGGTCCAACTTCTGCTTCAAGACAGGGATGAAGAGGGTACTGGGTTTGGGGGGTTTAGGATTGGGTTGTTTGTTGGTTTTTTTTGCTTGAAAAGAGAGAAGCTTTGATGAGTCTTATTTGAAAAGAGGAATAAGATGGAGAGGGGCATTTCAGTATAAGTCCTGTGAGCTTGCAAAAAATTCCAGGGTACATTTAAGAAGCTTGTTTGTATTCTTTCTGAAGTGCCTGTTATCTTGTTTGCTCTGATTGAGAGGGGAAATCTTAAATGGACAAATAAACAGTCAGAAAGCCTAGCATCACTGGTCAGACCAGCCATTCTGCGAGGATCTTACTGAAAACCAACACTTATTTCTTCTGGTCCCAGTTCTTCCTGTCCAGATTTGCTTTTACTTAATTGGGTAGGGTTTTTGGTATTCAGGGCAACAAAACGGTGGGTGCAGATTCTTCCCTAGCACGAGCTTTGTGGCTCTCCCTCAATTCCTTAGCGTTTGAAGGCCTTTCGGTTCTCTTCGTGCTGCAGCCAGCAGTTGTTGGCCAGGCTGCCCCTTGCCAGCTGTGCTCTGGCAGAGCTGTGCCACCAGGGAGCCGTGCCCTGGCACTGCTGTGCCATGTGCCGGGATCCCAGGCGGTGACAAAGCAGCAGTGGGGAGCTGGCAGCTCCCCTGCTCCCAAAGAGACTCCCAGAAGCACCCGTAGCTTCCCTTGGCCAAGCTGGCTGGGCAGAGACCGTTTTCTGTCCGTCCACAGCAGATAACGAACCCCCTGAGCTGCAGAGGTGTGGGAATGAGTCATTAATTTCTGTAAGAGCACTTGAAAGCTGTTGTTTTGTGTGCCAAGTGTTTGTTGATGTGACTCTGGATTTCAGCTGCAAGCAGGGATGGAGAGACGCAATTACATCTCGGTTCTGTAATGTGAGCCTTCCACGGGTGGCTCTGTCAGGGCTCCTCTCTTCTCAGTATTTCCACATTTTTTGGGAGGTGTACCTGCACATGAGATTTATGAGGTTAATTTGTCTGTTTTTGCAGTTAATCCAGAGGGGTCCCAAGTCTACATGGCTTCCTGCACAACAGGGCTTTGCATGGGATCATCCCCCTCTGCTGAGCCAGACTGCATCCGAACACATTCGCAGACCTGGATACTACAGGATTCTGCTCTCCTGTTATGTTAGTGAAGTTCCTTAGAAATAATCATGTAGAGGGATGATAAAAGCGCTGAGCTCTTGTGCTCTGCTAGGTCCAAGTCCCCTGTGCAGGAGAGCTTGATGCACCAGTGTTATGGTTTGAGGAAAACCACAACAATTTATTGTTGTTCAGACAATTATTCTATCACTCGATGACCCCTCCCCACCCGGGAAGGGGAATCAGGGAAAAAAACAGGGAAACTCAGGGGCTGAAATATAAACAGATTTAATAGAACAAGACTAAATAATTGACATTGATAATACTACAGAACCAATATTGATCCCAATACCAATATAAAATATACAAGGATTATACTACCAGCCAATTCTACCAGTAGGAAGCTGTGCATTCCCAGCAGGGGACAGCTGATGTGGGACCCTGCGACTTCTATGGCTTTGGGAGGAAGGGAAGGGCTCAGGGATCTGGGGCAAGAAGTTCTCAGGATCGCAGCCATCAAGGAAGAGAGAGCTTTGGAGAAAACTTTCTAATTTATATTGAATGTGATGTTCATGGTATGAAATAATCATGTTGGCTGGCCTGGGTTAAGTGTCTCGGTCTCACTCCTCCTCATCCCCGCACCTGGCTAACTTGACAACACTGAGACATTGAAACCCGCATACCACAGCTGGCTAGAAAGTAAATATTTTCAAAAATTCAGGTGCTGGAGTCTTCTAAAAATGCAGTTTTCCCAAGCATTAGAAGAGAATTTAGTGAAAAGTAAAATTACTGAAAGAGAAATTAATCCTGTGTCACTCAAACTAGGACAACCAGGATTAAAGTGTATAAATCCTCTGTGCAATACTTAGAAATAAAAATATATTCCACGTTTGGGTTTGCTTCCTGTTGGATCCAAGGTCTAGAGCAGCTCCGTTGTACCCAGTTTCTCTGACTGAGCTGAGGGTGTGCACAGATTCTTCAGGGAATGTAGGATCTTTTGCACTCTGTTGGGTAACAATGCACAGGGAACTCCAACCTATTTTTAATGCTGCGGTAGCTCTTATATGGGTCTGATTTGCTGCAGTGTGAGTCCCAGTAACTGATGGAGGGCAGAGCATGAGCTTGTCCAAACACAGCAACTCTCTCTTTTCTTTTTTTTTTTTTTTTTTTTCCCCAAGATAAAAACATGTAGTATTTCATAGCAAACACTGAAAATACTATGTTGGAAAGCTTAACCCTCCATACATTGGAACTGAGACTTTCTTAATTTTATTTTTAATCATATGCATGGAGACCACCAATGTCCCAGGCACAAGCACTGTTCCAGGTGCTGCTCCCTGGCAGAGTGGGCTGAAAATTAGGTATTTGAGACTTTGCAGGGCACGATCTGAACTTACAAACTTCAGTAAGAGACAAAGGAAACCCAAAAATAGTGTTTTTCTGTTGGAGGCTGTAGTGTGGTATAATGAGCCAGGTAGTGTCTTGTGGAGCATCTCTGCTAACACGGGGTTACATCAGTTCTGCTCTGTGCTGGCCAGTTTCTTACAGACCTGTCTGTTGTGTGTGATGGAAAATTGCTGTATGGAAGTGATGAGAGATCTCCCTTAGCTTGCAAAAGTTCACTAAGCATTCCCATCCCCATTTGAAAGGTTCTTATATATATGTGTAGATGTGCGTATGCGTACATAGTGTATGTAATTATATATATATATGGTTACTTGTTCATTGTGAACGATACTGTAGTTTTTATCACTGCAGGGAACTGCTCTTATGTGTTAATGTATGCTGAGAGTTAAGTCCATCATTGAGAAATATTTTCAGTCTTGATCTTAGGCAGGTCTTAAACCTGGGACCTGGAGGTAGGAAGAAGTGTCCTAAATGATGACCCTAGCTAACTCTCTGAAATAGCATGGTATTCCTGCTGCTCACCTTTCTCTTTCATCCTTCTCCCTGACTCTGTTCCAGGACATCGTGTGGAAAAAGGAAAAGTCGTTTCCTTTAGAACTGGCTGTTTTTCTTCTTCCCATAGATGTTTTTCTTCCCCCCGTCTCCAGTTAAATGGGAAAACAAAGTATGCAGTATTTCTGCAGAGTTAAATATTGATGAAGATTAAGATGCATTAAAAGACTGAGGAAATTCATGGGACGGGAATAAAAATAAACAAAACCCAGAAAATTAAAAAAATGTTCAAGCGTATGAATAGGCCTTTATCTTTCTAGCTCACTGCAATAAAAATGTTTCAGCATCTTGATGCAAACGTTCCAGTTTCACTGAGCTAGGGACAAGGAAGTGCTGTACAGTAACAGTTACGGGGGGAAAATGTTCTGTGCTCTGTTGGTCTTGGACTTCCGCAGAGTATTTTTGTTCCAGATGTTAAACTGTTATTTTTTTCAGAAGCCTTGTTAAGTTGCCAGAACATTAGAATTTTTTGAAGGATTTTCCGAACCCCAGCTGATTATCGCAACACGCAAGAATCCAAACTTGGGCTTGGCTTCTCCGGGCTGCAGCAGCTGCAGAAAATCTGTGCGAAGGTGCAGGTCCGCAGCGCCATCACCGAATGCCCTTATAGGGTAAAACGGGGAGTGAGGGAATTCTGCTCCGCTGCCTCGTAGGGCGCGGGGATTCGCGTCAGCCGTTGAGTAACATCGAGTTCCCCGGAGCAGAAACACCACCGCGCGCGCTCTGCGGCCCAGGCGGTAGCAGAGCTCCCAGAAGAGCTGCAGCAGAGCAAGGCAGGGATGGAAAAAATGACATCCCATCCGCCTCCATTCAGGCGGAGGATAGCCTGCTCGGAACAGAGGCAAAATCAGTCCCCGGTGTGTGTTGTTTCTAGATATAACAGTGCTTTTTTAAGCTGGTGGTGTGTGGTGATGCTGGTGGTACATGGCACTGATCAGACGTTGCTGCCTGATTGAAGTTGAATGCTGGACCCCCCTCCCACCCGTGGCTCCCTCCCTGATCAAGATGCCTGTGCCCCTGCTCCCTGCGGCCTCACTGCTCGCATTCTTTTCAGGCCTTTGATCTAATCCTTATGGAAATAGAGGGAAAAATCTCCTAGGCTCTGGTTTGTCTATTGAGAACGTTGTCGATAGGAAGCTTCTCTTTACAAAAGCAATAAATGTATAAGCGCCTTCTACTTTGTACCTGCTCCTCTCTTTACCTGCCTAATTTTTTTCCTTGTACATTTACAGAAACTCTCAGCTATGGTGTTTTTGCACTTAGTGCATCTTCCTGGCACTCTCTGTACCTCCCCTGCTGCCTCCGTCTCGCTTTGAGGGTCGTCAGCCCATACAAGCAGAAACCTGTGACTATCCTAGTATTAAAGACAGCGTGGAGCTCAATGTGTTCAAATTCCTTTCCCTGACCACAACCCCCCTTTCAGAGGCGAAGTCCGCCAACCGACGCGGACGCCCCGCTCTTCTGTGCCAAAGAAAGCTAGTTATTTAGCCAAACGTATCTGCTTTACCTGGAAAAGGGCTGCTGGAGGCTGCCGGAGCGAGGCTCCTGCCGGCATCGGGAGAGATCCCCAGGCTGCTGGTGGCGTGATGCTGCCAGGGCGCGTTGCCGAGATGGTAAACAGATCTAGCCTGCTGCAGCTTTTCCTTGTCTTGGGTCTGCGCCCGGTCTGTGAGGACCACGGCGTTCTTTCCTGGGAGCGACGTGGGGTCAGGGTACTCGCAGTGGTGCCTGGATGCAGCTAAGGGTAGGTCTCCCACCGCATCGTCCCCTGCCTCAAAAGAAAGCTGGAGGACAAGACCTGCTGAAAAGACAGCAAAGAAAAGGTGGCTAAGATGTCTGGGTTTTCACATGGGGTTGCGTTCAGTTGGGTACCACGTGAGTGGTGGCTTGAGGCAGCTAAAGTAGAAAGGACAAGAGCGTCAGCTCTCTTCTGCTGTGAATATTGATGTCTCAGGGAAGGGATGATAAAAAAAAAAAGTCCAAAATGTGATATGTGAGCAGATGAAATGGATAAATTGCCATAAAATAGAGTGAAAAGCTTTTCAGACCCCCGGAGATGAAGTTTGTGCCAGAGATCCAAAGGGACTCTTTGCTGCAAAGACATTAAGATGAGGCTAGGATGCTGGTAGAGGGCTGTCCCCATCTCTGGGACCAGATCCTGTTACTCACGAGGGATTTCACTCTCATGTCCAGTGTGTCACAGGAAAAGCTCTGGTCATGATTCATTGTTGTAGCCAAATGAGAAGGGTCTGTGATTTATCCTCTGTCACTTGGTGACCTCGCTGTGTGGGACTAATCCCAGCAGAGTTTTCCCTGTTTTTTTTTTTTTTTTTTTTTTAAGCGTTCAGTAGTATTTTGTAAAGGATTTGCTCGAGTCTGGTTTTGTGTAGGAAGTGGAAGTAGCCTATATGGAAAGTATAGAGGAAACTCTTCCAAAGCAAAATCTGAAGCTTGGAGTGAAGCTGGTCAATGAAGCAGAAATTTGGCTGCAGAAATACAAACAATCCTGTCTCTGTTGTGGCAGCCTGGTCCTCAACTGGCCTTTGGAGAGTGATAAAGAGAGTATAGCAATGTGTCAGGATGGATATTTGCACTCTCTTGTGCTGCTTCCTGCTATTTCCCTGTGACTCATGGACTGCACAGAGATCTCTAAATATTTTAAATGCCAGTGGGCCCCACAGCAGTACACATGAGATTAAGCCCATCTTTTAATCAGCATGACTCTGGATAGACTACCCCCTTTAGTGTCCTCCAGACTCTTCCTTTTCCCATTTCAGAGCAACGGAAACGGAAGAAGCTGTCCCTTATTTACACAAACTGATGGATTTTAGCAGTTTCCCTTGAAAGGTACCATTATCCTAATTAAGTGAAAATAACCACCAAAAAATCTCAGTTATCATAAAATCGAGATGTCGCAGTTCAATTGTATTTCCAGACTCGGGCGAGCTGCTGGAATGCATGCAGTTTAACTTTCCTCTATGATATAATAGTTTAAAAGAGATCAGGGTACATTTTACCATAGTGTCTAGCAATGTGAGTTTATTCAGACTTTTGGCAGGCAGTTCTGCACACTCTTGCTAAAACTGTGAATCATCCATTGTTGGCTGATTGCACTCTAGTTGCTAAGAGATCTGTCAAGTGCATACTGAGGCTTAATTCTACATTTGCTCTAAGAAGGGCTAAATGTATTAAATTGGAACATGTCACATCCTTCCTAAACAAGTAATTAAGGCACTGCTATGAGCCTGTCTGATGGAGAGAAGAGAAGGAACCGGGAACAGCTGGAAGATTTAACTTGGGTCGAGGTTGGTCTCCTGTGTCTGGGAACACTAGACTTACTGCACGTTGGATTTTCACAACCTGATGCATAGTGGAAATAGAAAGGGGAGGGAGACATTAAAAAAATAGAATTTGCAAAAGGACTTGTTTTTCAGTGTCCTTATATAAACCTCTTAAAATGATCTAATGCTATTTCACAAAGTGTAATTTTTAGTAATGGAAAGACAATACGTCAGTGTTCCCCAGGCTGCCTTGCCCCCCGCCCCCTCCCAAGTGAACTCTGCCGTTCACACTGCTCCTCCCCAGTTATCCCATCGCTCCGACCTGCTGTGTACGTATCGCGGATGCTGTGTGCTTTCATTCAGGATCATGCTGTTTAATGTTCCTGTTTGCTAAGTACACCAGCAGAAGTGGTGAGTAAGTGGTACTATAAGAGATTTTTAACCACCTTGCCGGTCCGAAATAGCCACAATCTTTTCCAGGGAGGCCTTTTACTACCCGCAAAAAGAAAATTGATCCATTTGTCAGTAGTAAACTGAGTACGTCATTTGTTTCTGTGAGTGTACTCCTGCCTGCGTGGGGATGTGTGGCAGCAATTAAAAAAAAAAAGTAAAAGAAAAAAGTTCTTCAGTCAGGATTTACAGACTCATCTGTTCCTAAAATTACATCATTTGCACCGGTATTAGCCACTGTCTGAGAAGTTTCTCACCAGGCTCTGTATCTTCTTCCCCTTCACCGAACAAGGAGGAAAAGTTGTGAAGTCTGTCAGTGTTTTCTGGTGCCTGGACTAGCAGCAGGCTCCCGGGTTCAGCCTTTGGCCCATCACCTTCTCCCAAACCCACGCTGTCTGCGTTGAGGGTGGGCTGCTCACTGCCCAGCCATGGGTGCCCTCGCCCGGGCTGCAAAGAAGGGAAAGAGTGTAACACAATCCTTGCTAAGTTATCTAAATGGTCAGTTGTCTTCCTTTAAAAATAAAAGCACTATCTCTGCATTCAACAATGGCTCCTGGTTTCGATTCAGCTTCTAGGTGCTGTATTTTGTCAAAGCTTGTTACTGATTTTCTGTTCCTTGTGGAGGTCTTTGCAGACATGATTGAAGGCCTTTATAATCCTATCTTTGATCAGTGAAACAGATTGAGCTCCGTGAATGCTGCTTTGACTGAGGTTTTGGAAATGATGCTTTTCTCCTGGTGGTTCCTCTTCAAGCCCTTCGTGACTGTTGGACGTTCTTGGTGTGGTGGATGTGATACTGGGAGTAACTGTGGCATTGGCACATGCTGGGATGATGGATCTCTCTGCCCCTTACACAACGTTCACCTGCTTGTCCCTCTAATGGTCTCTCTTTGATTGCAGGGTTGTGGTTAAAGCTCACCTGCAGACGGTGATCTTGTGTGGTGGCCTGGTTTACAAAACTAAACAGATGGCCCATCCTCTGGCTGTGGCCTGAGGTCCTCGTGCCAGCCCACCGCCTTCGTGGTGGCCATATGGCAGCGTGAGTTGGTCGCTTGTACCTCTTGTGCCATCCTTCCTGCCGGTGACCTGGTTTGCTCACAGTTTAACGCTCCTTTGGTCACTGACGGGTGATCATTGTGTGCCCGCAGGCTGTTTGTGTGAAACTTGAGTGACCTTGCACCAATGGGTTTCTGTTTGAAACACACCTGTTCAGCAGTGATTTCCATTCTCATCAGGTCTTGAGATGTGTGAGAACAGTCTCTTTGCATGCCAGCAGCAGCATCCACTTGTACATCTTAACCTGGTGCTATCACGGCTATTGACTGTAGTTACCCTTTCATCCAAAGCCATATCACACTATACAAGATTGACTTTCTGTAAACACATGCTGAGTGGTGTTAATTATTTTATCCTTGAATTTCTATTACTCCCCATCAGTCATTTTGCAAATTTTTCTGGCAGCCCCATTAGGCTTCGATTACGAACACTACAGAACCTTCCTTAGGTGGAAATCATCCTGACCTGCTGTTTTAAAAGTACTTTTTAATAACTGCTGTTTAATGTCCTCCTGTGTTATGGTTGGGATGAAAATTACTCTGAATATTTAACTAGCTTTTTCCCCATCCAGAGCAGAAATATTTAGGCAGTACTTTTACCTTTTTCATGCGAATATTGTAGTAATTTCAAGGTAGTAATGAATCAGCACCACTGCTGCTATTCCTGTTGTTCCTAAGGTAGGGAAGCAAAGGAGAAAAAGAAAGGCCTTCATGAATCTTGATTCTGCTATCCAGAGGTTATCATTAGGTCCTTTTGCTTTTATAAGGTCTCTTAATTTCTGATATATTGCACTAAAACTTACTTACTTATAATTGTTTTGGCTTCTATATCTGATTTAATTTCCCCTCTATGCCAATTAACCTAGCCATTATCTTTTATCCTTAATCTAGTCCAGCTTTCTTTCTAACATGCGAGTAGGCTTTCTGGAAGTTTAATGACATTTTCTTTAAACTGCTCCTGGGCATCACTTATTTTTAGCTTGTGAATTAGCTGCTTAATGATTTGGTTCAACGATTTCAACTTTGTGAAAATAAGGCTTTTAAAAATTATTAATTCTATGTGTTCATTATGTAACCACTTTTAATTATTAGGGACATCCATTTTTTCTATGAAATCTGTCACTTGTTTGGTGCATTTTAGCTTCACCACTTTGCCTGTAACTGAAAGAGCATGGAGTGTTGTCCATATTGTGAACAAATTATTGTGCCTTTATAAATTAACATCTGCTACCCATGCGTTAAGCTATTCAGGAGTCTCATCTTTCTAGTCATTGTAAGAAGTGGTCTCTGAAGGAGAAGCTGTATTTCTTCCTTTGAACCAAGTGAGTATTGAAAAGACTTGGTGTGTTCCAGTGCGTTTGAGACTTGCTTCCTACATTCGCCCTTCTTTCAACCTATTACTCTGCTGAAGTGGAAGATGGATCTGGAACAGGCCAAAGAAAGTACTATATTCCATCTGCTCTGACCTTGCAGACTGTATTAGTTTCTGCAGCTTCTCTTCAGTGTTGTGTAACTACAGTTATAACTTTCTTTCACCAGCCAGAACAGGTAAGAAAACAGGCTTTCTACCTTTCCCCTTGAGCACTTACCACTTGTAGGGCATCAAAAGCATTCAGCAGTAGATAGAGACAAGTTTTAAAAATGATGCTAACATTAACAAAGACTATAGCAGTCATTATTTTCCCAGGTTTCCACTTTATTGCTTGACCCACAGTTCTGTAAGTGTGTGGTGTGGAGTTACACCAGCCAGCAGAAGTCCCTTCCTACTGAAGCAGCTAAAAAACTTGCTGAACAGTAAGTGCTGGTCTCTGGTCTTCCTAAGTGTAATCCAGTGATCGTAAGAGTGAATGAGGGACTCTTGAGCTGTCTTCCTTACATGGGGGTATATAACTAGCAACTTGTAGGACATCTTTATTTTCTCCAGGGTGCTTGCAAAGGGCTCAATGCTGCAGTCAAAGGTGGTTGTGGCAATTCCCCTCACGCTTTCCACATGGTGCGGGCATCATTTCCCTCTTCCCAGGCTGGATGACATGGCACGTCCACAGCTGAGCCCTCTTGGTAGGGCTGGGGCTTGCCTGGCGGGGACTGTGGTCCCTGGGGAGGCTCAGCCACCCTAGGCAGCAGTGACGTCCTCCCCAGTGGGGCAGGAGCCCCCAGCAGCCGAAATCAAAACCAGCTGCCTAGGAAATACACAGTTCAGCTCCTCAGTGGCAGGAGCGCATTCAGTACTTTTCATTTAACTTTTTCAGGACTGACTCCTGCTCCAGCCCCAAGCTCCCCTTTTGTTTGCAGCGGGTCCTGCAGGTACCGGCGGGCTCTGGCATGGCCTTTGTCTGGGAATGCCGCAGTTACAAGCTGTCAGGTTACTTCCACACCTCTGATGGTGTTGATAGCATCTGGTGAGGTAATAGTTTCCATTTGGTTATAATTTTATAAATTTCAGTGTTTCCCTTTATTTCTGTGTGGTGGTGAAGTTACGTAGTACTGTGCGGAGAAAGGAAAAGCCATTAGGCTGACTATAAAGTAACACTGGAGTCTTCTGTATCATCAGCTCTTGGCCGTTATTCCAGCAGACGTGCTGCCTATTCCCACGCGAGTCTGGAAGCAGGCTGCTGTTACCTCGTGTCCGTCAGTCCTGCCACTGCTGTGTGCTCTGTGCAGCGGTGGGTTTGGGCTGGGCTCCAAACACGGGACCTGCTGGGAGGAGGATGATGGCATCGCCACGTCCCCCAGAGCAGTGCCCGCTCCACGCGGAGCTGGCAGCAGGCAGGAGGGCAGAGCTCGGATGCTCCGGTGTGTAACCCCTGGGGAGCATCACTGCTGCTCTCTGGAGGGCACTGGCTTGGATGTGGTGAAACACAGGCATGTGCCGCCTTGGATACAGGAGGCATCATTAAGAAATGTAGGTCATCAAATTCAATTAGCCCAATGCAGTGTATCTGGGAGGAGTTCTTATTGGATTCACTCCCCCTTCAGAGCAACTCTTATTAAATTATACCTCAAGTGAAACCCTAATTTCTAAGGTGCGTTTAAAAGCCTGCAGAGAGATATTTGCCTTCCCAAAGTCGCTGTTTGCAAAACAGAAGAGTAAGGTATGGAAGCAGCCGCATGGAGTCCCGTGAGTGAGTGGAGATGGCTCAGCTGGCAAAAGCACACCTCGCCAAAGCAGCACAGTTGAGTTAGGAGTCTCACCTCTAAAGTGTCTTTCTACTAGGAGAGCTTTAATTAAGTAGAATCTTTGAACAGTTACTTTTTACTTAGCTTTATTTCGCTTTTCTTCATCTGACCCTGTCCCCCTCCCCATGCATTACAAGTTTCCCTTTGTTTAAATCCACTTGTATTTTATGCATGTGTAAGTGGAAGATGCTTATACAGTAGCAAAGTGCAGAGTAACCAAGTTGCAGACATGTCAAGGAAATTTATTTCTTTTGAAAATGTAATATCCCCCTGTCCCATCCCGCAGCCCCCCCCCCCCGATTTCACTGCACTTCTAGCTGAACACCATTTTTAGCTATATTGAAAGAATACGGTCTTGGGGTATGTAAAAGTGTGTAGCAGATTGTTTGGCGGGGAAAGGAGCAAAACAATGAACCACATTGCAGCTGTTAGTGCTGGTGAAGTGCTTTTCCTTACAGGGATGCTGACATTTGCGTTTCTGCATTTATTATATAAAATGTAAAGGGACATTGTGGTTTCAGTGGGGCCGGGACTTCAGCCTTTGCCTCCTGCCTAGAGCTCAGGTCCTGTGCTCAGGTTTGACCCTCCTAATTCCCACCCACAAGTAAATGCTCTTCTAGCACAGCTGTGTGGAGTTGTGTTGATGATGCTTGCAGGTGATCAAAGCAACAGTGTCCTCTGAGATTTGAAATGACTATGACTTGAACTTAGAATAAGCAACTAAGTAATTTCTGTTGTTTTTTTTAAATAAAAAAGTAGCATTCTAATCTATGTTTTGTTTTTAACTTGATCAGTACTCATCCATCATTGAGTACTAAAAGGATACGTGTTGCTGTGCTGCATCTTTACAAAACGTTTTCAATTCTCTGTCCTTGTGCCTAAAATTGCAGAAATTGAGGGAGTTGTGTAAATTTCAGTAAACTGGTATGTAGATTTCAAGGTAATTAAACGCAGGGAGGCCTTAAAGAAGTTCCTTTGCCTTGTACTTCATGAATATTTGTTGCATAGATCAGGGCTTTGTAGATTGGAGTTTGTGTGTGCCCTTTTTGCCTGGGTGAAACATCACTGCATGAAGGACAGGTGCCTATTTCCTTTTTTTCCAAGCATATCTGTCATAAACAAGAAATTCACAATTTTTCAGGGCTTTGGTGATGTATTGCCAATATCCAAAGTTGGTGCTTGATCATGGGGTGGACGGATGCCTTTCACAACAGATCTGATGGTGAGGTTTTGGAGCGGCTTTGGGAAGGCTCTCCTGCTCCCTCCTTGGGGCCGAAGGCATGGTTCTGCATCTGGTGGGTCATTGTCCCTCTTGGGCAGGAAGACTTAATGCTGTCACAAAGAATGCTTAATTGTCATAAACTTCTCATTCTATAACTCTCTGGTCTTGCAGTTTTACCAAGTAACTGTGACCCGAGTCCCCTGAGATGTTAGTGGGGGACGGAGGGGAGGCAGAGGGTGGGCAGGCTGGTTTGAAAGTAGGAGCTGTGTTTTGTTAGTATCATGTTAATGTAAGGTACATGACAATGAAGGTAGCCTGCCAACAGATGGAGGTGTTTTGAAATGAAATAATGCCTGCCAGTGTTACGGCTTAAAAATGCAGAAGGTGAGAATAGAGCTTGTACTGGAACCCTTCTGTCGCTAGAGGCACGGGAGGGCGAGGGATGTCCTGTTGGAGCAGCCCGAGAGAGGTGGCATCACCCCTTTCTGCCTTTGCGGGGTGCACAGCAAGCACCTTGGGGGGGGGAATACCTCCCTCGACAATCGGTGAGCTTGCCAGGAAAGGCAGGGCACTGCATTTACAGAAGTTTCCACCTCTTAAAAATATGTGGTTATAGAGAGACTGCACCAACTGCCGTATCTTGCGTGTGCTCTTCATGTTTTAGTGCCTGCTGCTTTGTTCTTTCCTCCCTGTGACTGCAAGGCTCAAATGGGAAGTCAGTGCAGAAGCAGGACTTGACAAAGCTGCCTCTTTCTCTGCCTTTGTTGATTTGAGTTCAAGGAGCAGTAGCCAGAGATGGATAATTGCTTATGCTTCCTACATGTTTTTCTTTAAAGCTTAAGAATTTATTAAAACTCATCGGTATAGTATTAGACTGCTGAAGGTTATTTTCAAGTTTAACATTCCACCTCACACTATGATGGGCCATTTGTTCAATAGATGACTCCCAGTTTTTTTATTTGTATTGAAAAAAATGTATTTTTGACTACTTAAAAATGTTGGTTCGCCTTCAAGGATTTAATCCCATTTCATGTATACCAGCAAAATTCCTTAATCCTACTGGGACGACACTTTTCTTAGCCGGCAGCGGAAACCTTACTGGAACTAGCTGGGAGACAGAAAATGGTCAGAATTTACATTTTCTGCGATTATTGTTGTTATATATGTCTAGACACTTCAGGGTACTCTTGCAGGATGTGTTAGCATAGCTAAAATAAGACAGACAAGTCAACTTCTCTGAAAGCATGAATGAAACCTATTATTAGAGGGGGAAAAAATGCTGGGTTAGTATAACCTCTGCCCGTGGGGCCCTTGTTATAAAATAACATGGGAGCAACCGGATGCTCCTCAGTGAAAGGCCAGTTATTGAGCGAATTCAGTGTGAAGAAAAATATTCACTTTGCTGCCTGTGACGATGGTCATTGCTCCTTGAGCTGGGCTGGCTCCAGGAGGCTCTGGGCAGATGCCCGCTGGAATAGTTGCTTCTCTTCCTTGCCCATCGTTGGTACCTGGCAGTGGGGACCTGGTGGTGACCACTGGATCTTGTCCGTGGCTCCCCACCAGACAGGCTTGATGAGGCCAAATCGTTCTGATGACGATTCTCAGCTGTGTATTTGTGCAGCTGAAATCTGCAGGTTGGTTCTCCCATGCCTCAGAGAGGCGATGGGGAGAGTTCAGAGCTAGGTGGTGATGATGGTTCCCTGCTGGGATGGAGCTGGGTGGAAGCTGCTTTTCAGCAGGAGCAGGTTAGTTAATATAAAATTAAAGCTTCTAAATCCCCTTCTGAGAAGGAGACTGACATGCTTTCAGTGTTAGAAATTTAAAAATTCAGAGTCCTCTTGTGTACACAGCAAGATCAGAAGGCAACAGCAGGCATGCCAGCAGCTTGGCAATTAACTACAAGGAATCTAAGCAAAATCCATTTTAATGCAAAACAAACACTCTTGATTTTTTTTTTTCAGAAGTTTTTTTATATTTATTTCAGTTGATAAAACCAAGATTTGGCAGAGGGAGGAGGAAACAGGTTGCTGAACTGCAAACTCAACTGAAAATTCAGCCCAGACCAAGCTTGACTGGGCGCTAGGGAAGCCGGGAGGTGCTTGTGCCATTTCCCACCGCGTTCACGTTGTGAGCACCCCGTTCCAGAAGTTACAAAACCCCAAATATCCCGGTTGAGGTATAATTATTTTTCACTTCTTTAGCATAGATTTTCCTTTGAAAAGAGTGCCCTACCTTAAAATAAGCGGAGTATTATCCTTGCCAAAGATCTTTCAGCCTCTTTAGAATAGGGCATTTAGATTACTGGGGACAAAGTGAGTATCTTGAATGCTCTGTGTCAAGGCATGAACAAACAGCACAGAAACAGTAGTACAGTACAGAGTGAAACCTGACAACTCGGTGTTAAAGGAAAGGAATGCTACTGTATGGTTTGATTGTGATCAACTTATCTTCAAGTGGGTTTATTAGCAATTTAATGGAATATTGGTTATTCAAGAGCCATAATAGCCCCGGTTGAAATGTCCCTTCTGCACGGTTTTCCCATACCCTGTGGAATGAGCAGAATGTGACAGTTGAGCTTTCAACAGGCTTCATGAATTTTAAATACTTTTCAGCTGCGAAATGGGGCACATGGCGTGTGGTCAAGGGTGGACAAGAAGCTGGCAGTCGCTGGGGGTATTATGGGATATTGAGTGTCTGGGAGATAATGAATGCTTGGCTTATCCAGGTGCATTCTTGGCCCGCTGTGCATGTCCAGGCAGAATGGAATATATTTCTCTGTCCAACGCTTAACAATTGATCATTTTGTGATTGTAAGCAGAAAGTATTTAGAACGTTACTTTCTCAGCATGCCTGTGTACGACTTAAATTTCATGTCATCGTCTTTATCCGGCAAAATCTTCACTGTTTTTCTGTAACAATGCATTCATGCCGCCTGAACTTTTCCACTAACCTGATTTTATGCTTAGTGGGTCTTAGTGAGCCTTTTCTTCTAGCAACTTTAAATCTCCATCTTTTTTAGCATCCTTTTTCTTTCTCTCTGTGAAATTTTTATACCTGATTGAAATTATTTGCACTTGTTGTGGGTTGAAATTTCAGCCCAGCTTTGTGTAACAAGTGAGCAGGTTGCTGGCTCCTGTTTTGTGGGAAATAATGTCCCTGCATTTTAAAGGCTAAATTGTGGAAGAGAGGAAGGAGGAACCCAGGCGTGGTTTACTGCTGCTGAGCTGCATAGAGTTGTTCTCCTGCACTTCGCTTCTGTTTAGCTATTAAAACACAGTATGCTCCACGGATATCAGTTTAATTGTGTTTTTAAACTGCATGTACCTGGGAGAGGAGGTTGCCGCTTGACCTCCCAAGACCTGCCAGGCTGGAGAAGCTTTTCTAGGACAACAAGCCCCAGAGACCACCTGCCACTTTCTGCTCCTCCTCTGTGTGCCAGTCCCTCTCTGTGCTGCCCCTGGTCCAGCTCTTTCCTGTTAATTCCTAGGTGTGCTCTGATCTCCGGTCGCTCTCTAGGGGCAATGGACATTTGGCACCACGTCCGTCAGCTCTAGATACACAGTTTGTGACTCTTTCAGTAGTAGGGTAGTAAAGCAGGTTTGGATCCATAATTAGAAGTATGTGGGCAATAATAAGTGGGGTAATTATCCATGTGGCGCTTTCTGAACTCTATAGTTTATAAACTACCCAAACTCTGCCAAAAGCTGTGCCTGCTTGGTGCAAGCTTTGGGTAAGGGTGAAACTGTCTCAGAGCTGCGACCTGAAAGCGTTGGTGTGGGGTTTGTGTGAGTGTAGCAACGAACAAGTTGTCTTCTGCTCGAGGATATGGCTTGGGACTACCTTGGTGTCCCTTCCTGGCTTTCCTGTGGTCTCGTTCGATGGAGAAATGGTTGAGGGCAAGTCATGCTGCATGCACGCTGGATGGCACATCTGGGTGAGTGGTGTCTGCCAGCAGTGAATGGTGCTGGCTGTGTGCTGGTGGGTACTCCAGCACAGCCACCAAGGCACCACAAGTCTGGCTGATGCTACACTGCAATTGCCCCACCATTTGGGTAGGGGCTTGGCCCCAGAGCTCCATGTCGGCAGAGCAGCAAGGTAGCATCAACTGAAACTCCCAAAAAAGGGTTTTCTGGGTGTTCTGACATAACACTGTGTTTTCCACGTCTCATGATGTGCAGCCTAGTTTGAAGTCATGCTTGGAGTCATTCATCCAGCAGTCTGGATGCCATTTGTCCGGGTGCCTTGGGAGCAGCACATCCACCCACGCCATCCAGGAGGCCATTCGCTTCAGGGCCAGGCTGGTGCCCATCTTCACCTTATCTCCCTTTCCCAAAAGAGGCAGTGGGATGGACACAAAGGCCCTGTGTGGGTGGAAAGGGGTATCGATTGCCAAAGCAAATTGTGGTCTGTCATTTGGTGGGAGCGGGAATGGCAGGTACAGGGTGTCCTTACCAGGCTGTGCTGGCGGCTGTCTGTGGGGCAGAGCTGACCTTAACTTGTCTTGCACTTAACACACTCTTACAGCATGATCTGCATTGAATAGCAGTGCTGGGGCATCTTGTTCTTCCACAGCTTTCCCACTGACCTCTCAAGAGCCCGAGCCCTTTCTGGAATCAACACTGGGAGTAGGAAACTGCCACAACCCACAAATTTCTGAGATCAGTATACACAAGGGTGTGCATCTCACCTGCTTAAAGCAAGAAAACAGCTAGTAGTGGGTTTTACAGTGCTGTTTTGTGGGTTTTTTTGAAGCCTCTGCAAGCTCAGAAGGGCAACACTTATTATCAAGAGGAGACAGACTTTCCTCATCTCCAAATGGAACAGATTCAGACAGGCAAAAACCTGGATCGTGACCAGAACTGGTATCTGGTTTTGCAAAACTGAAGCCTACCCTTTCCTGGCTCCGGATTTGTCCATCTCTATTTATAGCCTTCACTGGGAGCCTTGCTGAAAAATGCATTATATATTGACAGTGGCACTTTGTGAACTCAGAGCTAATGGCTCCAGAAATAGTCACCTCAGAGATATCATGGTCTAACTTCTGCATATATTAAGTCTGACATTTCCTTTGCACAGCTATAAGTGATAGTTCAAAACACAATGAAGTGGAGACTGAAACGCAGTAATTGTGATTTACCATGCTGGAGAAATTGGTAGTGGATGTAAAATTTCAGGAGACAGTGCGTGTCTTGGGCTGAGAGTCCTTTTTCTTAGGGCTGCAGTCAATCTCTGGAGAACCGAGCTGTTAGCACTCAGAGCTGAGCTCTGCTGGTTTAGAAACCTCATTTAATCTCTGGCCCATTGAATGGTCTTCTGCTCTCCCAATCTCTCTGCGTTCTTTCATTTGAAACAGGTCTGCAGCCATCTTCCCCCTTTCACTGAGAGCTCAGAAGAGAAGGTGGATGGGTAATTGCAGTCATTAGGGGATGCCTGATTTGGTACCATCCACAGTTTCTGCCGAGCCCCAGCTGTGCCCCTGCCCGTGGGACATCTGGGAGCCTCGGTGGCGCCTTGCCCTGGCACCCTGGGGGACAAGCTGCCCTGCTCTTGGCAGGGGTGAGCCCGTGGCTCGCAAAATCATTTCCCTGTTTCCACTGTCTTTTGAAAAGATAATTTTCCTCTCACTGTCAATAACTGTAAATCCCATAATGTGGTTAGTGCACAGAAGACCAGTAAATAATTTAGGAAGTAGCCTCCGTTTAGAGTGCATCAAATACTAATATAGAGAAGGAAAAATCCCCGCACATCAGTTACAGTAATTGGTGGAAGGCACCAGTCCGGAGGGTAATGAGCTCCATTTTTAAAGCACAAGGAAATTAGATTCTTATAAATGTCAAACGCAGTTATTGTCCTTTTTCCTTGAAACAGAGCTGAGCTGGCTGGAGCCCATTGTCTCTCAATCAGCTTTGCTATGGATTAGACACATCCCGTCTCACACCAGGAATGTGCTTATTAGAAAAAACATCACTACACAAAGCATATGAGCTTTAACACTCAACCGATGTACTAATGGGTACATGTACAATAAAAGCCAATATCGTGTTACAAACCTTAAGCTGACCTGAGATAATACGGTACAGAAATCTTAAAAGATACAGATGAGTGTTTTCTTTGTGTGCTATAGTTCTGACTACCTGGGATTTTATTTTTTAAGTAAAGGAGATAAAGTGAGGGAAGGTGACTTCTCCTCTTGGCTACTTAGGATAAAAGCAAGCAGTAAGTCATCTTCATAGTGGATATGCTTGCAATCAGGTCATGTCCAAATATTTTGTGTGTTTTACTGGTGTCTCCTGGGTAACTGTGGCTTCACAGAGGACTTTCTCCATCCACCTTTTTTCACTTCTGTCCTGGAAAAAAACCCCAAGAGGTAGTTATTTGTTCATACATCAAAGCCAACTCTGTGAATTAGTCTTTTATTCATTATAAAATCTTACCAGTGTGTGTTAAGACTCCACGCTTCAGAAAAGCGTTTGGGGAGGGTAAAATGTGAGGAGGATAGAGGGCTTTGTAAAATCAGACTCCTCTGCTGCATCCTTATTTTTTAACTTCTTACTTGAGGATAACAATCACTTGTCCTTCCTTAGCTAGAGATTGTATCTTGTTTTCTCTCCAGGGTAGGAGCTCCATTGGAAAGTGGCACAATCCTTCATGATGTAGGAAGGCTTAAGGATGGAGCCAAGCTCTCAGTTCCCTTTTGCAAGGATGAGATACAGATTCAAGCTACTTGTGTGGACTTTACCACATACTAATCCAAACTCTGAGTGATGCACTGTGCTGTTTCCAAGATGGTCGTGTGTCAAACACGTGCCATGGACATGCTACGTTGGAGACCCTACTCAGAACTGCTGCAGGATAACTTTAAAGATGATGTGGTGGGGGTAATGCAAGTCTGTGCTATCTTCCATGCAGGAAACTCAGCTACATGCAAAAGCAGATGGGCTATTCATTTTTGGTTTTGTTTTTCCGGAAACCTGTATTTACAAGTTCTTTTTTCCCAATTGCCTTTTTAATAATGTCAAGTCTTCCTTCTGATCTTCTCCATCTCAGTTTGTGCTCCTTTTCTCATTTCTGCTTCTACTAGATGAAGTTGCTGGTGTTGCCCATAGAAAGCAAACAGTAACTTGAGACTTCTATTTTACACAACCAATGGATATTGAAAGATATTCCTAGCATATGTCACCAGACGTGTGAACAGCACTTTCCACTTAAAACTCACAGAATTTCTACTGGTTGCTTAAAAGCCCTGCAAAACATTGAACTGTAGACTTGCATCCATTAACACCCATCATGGAAAAAAGATCCAGTTACTTATATGGCAGTCATTATATTTATTTAAATTTGGTTTCATAAGATAAAATGAGCTCAACTGTTGGGGAAAAACATCTCGAGCATCTTATAAATATCTTCAAAGCCTGGAACAATCATGAAACAAATTAAACGAGTTTTCTGTGATTTGGGACAACTTTCAGTTCTGATAACTTTCCTTAATGCCTGTACTACAGCTGCATGTAGCCCTGTAAATTAAATAAAGAAACAATTCAAGGCATCTCTGACGTAGCCTGGTGGTTAAATGGTAATCAGCAGCTGGTGATTAAAACATACATATGACTCAAATCACAAATCCAAAGTCAGCATTTACCTTCCACTGTTCTCATTAGCTAGGCACTTTACTTAATTGGGACTCCAGCACAAGTGTTATTAATTGGCCCTTCTGGCCCGGGGATGTGAGGTGCTGCTGCCTCCCCCAGGGAGCTCTGCAGCCTTTTGCCAACTCCATTGGAGTCTCTTCTGGGGATGGTGCAGCATTTTTCATGGTTGCACTGCTCAGACAAAAAGCAGGTTTCCCACCTGCCGGAGGGGGCCCACAGGCGCCTCCATGGCTGGTGGTTGCTTGGGCTTTCTCTTCTTGGTATTTTGGAAGCTGCTGGATTAACTAGAGGTAGGTGACCACGCAACAGCCTGGGTGATCCTGTTTTTTTCCTGCGGTTTGGCCTTCTGCCTTAAATAACCCTATCTGATGGGTATCTTTATTTATTCCAACTGCGTGTGGCTGGTGTACTCCTGTCTCAGGGTTTCTCCCTCGTGAGTCCATGTGTCTGCTTCATGTCGGCACAAAACAGGGAGCCTGGGTGTTCTTGGATTGGGAACCTTCTTATACAATGCCACAACTCTATTACTCCATATTCAGCACTTGTTTTCTTCTTTGAGGTCTTATGGCTCTTAAGCACATAGCACCCACACAGTAAAAAACACTGGGCTTCGCAGACAAAAGAAATCATTCTGCTGTCAGCACACGGATGTTACGAAATAGTGCTGTGTTTGTACAACAGTCAGTTCTCCAATATTAACTCAGCTGTTTTCCATTTATTTTTAAAATACCGCATCGGTCCAGTCCTCCTCGTAAACCTAATTTTAAAGATCACAGGAGATAGAGCAACGAGACTAAGAAAGGTGAAGCCTTACTACTAAGCCTGGAGACTCTTGAGTACAAAGTTTCAGCCTGAAGTCATTTTAGCATCAAGTGAAAGACAAAGGAGCAAAGAGAAGTGTTAATAATTGTAAAGGGCATGCTGCAGGCTCGCTCCAGTCCACGTGCCAGAGCCTTAGATGGGATTTTGTGTGGGGAGGATGAGTTTCTTGGTTTTGGGAAGCTCCCAGCTACAGTTCTGTGTTGCAGTATAACCTATCAGCATTCTCCATGTGGCACAAGGACCTGCCTTCATCCCATTCAACTTTAAACCGAAGCATCCGCTTTAACAGTGGCTCATCCAAGATTTCTTCTGTGAAGTGACTGGAGAGCGAGGATGTGCTAGAGAGAAAGAGGAACCTGCAGAGACCAGATCAATCTTGGATAAGGTGATGCCCCCAGTGTATAGAACTACATCACCTGTCCTGGCAGCCCATGGAGACCTGCTCTTGCCTTTTGGCCCTGGGCTTCAGGGTTAATGGGATCATTCACAAATGCCATACAGTCAAGTCATGGAAAATGAGCAGGAGAAGGGGGCTTAGGTGGATCACATCTGCTCCCTCCCTTATTCCCTGAGGCCAGCACCGCTCTTAGGCAGCCAGAGCATGTTCTACTATTGCTTTGAGGCTGCTGCAGTGAGGGTGAAGGACTAAACGCCACCACATCTCCTTTCTCTACTGTGATAAGTATAGTTTGCTGGAGCCCAAGAGTAGGGCTGCTAGAGTGACTTCTGTTGTTATATGGTGCTGGAAGACAAGTACCATGTCACCTTCTTTAGCTTCCTGTGTTTCTTCTAGACAGGCTAAATTTATCACAGTAAATAAATAAATGACCTGTGGGACATGCAAAAATCAGAGCTGTGTAGCTGGTCTTCACTGTGTCTCCCATGTTGTTAATGCTTGCTGGGCATCTCTGATTAATCACTGTGAGGAGGTTTCACTGAACATGAAGATGCTGCTGTATGGGGTCACAGGTTTCTGTGGATGAGCCCATATTTATATTGACATCCTGCAAGCTGTAGTCATAAGCTTTTGGCAAGTGGTTAGTTGTTTCTTTTGGCTTACAAGGCACCAAGGTGATGGTGCTTGAACACAGTGAGCATTAGCCCCTTACAGATGCTGATGACGTGAGACTCTGTAGAAGCTGGTTCTCCTCCAGGCATCCTCAGCAGCCCATGCTGGGAAAGAGGAAACCTGCTGAAGCTGCAGTCCTCACTCCTGTTACCAGCACCTTTCAGCAGGAAACGGGCTCAGCAGCACGGGGCTCCCAGCCCCTGGCTCCCTGCTACGCGTGCGGCTCTCTGCGGCGAGCAGCCAGCCACACAACGTATAGACGTGAAAGGTCTTGTAATTCTGTGGCGAGGTAGCTCAAAAATGCGAGGAGAACTAGTGCTCAGTAAAATTGCAAGACTGTAAAGGAAATGAACGTTTACTGATTTGAGGATATTTTTTTTCCACCGACTGAAAAGGGGCTTGAGGCAGAGCTGCCACCTTCATGGCTGGTAGAGCCACGTCTTGCATCTGAGCAGTGCGGAAGGAGAGAACAACACTCCTCTGCTGGTGCTTTTTCCTGCTGAAATCCAAGGGACAGGATTTGCAAGAGAGGCTATTACTGTGCAGAGGGAATGAACTTAATATGTGTTTTGGACCCCTCATCTGTCTCCCCTGGATGCTGCGTGGTTCCCGTACAAAGGCAAGAGCCTGATCGCTGCTGTTGACACTCCATCCCCTCCAGACCACAAAGGCCTCTGGAGAGAGCTGGGCAACTGCGATGGGCAGGGACACAAAGGACCCTGCCATCCGTCTTGCTAAAGGAGTGTTAAAGGACTTAATTCCTATTAACAACATGTATTTCTGGTAGTTTTTTTAAAATTTTTAAATAATACAATATATTCTAAACAACTTTCTTTTAAACAGGTTGAAGCCATGAAGAGAGCACTAGAAAGTCTCAACCTCAATATAGTAGAGATGGTAGATGAAAACGCAACCTTGGATGGTGGAGACGTCTTATTTACAGGTATAGTGGTAGTGAATTTGCTATTTAGATATTCTGACTGCCTCGAGGACCGCGTGTTATCTGTCATCTGCGTAATAACATGTTGTTCGTGCGGTTTGTTAAATCAGTTGTTTACTAAATGTCAGGAAGGTAGCCGGGAGATGAATTTTCAATGCAACCCTTGATGTCCTGCCTAATGCCTGAATAAATGAAGTTGCAGTACACATAGTACAAAGACCTGCACTGTGCATACAAATTTTATTTTAGCTTGTAAAGTGCCAATAAGAAAAATGCTTTCAGCAGTCAGCTGCCTGCAGTTGTTTTATATTTCTTATTACAAGCAGCTACGTTCACCAGACTCGTTTAAAAGCTTGATGCAGACAATTGTCACTAGTTCAATGAATCAAATGTAAAAAATGCATTTTTAGTTTATGGGCAAAGTGGTGGAGTTGCCTGCCAGATGTCATGTGCTAGACAACTTACATGCATCGTTGACTTCAAAGATGAAGATACTGACTGTGTTTTTTATGTCATTAAACCCATTAGGCATTTTCTCACATCGGCTGCGCACACGCTTGCTCCCCGCCTGTGCTGAATGAGCCTGTTTATTTTGATCAGCATCACAGTAGCCTGGCTGCTTGCCTTAGCTCACCAAGGGGAAAAAAGGGTCTCCAAAGAGGCAGACCGGGAAGGGAGGCCTTTCTAATGCAGTGCAGATCCAGCACTGATTTCCTCTGGAGCTGGAGGATGCCGGTGGCTGCAGAGCTGCCTTCCAGACCAGAGGAAATCTCAGAGGGAGGGGGAAATGGTCAATCAGTGCTGTACTAATCCAGCCCAGCTGTTCTCTTTCCTGACTCAATGACCATTGCAGAGCTTTAGAAGAGGAAGCTATTTATGTTTCTGGTGAAATGTGTCTTCTGGAAGAAGATAATTGCTTTAAATTTTCAGCTCACAATTGCAGGTTGCATTCTTCTAAGCTGAATTTTCAGTTTTGCTGTTCAACTTGAGAAAAGAAAGATAGAAAATGATACCCATGAAAGATTGCTTCAGAATGTCTATAAAGCTGTCCTGTTTTTAAAACATGTATGTTCTGATGAAGTAGCTGATGTGGTGATTTTTTTTGGATGGCTGAAAAAACAAAAAAGCTGTGATTGTTTTGCCCTTCATTTTTTCATTCCAGGAAGAGAATTTTTTGTGGGTCTTTCCAGGCGGACAAATCAACGTGGTGCAGAAATTCTGGCTGACACATTTAAGGTTTGTAGATTCATTCATACCACAGGAAATATAAACTATCATCCACTGAACCAATTTAAAAATTATTCTGGCCAAGACGTTTGTTGTACTCAAGTGCAAAGGCTTGAGCATCCTGTAAAGTGACAGATGCTGAAGTTGGATCTGAAATGTGAGATTGCTGCATAAAAGTAACTTGGATAGTGGGAGGCTGTTACTATTTGAGAGCATTTCAACACTCATGTTCTTAATGTTCTCACGTATCGGCAAAATGTTCTTATTGTTGGTCCCTGGAGAGCTTTTATGTACATACTGTTTAATTTCACATTTTAATGTATTTCTTTACAGTTGCAACACAATAGTAATATTTGAACAGTAGTAATATTTGAAACATGTTCTGGGTTTTATTCCAGTGCATCAGACAAGACAAGCTGGTCCAGAGGGGTATGTCATACTTAAACAGTTGACACTGTACCCTGGGATATGTTGCTACTGTTAATTTGCAGAGAGTAAAATTAATTATGGAATGTTTCAATATAATTATGGAACCAGGACAATTTAAAAATATTTATAGCAATCATTCTTTGCTCCCATACAGGATTATGCTGTCTCCACAGTCCCTGTTCATGATTCTTTGCATCTGAAGAGCTTTTGCAGCATGGCTGGACCAAACTTGATTGCTATTGGATCAAGTGAAGCTGCACAGAAAGCCCTCAAGGTAAAGCAAATGAGAAAATTTTCTAAACAACAAATTTGGGCTTTTTGTTTCTAATCTCTGCTCAAGGATTCTGGAATTTTAGAATAGATGTAGATCAATGAAAGAGGAAATCAGAACATCTCAGAATCTCCTGTATGTGCAAACCATAAAGAATGTTTATATCAGGCAAGAGAACAGTGATGTTAATTTAACTTTAGCTATATGCAGGAAATAAATGGATTATACAGGTTAAAATGGAGTATGGAGGTTATTACTTACAGCTTTGTTGACTAAAAAGGTGGTAATTTGGGTGACAGGAAGGAGAAAGGAGATATCATCAGAGCAGTAGGAGATGTTTACTTCAGATATTGCCCCAAGGAAATGTGACTTCTAAAATTGCCAGAGGGGAAGTAAAAGTTTTGGCATGAAGGAGGAAGGAGAGGGGTCTGATCCCTGTTGCAAAAATGACCTGTGTACACATTTTGCGGTGTAGACTTTCTGGGTAAGATCAGTAAGTAACTCCAGCTGCAGGGACCAGAGTCCAGGACTCCCATCCCTCCTTCCTCCATCACCTGGCTGCAAAGTCAAGTTCCTTCCTGGTCACGCGTTTTCCTCTCTAGTCCCATGAGTGTCTTACAACAGCAGAAAGGAGTGAGAGCAGCCTCACCCCAGCCTTGCTGATACTTTGAGTCTCTGGACATCGTTGTTTAAAGTGGGAGGTGTGGGTTTGGACCCTCAGGCTAAGAGGCCTCGTGAATCTGGGTCTGTCTTCACTGTCAGACTTGTGAACCAGTAAGCTGTTGTGTAGGACCTCAGTGCTGTACTACCACCATCATCCTCAATGGGAAATAGTTATTGCTCCTGTGGTTTACACCGGGCTCAGTGACTTTCCTGCCTGCTGGGTGTGTTCAGAGCAAATCTACCAAATTAAGCTTTCTCAGAGCTGTAGGCACAGAGACACCTGAGGCCATGAATATCATTGCACACATAGGCAAGGAGACAGCTCACCCAAGAGATCAGCATCTCTGCTGGTGCATGGTAGCACAGCTGCAGGCACTGACGCTTTGCAGCAGAAACACCAAAACTGCGAAGTGTAACTGAGACTGTACCTGAAGTGGAGCTTGAGGCAGTTTATCCCTCTTGATAAATTAGGATCTACCATCCTGCATGGTTTGGTTTGAGACACAGGTAATCCAGAGCATGTCTGAAAGCATTACAGCTAAGTGTTTTACACATTTTTATCAGAACTCACCTCCAAAGGTAAAACCAAAATCTACTTTTCAGTGATGGCAGCAAGTCCAAGGTTTTCAGCTGATGATTACATTGATTCTTTTGCCAATAAATAAGAACCTAAGTGCAGGCTTTGCTCTTTGGTTTTACAGAAGCCTCTTTGGTGAAACGTGATTACTAAGGCATGGAGGAAGCCACCTGTGTGTCCCTTACAGTAAATGAGAAGGGGTGGAGAATAGCTCTGCTTAACTAGTGAGAAAGCTCTCTGAAATCTTCTCAGTTTAAATGCAACTTACGCAACCCAGTTGATGTCTCTTGCCCTGATTCTAAAGCACGCATCGTTTTAAAGAACAGTTCTGCTGTCAGTGCCCAAGGCTGCTGATCTGAATCTGTGCCAGGCAGAACATTTATGACAGAAATAGTATGTAAGTCTGAAATAACATCCCTGGCCTCCAAAGAGCTTAGGAACCCATCCTGCACATCTTGTACACCTCCTCGGCTTTAGTAAGCTGGTGATATTTATTACTTTAAAACATCCTTAAGTATTTGTGAGATGGATGCCCGGGAGACTTCTTGTCCTTACTGCCATGCTGCAGTATTTCATTGCACATTTGCTTTTCAGATTTATACATTTTCCTCATGGGCATAATCCTAGGACTTATCATTTCCCAGCAGCATCATTTTTACTATCAGAGCTCAGCAGAGATTTGGTGGTTGTTTGTTTTTTTTTTTTTCCTTTTCCTTATCTTGTGACAGTTCAAGATTTAAAATGTCTCAGTCCCCAGCTAAGATAAAACCAACATTTCAAATCTCAGAATCTCCCCTGCTGGACATGGATTGAATTATGGAGGCCAGGAAAGTGCAGTTTTGGCTGGCTTAGACTTGCAGCCTGGCAGCCATTAAGGGAATAGGATAGCAGCCTGATTGCTCTGTGTGAGCTTAGAGGAGCTCTTAAACAAGAGGACAGTCCCTTGGCTTCCCACATAGTTTGGAGTGGCTTTAAGTTTGCTCATTCATTTGAGCAAGCTGTCGAAGTTACTTTCTTATTAGAAATCACTATGTGAAGCTCTGGGAACACATTCCAGCTTGTCACCCATATCTTCTCCCCTGGGAAACTGGGGTTTGGTTGCAAGCTTCTGATGTTCTGATGCTGTGAGATTGATTTTGTTGGGGATGAAAAATGCTGTGCATCTTTCCCTGTGAAATACGCACTATCCTAAATATTCAGGGATTCAAACTTGAAATGCATCGTGAGCAGCAGCCTGATGAAGTTCGCAGATATGCAGACAGCCCTACACTTTAGAGTGTTTATAAACATGAACAAAAGTCAAGTACAATACTGGTTGCTCAGAGCTGCAATTTGAACTTGAGCCAGGACTTATCTGAGTACTCATCGGTTTGATTAAAGCCTTTTGCACAGCTCGGCTAATCATGTTGCAGTGCATCAATTTAGCTATTGTAGCCAAAAATATTTTTTGGATAAGCTGATTAAATGTTGCTGGTAACTAGATGTCAAGTAAATACCAGCATTAATCAAGGTACAGTAAAAAGCAGATACATTTTTAAAAGAAAATGGTAATTATCAAGATAATCTAGCACGCTTTGATTGTTGGTGGATACCTTTTAAAAAATAAATCAACTATGTCAGTTTTCTGTGTATTTCTCTGTGCTGGAGATTTCACAGCATGTTTACATGTGCGTGATGGTCGTGTTTGCTCGCACCCTGCCAGCTGAGGATAGGGACTCTGGCCAGGAGCAGCAGTTTTGTGCCGTAGCACATTGCCTTCTCGCCCTCCCAGCGAGCTGACAGGTTACATCAGGCAACCATGACACAGTCAGAGGAACACATGAAGTTACCCAGAGTGTGTTTCTTGCTCAGCATATTGGATCCAACTCCACTCTCATCCTTGGGAACTTCTAGCTGTTTCTCCAGGAGTCTAAATCTCTTCAGAGAAATTATTGGAAAACAAATAGGTAAAGCATCTGTCTGGGAAATGACGGAGTTGGCAGTGCTGCTTATCACTGGCTTCCTCTAATGTTTGCATTCTTGCTTTTTGACCTTAGTGATTTCTTTGTATTTGTTCATTTGCCTCCAAAGAAAAAAAATATTCAGTTGGTAATCAGCTCTTGCAGTCTTGTGGAAATGCAATTGCAATAGGATCTCTATCTGAATTAAAAGCTGCTGATTACACCAGGTCGGCTGGGCTATAGCAGTGCTGTCAGCTGCTCCTCTCGTTACCCATCGCAATCTGTGTGGCAGAACGGTCCCCTGGGCTTCTGCTCAGTCATTTGCCTGGCACAGCCCAGCATGCCACTCCTTCATTGTGATAGCTTGTTATTTTAAACCTCTCCTTTGTTGTTGCTGTTTTTCATGTCTGCTCTGGAAATGCAATCGTACAAGCAAGATGATTAAGCCATCTTCAACTGTCTCTGGTAGTCGAGTTGTTTCCATTCTATAGCGTGTCTTGTTAGGCAACAAGTGAACTGCTCTGTCATGCTATGCTAACAATTTATATTTAAAAGAGGGTTTATCTTCCTGCTAACAATCTTGTTTGATAGAAAAATATTTCTTGATTGTTCTTAATGGTGCAACTCATGTGTCCTTACAATGCTTTTAAAGTAGAAAAAGAAGTTGCGTCTGGTGCTCGCATATGGCAGAGTGCAACTGGTCGTGAGTTTAGCACTGTGTGTGTAATGTAAAGCACTGCAAGTGAGCTGGGAAACGAGCGCACGGAGTTTAGGATTGTAGATGCTAGAAGCAGATAATAAATCAGAAATGACATTTTAACCATGAAATCCTCTTCAGGCTCTGGCAAGTATAGAATATTTGCACTGCAGCTGAAAAGTGGCACTTGAGGAAACTGGGTGAAAGAGAGAGACAAATTAACTGCAGGAACTGCTGGGGCCTGTAGTGGCTCTCACATCTGAAACTTTAACTCCACTCTGCTGTTTTCGGCATGCATTTAATTCCTCCTTGTAGTTAAAGCTGTCCATAATTCCATACACGTAACTCCATAGTTGAACATTGGCCACGGCAGTTGAGCCGGTAAAGCCTGGGATTATTATTTATGTTCCCTCAGTGGAGCCAGGATTTCTTTCAAACGTGTCACCTTTGGGCTCTGATCCTGCGCTGTTGGAGTCGCTGACCTTTCCTGTGACCGTGAATGAGGATGAACTCAGGCTGTGAGGGTGCTGGCCCCGGTGTGGGGAGGTGACGGGGCAGCGCTGCAGGCGAACGCTCTGCACTGCTTTTTCCACAACAAGGGATACAGCCCTGGGGTCTTGCTGGGACAGCAGATGGGCAGGAACTGGCCCGGGACATAATGCATTTCAGGTTCTAGCAGCAAAGGCAAACACTAGGCAAGATGACAATGGGAACCATGATACTGCATCTATTGCACTCTCCTTTCTGTACTTTCACTCTATAGTAAATTCTGAAAAGCCATGTTTCTGTCCTTGGCTGTTTGTGTTCATTGGTAGAGCACAAATTCCCTCTGCTTTCTGTGATAAGCGAGGACTAGGACAGCAGCAGATGATGGTGAACAGAGTCCACCATTTGATTTAAGCAGCTTTGTTTATGGTCAAACCATTCTGTTACCCTTTGGATAACTCGGTAGCAATCCCAAAGGATCTGAGGCTTACACGTGTTCCCAGCTTTGGCAATCTCAACTATTCCTTTGCAAGCAGTTTTATATTTGTAGCAAGTGCCTGCTAATGATGTTGTTCTCTCACCCGTTGGGAAATTAGGGTTGTCCTTTGGGTAGGCTCTGAAGTCAGGACTATCCCCAGGGTGTCCCCATGGGACTGCTAGAGAAGGCCTCCATCTGACCCCACTGCTCCAGGGTAATGCTGGGTGCCTGGTGGTTGGTGATAGATCTTAAAAGAGAGCAGAGGACTTAGAAGGAAGGTGAGAAACCCATCATAGTGCCTAGGGCTGCATTGTAGAGAGCACTTACCCCACCATATAGAATCATAGAATGGTGTGGGTTGGAAGGGATCTTTAAAGGTCATCTAGTCCAGCCCCCCCCCTGCCATGAGCAGGGACATCTTCAACTAGATCAGGTTGTTCAGAGCCCTGTCCACCCTGACCTTGAATGTTTTCAGGGATGGGACATCTACAGCTTCTCTGGGCAATCTGTTGCAGTGTTTCACAACCCTCATTGTAAAAAATTTCTTCCTGTTAGCTACTCTAAATCTACCCTCTTTTAATTTAAAACTATTACCCCTTGTCCCATTGCTACAGGTCCTGCTAAAAGGTTTGTCCCCATCTTTCTCAGAAGCTCCCTTTAAGTACTGAAAGGCTGCAATAAGGTTCCCAAGAGCCTTCTCTTCTCCAGGCTGAACAATCCTAGCTCTCTCAGCCCTTCTTATGGCCTGAGCTTAATCCCTGTGGACACTGTATCTGAGGTATGCCCTCCGAGATCTGGAATAATGGAGTACTTTCCAGTTTCACGTGAAACATCTGGGATTTAGCCTGATTGTTACAAAGGAACAGATGCTAATTGTAAAGGCAGCCTGGCCATGGCAGATGTCAGGTCTGAGTGGCATTGCTAGGAGAGGTGCAAGGCAGAGCACATAACACAGCTGAGCTTGTAAGCTCTCATGTCTCCTGCACAGACCTGCCTCAGCAGGACCTTCAGCGGTGGTGACATCTGCACTTCTGAGCTTGTCCTTGGTATCCTGGGCTCCAACTTCATTAGTCGATGGGATTTCATTATGGTCAGAAGTGCATTGGAATATGTACAGTAGTGCAATACCAAGACTTCAGCAAATAACTTTCTTCTTTTTCCTGCTTTCAATAAAAGTTTGGACATGATTGCTCTCCCTTGTTCTTGACTTTCCCATTCAGTATCTTCTGTTGGGAGTAGAGTTCCTCATTCATCCCCTAAATTAGTCCCTGAAGGATTAGTCCCTATTGCAAATGCAGCTCTGTATGCTATTTTGACAGAGATCAAGGGAGGCTTATCGAAACCACATCTTAAGGATAAAATAGAAAGGAGTCTCTTTGGGGCAACTAGGCCCTTGGTCTGTATCCAAAGCTATGATCAGAGCAGTGCTTTTAAAGACTTGAGCGCAAGGAGTTGTTCTAGCCATTGGCAGTTGCCCCCATTCCGGTGATTAAATGCCTTTTGTTCTTATTTTGTCTTGTATAACTGAAGTTTCTGCAGTGTGCCAGCTTTAAAAAGTTGAGTACTGTTTCACAGAATCACAGAATGGTATGGGGTTGGAAGGGACCTCTGGAGATCATCTAGTCCAAACCCCCTGCCAAAGCAGGTCCACCAAGAGCAGGTTGCACAGGATGGCATCCAGGCAGGTTTTGAATGTCTCCAGAGAAGGAGACTCCACCACCCCCCTGGGCAGCCTATTCCAGTGCTCTGCCACCCTCAAAGTATAGAATTTCCTCCTCGTGTTTAGGTGGAACTTCTTATATTCAAGTTTGTGCCCATTTCCTCTTGTTCTCTCCCTGGGCACCACTGAAAAAAGACCGGCCCCGTCCTCTTGACACCCTCCCTGTAAGTATTTATAAGCATTGATCAGATCCCCCCTCAGCCTTCTCTTCTCTAGACTAAAAAGACCCAAGTCCCTCAGCCTCTCCTCGTAAGGGAGATGCTCCAGGCCCCTAATCATCTTTGTAGCCCTCTGCTGTACCCTCTCCAGCAGTTGCCTGTCCTTCTTGAACCGGGGAGCCCAGAACTGGACACAGTGCTCCAGATGGGATCTCACCAGGGCAGAGTAGAGGGGCAGGATAACCTCCCTCGACCTGCTGGTCACACTCTTCCATTGGCCTTCTTGGCCACAAGGGCACATTGTTGGCTCATGGTCATCCTGTTGTCCACCAGGACTCCCAGGTCTTTCTCCTCAGAGGTGCTGTCCAGCAGGTCATCCCCCAACCTGTACTGGTGCTTGGGGTTATTTCTCCCCAGGTGCAGCACCCTAGGCTTGCCTTTCCCTGCATGAGAGAACCCTTGCCTGCATAAAAGCTGAGGGGTTTCCAGCTCTGCCACAGAAGCACCTCCAGCATGGGCAGCTAAAGGAAAACTTCATCTATCCAGTGTTCTTAGAAAGCAGCCTGTGTCCCCGGGCAGAGTGAAAACAGCTCATCTAAATCTGCTCTTCTTATTGTCTGTATAGGGTCTGACTTTTCTAGTAATGCACAAGTTTGCCTGAAAACATTATCTCTTCTTCCTTAAGAATTCATCATTTGTGCCTCTGCTTATTCCCCGCATGAAGTCATAATCCTCTATTTACGATATCACAATGGGTTGCTGTGGAAATGATTACTAATATTAATAACCCAAAGAGGATGACATCAGGTAGGGAATTAGCAGAAAGTGCAGATGAATGCTGACTTCTGTAATGCAGCAACAAAGAAAAGTTAGTGAAATCCAGAGAACAATTGACAACTTGCCCCTAAAAATAAATTTAAAAAAAAAGATGAGACTTTGCTGCTCTCAACTTTATAGATAGGATGATTAGTCAATTTATAAAATTCTGTGCACTTTTCCTTTAGCTCATGTTTTCTTGCTCCAGGTCAGATCCTATGAGAGATTGCATACTTTCAGCTCCTGATTTTCCATTACAATATGAATTATTGTTGTATGGCCTCTCAGAGGACAGAAGTACTGAGTACCAGATGATCTGCTACTTTAAAAAGGCAACTAGTTGTGTTTTTCTTTAAAGTAAGGTAGATGTTGTAATAGGCGTACTATGCTTAACTGAGTGTCACTGCTGTTCAGTTTGCATATATGCGGGAGACGCTAGTCTTTTGGAAGGTACAGACTCAGAAGTATATATGTATAGAATAGAGAATGTTACATTAGTCAATTTCTATTTGTTTTTGTAAAAGGCAACGGAAGTGTTCTTTTCAGTACGTATTTGTCCTCACCAGTAAGGCTGTCGTCCACAGAAGCTGGGTCAGAGGCTGACTGAGACGATGTCATTTGACTTGCGTAAATGGGGACTCATGTTTCTATTCCTTTGCTGCTTTTTTTTTCTTTGACTATTCTCTTGCTGGGTTCCTGTTCCAAAAGGCAGGATGTTCGTCCTCTTGCCTTCTTGACAACAAGAACATAAGCTGCTTCCTTTTCCCCTGCTCAGGTCGTGGTTTCCCTTTGCAATGGTCCTTGGGCAGAGCTGGCTGGCAGGTGACAGGGTGGCAGCAGGTGGTTCAGAGGGGCAGAGCAGCACAGGTGTGAACAGCATGGGGTACCCATCACATCTGCGGTGCCACAGAAGGTGTCCTGCGCCAGGAAAAGCCGAGGAGCAGGGTGGGAGAGGTTGCTTAAAGAACTCTGCCTTCTGGAAAACATGACTGAGAGGGTGCAGCAGGGAGGAAGAGCCCAAAGCCCAGCTGCTGAGAACATGGGTGGTAGGTGGAAATTGAAGTAACGCTCTGGCTGTGGACGGGCTAAGAAATTTCACATATTGACCATGGCAGACTGGGGCGTCACTCATTTCTAATAGCTCTAGAGTGCAGTTTTTCTGTTGTATTTGTGGGATCTTGCATTTGCATCCATAGGGTCTATCTCTAGGAGACTTTTCGATGTCTGACAAGAAGCCTTAGATCATTCTACTGTGATTTATGCTGCTCAAAGTGGCTGTCTTGTCCCCTTTCTACTGTGTCTACCCCACTGTTATCTCTCCCGCCTGTCTGCATTTCTGGGATGACACTCCTGATAGATCTTGACATTTAAGCGAGATCGCTGGCTTTTCCAGCTCTGCTCTTCTGTCCCTTCTGGTCAGCCTGCCCGGGTCTTCATGGTCACTGTTGGCACTGCTGCATTTCAAGGAAACTCTGAGAAGCTGTTGAGTAGTAGCGTTGTTTGTATGGCAAGCTGAGTCCCTGTCCCCGGGCGCGTAGCACCGTGGCATAGCTCTCCAGCTCCACTCTGTCCTGCACTTTCTTGCGTTGAACCCTAAGGCTGTTGCTTTCTCTTTCCAGTGCCAGTTGTTTCTCCAAATATGAAGAAGTGAGGAACAACCTAACAGGCAGAGATAGGGCAACAAAACAATGAATGAAATTCAGTATAAATAAATGTAAAGTGATGTGCAGCAGGGACAGGGAAAATGACAGTGTGAGCATCACATACAAAATAATATGCTCTGACGGATCATCATCACATAAATGAGATCTGGGCTTGTTGGAATTGCCAGCTCAGCTGAAAATCAAATGATGAACATCATTATGCCACTGATTAAAGCTGTGGTGCATCTGCATGTTGACTGTTGTGTGCACTTTGTATGCTCAATCCTTCATTCCAAAAAAGATAGAGTAGAACTGAAAAGATTCAAGAAAGTGCAATAAGGATGGATGGATACCTGAAACAGCTTGCCTAAGGAGACAAACTAAGCAAACTATGACAATAAACTGAAAAAGAAATAATTAAGATGGGTTGATCGGTGCCTATAAAATCAGGAATGATGTGAAAAGGCAACAGGGGATCAACTGTTCATTGTCTCTTCTAGTGCAAGAACCAGCGGAGCTCCGAAGGCAAGGGCAAGTTCAAAAAACAAAGGAAAATGCATGGTTCCTCGCACAGTATGTGTCTGAACTCTGAAGCTACCTTCCTACAGGTTTAAAAGCCAACTGGACAGACTCCTGGGGCAGTGCTGTAGGTGGTATCACTCTGTATGACAGCTAATGAGCTGAGGTTCCCAGGAACTGCTCACCAAATCCCTGTCTCCTTCAGTCCTTGTCTTAGGATCCAGAAGTGGGATGTCGTCACCTCTCATGTGGGAGTGGGGACCCCCATCATGCAGCACTAAAAAAGAAGCTCTTCCAGGTTCTGCAGGCATTAAAAAATGGCAGGTTTGATAATCAGCAGTGTTTTCCAGGTAGCAAGCAATAATTTACCTTTCTCTCTCAGTCCTCCCTCCAAATGGCAATGTACTGGCCAGGTGCCTCTCCTCATCTTTTGCCTTAAGTGTGTAAGGGCACGTGTCTGGTGGTGTTCCCTGACAAGTGGTCCTTCCTCCAAGCAGAAGAGAAGCACGCTGTCCTTCCAAACAGCCAGCCAGGCCAGGGGGATGTGGCTCCACATTCCTGAGTTATTCTTCTCATCCGTGTTAGGTGCCCTGCACTACAAAACCACTTCATTTTCATCATTGTAGGCAAAATCTTGATGTAGCTTCTTTTCTCACAACTCTCAGTCTCTTGGATTAAAATACTCCAATTTGGTCTATACCCCAGGCCAAATGTTACTTAAGCATCAGTGTAAAACAAGCGAAATTTTAATGTGCTTGGAAAGAAGGAAAAGAGATGCGGTAGAAAACATATCTGAAATAGTTTTAAGTGAATAGTTTTATTTTAAGAATTCTGTGACTTGAAGGATTTAGGAAAGGGTGGCTGAAATCTGGTGAGGGAATGATCCTGTGGGTGTAGGGTTACGTGCATTTGACTTGGGCTTATGGTTTGATTTTTTTTTCTTTTAAATGTTGGGGGCGAGGGGGGCAGGGGCTAATAAAAACAAAAATCAGAGCCTGAAAATCTGCACTTCTGCTTCTTTATCAACATGCCACGGGCATTTTTAAGTGCAGCGTTCATTGCCACGTTAGCAAGAGGAAGGTTTGCTGTATGTTTGGTTTTGCTTGTGGGGTGTTGGAGATAGAAAGGCGCGTTCGCAGGTGTGGTGGGTTTGGTCGCTGTCCCGGATGGCAGCAGAGCTCAGACGAGGGATGAGCTCTCGTGGAGGGGGAAAATTTGTAACTAGGCTTGGCCTGTTTTAAAAGAGCATGCGGTCATCTTAACTCTGTCAGTGATAATGGGCCCTAAACGCATGCACATTTTTCCTTCATGCATAATGCTGCTTCATATTTAGGATTATTTAGCTTATCCATTACCTCAGTTGTCTGAGGACACACTGTAAAAAACTATAGAAAAGGCATTTTAGGCTATGCGAATGACTTCAACATAAGGAAAGCATGACTAAGGGCTGAGAGAATGCGCAGTGAAAATTACCCTTTTCAGGCTGAAGGAAATTCCCAGAAAAACTAGGCATGCGGGAAATGCCTGGCTCTTAACGTAGCTGGTCGTACAACATTTGTGGGCAGAAGGCCAGCCCTCCGCAAAAGCATTGTGCGAGCGCTATAGTCTTTGTAAACTTGTCATTTCCCCAAAAATATATATTTCTGGGGTCTATCTGATAGAAAATACAATCAAAGGACCTTGCTTTTATCTCTTTCTCTGCCCTGGAGCCCTATCTGGCCAGGCACATGTGCTCAATGACTTTACATAATACAAATATGGAGAACCCCACAGGCGTTTAAAATAACTTGATTGTGTCGTATCGGTGCTTTTCTGCTGCATCCAGAGTCTTCCCGCGGGGCAGGTTTGGGGTGTTATTGCCTGGGCACTCTCTCAAGAAAGTGGTTTTTGAAATTTTATTTCAACATGCAGGCGTAGTTGTACCAGCAATGAAAGCTTGCAAATATGATTTTCTTCTTATCTTAAGAAAAGAGGAAGAGAGTAATCTTGTATTGTCAAACCTCCAGTTACTAATAAATGCTTTATTGGGGTGGCGTTGGAGCTCGCTGAGATCTCATTCCCACTGTCGCAGTTGTGTACTCAAACTCCTGCATGGCTTCATCTCACTTTCCCTATCATTTTTTCTCATTTGTACCTGAATTAATTCTGCCACCATTTCTATGCTTTTTAATCTTGAAAACAATCCTTCTAACGTGCCCTCGCCATCATCCCCCAGGCTCCCCGAAGCTGGTTCCTGAGGCACAGCCACAGCCCTGCCGCTCCTTCTTCATTTCTGCTTGCCACTCTTTTTCTCACTCCAGCATTTTGTGGAAGCAAATGAATGGGAGATGTGTCCGTACCCTTCTGCTTAAGAATTAATTCATCATTTCATATGGAAATGTTTCACAGTGATTCAGAATGTATTTCTGAGGGATGAGCTGTTCCTACAGAAAACCTACAATATCAGGATTCTATTTCCAACAATGCCTGGAGAAAGCACAATTGTTTGGGAGCTGCACGAAAACCAGGCGCGGTGGCTTTTCCTCTATAGATATGTTTAATAAATATGTTTCCTTAATCCGGGTTTAAAAAGATTCTGTAGGGAAGAAAAGAGAAGCTGCAGGTAGAGGACAAGTCTGCTGGCTGTGGTTACCAGGGAGAAGAGTTGCACTGGGTGCAGGCATGTCACCTGCTGCTCGGTGTCTGCAGCACCAAGGGAAGCATAATAAAATACATCTTGGCAACATCACAGAAACAAAATTATAATTAGGAAAGTCAACCACGGTAAGCACTGTAATAAAAATACGTTCAATGAAGTAAAGGTGCAAGAAAAGGTTTTTCCCCAGAAAAAACACATTAACCTTTTATGGAGGTAGATGTAACCTTGGGAACTCCGGAAAGTTTTGTAATTTCAGAAGGAACAAGAAATAGCAATCTGATAACACTTCCTCAAGAATGCAAGGCATTCTTCCTTATGAGTTTCATGTTCAGCGGGATGTGGATGACTCAGGCTACAACATGAAAAATGTATCCAGACCTATAAAGGAATTACTGTAGGTGTGTGCAAGCAGGAGTTGCTTTGTTGCTTCCTAATACGTTGTAGATCCTCCTTATAATTCAGTTCCATGTAATATTTTTTAATGACTGAGAAGTAGTACAAATGAACTTGCAAATAATTTAAAAATTAATTTAACTGTGCCTAAAATCAAAGTCTGCTCTCTGCTGTGTGATGTAAATCTGTGGGCTTTCCCTGAGAAGGGAATTCAGTTGAAAAATGTTATCAGAATATCAGTTTATTTTTAAGATAATATTAGTGTGAGTATTTTTAAGCGGAAAACAACCCTTTCTGTTTGCATCTTTGCAATGTATGTGGGAACATAGTGGGGCTAGGTGAGGATCTGAAACACTTGAATTTGCTTAGGCTTTCAGGAGGACCAAAGTTTTTGACTTTGAGCTTTGTTCAGTTCTGTGTTATTTTAGGTCTCTGTCAGGGTGAAGCTGATGTAAAGCTGGATGTCTCCAGGCTTTTCCCATCTTTATTAAAAAGTTGAGCCCGATCCAAAACACAGGCTTCTCGTGTGCTGACAGTCTCTGTCTCTGAAATTCCAGCCAGGATCCAAATTTGTGTATGAGCCCTATATTTATAAACCAAACCTCAGAAACCCACCAGCTCTACTGTTCTGAGGAGGTTATTGTGTTGTCCCCTTGGGAACGAGGATTAGCACAGACATGCCTTCTCGCTCCCCAGCACAGGTGCTTAGTGAAAGAGTAACTGCTTGGAAAGCAGAAAAGAGGTCCTTGAAAAGAATTAAGATTGGGCTGATATCCAGGCTGGGAACTGTTCCTGTCCTGTTTATGTTAATTCACACTCGTTTTATAAATATTGAGTGATGGCTGCTTTTTTGGAAGGTACTGAGCACCTATAGTTTCCATCAATGTGAGCAGGAGTTTTGCATACTCAATGCACGTTCCTTAAAGAAAAGACCTCACGGAGGATGCTTACTGAGTGCCCTGCTTAATCCTGCTGCTTGCAGGAACTGTTTCACAAAGGTTTTCTACTGCTCATTTCAGTTAGGGTTAGTAGATTCTTCCTTGAAGAGCGTAGATGACAAGCGATCTCCTTACTTGCTGTGTAGCAAAATGGCCCTTGGCTGACTTTGGCAGTCACAATTAGCTATTTTTTGAGGGCTCTGTTCTCCCATTTGCTTGGGGCCGCTAATGTGTTTGGTCTAAATAGCTGCCCTTTGTGTCTCCTGGCAGACCATGCAACAGATGAGCGACCACCGCTACGACAAGCTGACGGTGCCCGACGATGCTGCAGCAAACTGCATCTACTTAAACATTCCCAGCAAAGGCCACGTCCTGCTGCACCGAGCCCCCGAGGAGTACCCGGAGAGCGCGAAGGTGAGCGCTGCGCTGAGGGAGCCTGGGAGACCCCCGGCATCCTGGCCTCGCCGGGATGTTCGTGGGAATGGAAACGGAGTGCTTTCCAGAATGGGCTCTGGTATCCCATCATGGAAACACCAGATGGTGAACGGTGGGAGGCCTGGGCTCTGTTCTCGTCTGCACTACCAGTTTAATTACTTTCTCTCTTATGCCTCTGGTGCTTCTTCTGCATAACGGGACACAGGGACAGTTCCCCCCACTGCACTGTAGATAAGTGTGAGTCCCATAGCCAGGAGGCCGCCTACACTGGAAATTTTAGTTAGTGTTGATTACAAGTGACGAGCCGGCTCAGCGCCCGCCGATAAATCCATTTCTGCTCGTTCACTTAGAGAAAAGGGAAAATAGAGACATAAAATGTAACGATTTCTGTTCCGTTTTCTTTCCTAAACAGGTATTTGAAAAACTGAAGGACCACATGCTGATCCCGATAGCCAACACAGAACTGGAGAAAGTAGATGGGGCACTCACCTGTTGCTCTGTGCTTATTAACAAAACTTCAGAATTATGAGTTTACAGAGTCCCTCCCTTGTACCTGGCAATAATGTTACACACAAGGTAGACGAATCTGTATCCACACTTTTATTGTTTTTATTGACAATCTACTGTACCACTGTGCTACTAACCCTTGTTTACAAATTTTTTGCTTTGTGTATTTTTATTATGTCCTTGCAGATGGTATTTAAGGTGGATGTACGGTTTGGGGGGCACATAACTCTGAAGTATGTTAGTCCCATGGGCTAGCAGAAGACAATTATACGGCTAACCCCTAGCTTTAGTGTTTTAACATATCTGCGTGAAAACTTTATGAAAACCAACTAATTCTTAACATTTCAAGCCCCTCTGTTGTCTTTACACTGTTCCTGTCTTTTTTCTCTTGCTTCCTTGCTCTACATCTTTTTTTTCCTTCCTTGGTCCCCTTTTCTTTCAGTGATGCCAAGGTATCGCGGGGACTGAAGAAAACTCAATGGGCTCATGAACTTGGTATCTTGTGTGGTAGGGAAGCTGTCCATGCACCACCTGGAACAGTGGGCAATGAATGTTCTGTGCTCCCTGTCTCAGCCGTATCACGTTGCTGCTGCTGGGCTGGAGTCAGTCTCAGACACCAGGTAGCAACTTCAGAAAATGCTTCCTCCGACAGGAGCATTCAAGGGCAATGTCTGCCTGGGAAACTTGGACAACAGAAAAAGAGAGAGTAGTGCAGCCACACAAGATACAACCTGCAAGTTCAGGTCCCAATTTGCTACTAATGCCATGACTTTCAATTTGGTGAGAATGGAAGAGGAGTTTTTAAAAAGGCCAGATCCCAGGGAGCACCCTGACCACAAAAATGAAAGACTGAGATGCTTTTGATTAGTTTAGGTTAGTTAAACCTAAAAAAGTAATCTAAAATACGAGGGAGAGTTAATTCTCTTTGTTTAGTTTTTTATTTGTTTCTGTCTCTTCTTTCTGTTTTCTCTTCTTTTGGAGGCCACTTACTAGCAAAATTCAAAAGAAAAGGGTGATAGAAGGAGTTGAAGGACAGTTATTCCTGGATTATGCTCATGAGTAAGCAAAGCTATTTTTTCCTGAAAGATTGGCATTTGTACTTTATCTGCCCTTGGGGCAGCTTTCCTTGGAACAATAACAATCTTACTTTTTTTAATTGCATGAATATTTACTGTGGTATTCAGTTAAAACAAATATAATTTTTGCAGCAAATTCCACAACATGTTTACCCACTGAGTCATACTTTTTTTGACCACAGTATAGTGAAGCATACCCCATTGTATTCACACGCTTCTTTGTAAATCATTTGTAAACTAAGGATGAAGAAATTCCCAAACAGAGGCAGTACTGGGAACTCTCCGGAGACTGACAAATAGTCTGAACATGTTATCAACTTCCTAGACATCTCCTCCACCTTTCCTGAACCACTTGTGGCGTGTTGCTAAGGTACAGTAGGAAGCAGGGGGACCTCAGGAAAACAAACGCTATTAACTGAGCACACACTTGGATGTCCTTTGGAAACCTGCGTGCTTTTTGGTGCAGTCCTAAGGGAGGAAACGCAAGTACTCATATCCGTAGGTACTCCTCAGCGTATCTCTTGCCTTCATCTCAGTGGCTAATGAGGAGGAAGCCTCCTGGCAGCTGCCACTATACATGTAACGTTTTGTGGGCACACCATATGTGGTGATGACACCAGGTATCACGAGGGAGAGAGCAATGACGTGTAAGTACGATGGATGTGAAAAGACAGCATGTCCCAAAGGAAGTCTTGAGCCAGGCAAACAGCAAGAGCTGTTTTTATGGCTGTGTGCTGTCCCAGAGGGTTCTCCTAATGTTTCCCCCTTGTCTCCTCCATTCCCATGCACCATCATTTAAGCCTGACACGGGTGATCAGGCTCTAAGGGTGTAAACATTGCAGGGGGGAATCTCTTTTTCTGCCTTCCCGTGGTGCTTTTTTAAATATCTGATAAAGTATCTTGCATTTTAAAATGACATGACATTAGACAAAGATTTTTGTGCCAAAAAAGCGGCCCTATAGTATTTAACTAGAGGCGAGCTGTACTCTGTTAAAACCTGTGCAGCCATCGGAGCTGTCGTAAAAGCTGGAACAGAATCCCCCTGACCTCTCCATGCACCTCCTTGGGGCCTGGTCTCCATCCATGTCCTTCTGTCCCTCTTCCTCCTCTCGTTAGGGAGCCTCAGCATCCAGCTACACCGGAACAGCATTAGGCTGTAGGATTTCTATTCAATTGTTCTCTCAAACTTGCTGTTGTAGTTTCTTTTTTCCTTCCACCCTCTCTCACCTGTCTCTCCCTTCCTCAAACTCTGGTTTCTAGTTTATGGCATGATGAGCACTTTTCTCCTTTAACCCCAAGTGATTTTGCTTTCTGTTGCCTCAGTTCTCCTACTGTACTCCTCCCTCTTTGCTGGTCACTCCAAAGTATCCCAACCCACAGTGGACTATCCTAAACTCACTCTGTCCTTGAGTAGGTTCCAGGAGGGAGGAGAAACTGAGGGGCTCATTTTGGCTCTGAGTGACTTCTTTTGAGCTGGAAGGATGACTGTAAACAGGAGCTATAGATCCAGAGAGTGACATGGGTGACTCCTCTTCTTTAGGATTACTGCAGAAAAGAGAAACATTTGTGGTGGACAGTGTTGGTATCTTGTGTCCCTGAAGGCAATAGAACAGGTAACAATGAATTCTCCTGGCTCCCCAAGGGAAGGAGAAGGGGAGTCAGGATCTTGGAGCTGAGAAACATCTGCATTGACAGAGAGGTTGGTCTTTCACCTACTGCCATGTAGCTTTCCTTGCCTTCAAGGCTGCATTTTGATATACAGAAGGAGGAAGGGAGCAGTGAAAGCATCACCCTCGGGTGATGATTTCAAGTTGTATTCAAACTATCTAACTTCAGGCACAGAATTCAGGTGCTCTAAATCCCACCTGCTCTCTGTTGGTCTCAGCAGGTACCAAAGCCTCCTAACATAGACGCTCTAAATTACATCTTAGCCTGATGCCAGAAGTTAACGACGCTGGTGGGTTGCCCTGGCCTCTCTGCTTTTAGCGTTATTCTTTCTTCTGGCATTATAAAGCAAAAATATTTAGAGCACTTTTGTGCATTTGTGGTATGGTACTAAGAACTAAAATTATGCCAAATGCTTCTTATTCTTGCTGTTTGCTATTTTTTTGTGTTGCCCAAATGAAGAATTCAGTTGTGGGGACATTTCTGCTGTGATACATATGCATCTAATGGGCATCCTGTACATCTTGTCACCAGAACATTTCTCAGATGCCTGATATAAATCATCATCCTTGATTAATATAAATAATAAAATCCCAAACCAAAAAAGGAGATGAGACACTGAACACTAATAGCTGCCCACATAAAACACTTGATAACAACTGTCAGGTTGCGTGACATAGCCGGCCAGTGCAGAAGGTCTTGAGGTTAATAGCTCAGCAATGGGGATTGAATTACTCATCAAAAGGGTTTTTTTCCTTTGAGCAATCAGTTTAATTCAGCTCAAGTGAAAGAGCTACAATGTACATTATAGATCTTTCACGGATGTTATCTTTGCTGAGAGTTCAGGGGGAGCTGTGATACGTGGGCTTCTTTCTTCACCGGAATGCGAATACAGTGTCTCTCTCTCTGCAGTGAAAATGTGAATGCATACTGTACCTTATACGATAAACTTGAATTCTTCTATTTCTGCATTATTGTCTTTTCCATGCTAATATACTCCTTTTGGATCCTAAATAGCTGCCACTATATGAAGCTATTCTCTGATTTTTTGGTGATTTCCATGTGATAGGTACAGAGCTCATAGGCAACACTATGTCCAGTTTTAAAAACAAAAAGTCAGTGCACAGAATGCTGTTTGTTCACAGCAAATTGGGGATGAAATATTGAAAAAAAATGAGCTTTTGATTTCATTCAGCTTCTTATATATTATATCGGTAAAGTCGGAACCAAATTACTTCAACATCAACATTCACATGGAACCATTTGGGGAAAATAATTTACTATTTAAGATTCTCTATTTTTGCTTTTATCAATAAGGAAGCTGAAAAGATAAGAATGCTTAAAGAATGGTATTTGTTAAGTGATTGTGAACAAAGTATCATTGGACCTCATGTATTTTCAGAAAAGTTTTAACTGGACGTATGATGTAACTTGTATAGGGGTGCATGTGAATTGTGTTAGTCACTGGTTTACATTGTATTGTTCTGCAGTGCACAAATATGACTACTGAACACACAAGTGTTACATTTCATTAAATTTAAAATCATGTTGCGCTATATTGTTCCCCACTTTTTGTGCCAAAAAACACCAGTACATTCCATAACATGTTCTAATAGAGGTTTGCACTTTGATTTTACTTTTTGTGACTCTTGCAGTTTCAATACTATATATCCCCATCACGAAGGAATAAAGTGTCAGTTGTACTGTGCACTGTGTAGTTTTTGCCTTTTGTTTTGAAACTGAAAGCAAATGCATTTAATTTAATACTGTTTCATGCCATCTTTTAACTTGGAAGCTTGTTACATGCTTAGGAATAAAGCCAATTATAGACACTAGTGCTAAAACCTTTAAGCCTTTTAAAGGAAATCTTGACTCTTTAAAAACAAATCATTATTTTAGCCTCTACATTTAAGAATAACATATAGAGAAGGATATCGCCTACGTGTTCTAGATACAATGGTTGTGACTAAATTTTATTATTGTCCAAGATAACTAAACAGATGTTACTGTGGTATAGTATTTTCTCTGTAGTTCCTGTATTTATTGTAAGTTACAAAAGGTGAAACTACAAAGGTTTAGTGGCATGACCGTTATGGTTAAATTATTCACGTAGCTCTTGTGTCTTTTCTCCCCCAGGATGTCAAGAGAGGTGACTACATTTCTGACATTGCTTTGTGGTAACATGACAGATGGTCGCATGTTTTATATCCAAATACTACTTGTCGTGTGCTACAAATAGTGCATGTGGGGCTAATCTCTGCTTGTACCCTTGTGCTCTAATATCATTAGGTATTGATGCTAGGATTAATGATCTCGGGAGACGATGCAGTTACTCCATGTGTCCAAGTGCTGATGGGCCTTCAGTGCCACCTTGTGGCAATCCAAGACTCAATTGTCCAAGGCCTCAGTGTTGCTGCTTCAACTTTTTAAGAAACCCAACATAAATTAACAGCACTCTAGCAAAAGAATTACATTACTTCCAAACCGTACGGCTTTGCTAGTAATAGGACTTTAAATAAACCATAATCTAATACTCTTATTGCTGGAGAAGCAGGGACAAGGAAAAGTTTCATTAGGGCTGATCCTAAATACAGGCTTTGTACTAATTTAACTATACTGATTAAAAGTATGATTTTTATACTAACATATTTAAATCAGTGCTATGTCTAATATGGATATGTTTAGCTTGGTGCAATTAATATAGTAAAGTACTGCATGTACATGCATCTTTGCTTACCCATATCTACAGGAGAGAGTTGGTACCAATTTACTTGAATTTGGTTTTAAATGGCAGTAATTAAAAATAACAAAAGCTATACAAGCCACTCCCACTTGCCACATAAAGAAGTTCCTCGCAGAATTTCAAAAGCAAAAGGAGTGCCCTTTGCAAAATTTAGCTGTAGCTTATTCAGCAAGTAGAGACTTCTGCACTTGGATGTACGAATTCACCCTCAGCTATAAGTACATCCTGCCGAAAAAGCATCAGTCACAGTCTGCTGCATCATAAACTCCGGACATCCTGAATCTCTCAACAACCTCATTGCCCAAAATTCATGAGCTGTAGGTTCATTGCTGTGGGTTTGTAGTTGCAACTTGCAGATAGCTATTCAGTTTGGGCAAAGCCCTTGATCTTGATCTGTAACTAAACCAAACTCTCTCTGCCTGGCAGCTTTTCTCCTCCTCCCTAGGGAATTGTGGGTGTAGAGCCCTGCAGCTCTCACAGGGGCCAGGGGGTCCTGCTAGCTCCAAAAAGCAATTGTCCTGAGGCAGGACCCAGACTCTTGAATAAGGACCAGGAGGTAAATTGGGACGGGAGCACGTGAAGCTCCCAGGTAGAGTCTCCTGCCCTGCAGTAAGAAGAGGCTGCCGGGGAGGGGTTGATGAATGAGGGCAGAGGGGGAAGAAAGCCAGGAGCCAGTCACAACTCTGACAAGCTGTGACAACGTTGCAACATTTTCTAGGACCAATATTGTGAAAGATTTGAAGAGCTCTGGGTTGTAAGCAGTTTCCAAAATTTATTTGGAAATTTACTCTAGAAATGTATTCTAGATGGACATTACATATGTACGTACTCATAAAATCAATGCAGTGTACAAAATCTTCCGAGCTCCCTTGAAAGAAATAACCCTTGACTCACTCTTCATTGAGGCTCACTTCTTAATATTGACTTGATGTTAACTTCCTGGAATGAGTTTCTTGCTGAGAGTAGTCTTCTTCCAGCTGCCTGGACCATTAAATCCTGTTAGGGTTTATCAGCATTAAGTCTGCTAAAATATATTCTATTCTTGTATTCTCTAGCCACATGCTCTTTTCCTGGCTCGCTAAAGTTAATTCATTTCAGTTTGTCTCATATATGGCTCAGGAATCCAGAAGCCTAACCCTGCAGACATCATGTGGCTTTGTGCTGCGCCTCTCGCTGAGCAAGGTTATTAACAAGTTCCCTAAATCCAGAATGCATGATAGCTATTTTTATCAGCGGTATTATACAGAGCCAGCAAAGTCTACAATATAATTCACCTTGAAGAGGAAGAGCTGGAAGGCACTTGGTTTAATGAACAAGGATTGGAGTCAGGGGCTGGGAAGACGCCTGGCTCCATCTCACTGGAAGCACCAGAAAATCTGAAACCTTTCCATGTATTTGGGTGCCTAGTACAGATTAGGAAGGATCAATGTAGGCACTTGGACTTGAAAAAAAATGGCCAGCCCTGCAGCCCTCTGAGCAGGGAAATGAGAGACAAACACTCATTTACCTTGTATTTCAGATGTTTAATCCAGAAATACACAGGCAGCTTTGAGAAATTCAATCGCGCTACAGCAAACAAAGGCTTCCTGGGGTGGGAATAACACCACAGAAGGATGTGGGTTGTGAGCAGACGTGTGCTGCCAGATCACCAGCAATCAGGTCTGCAGGGCTGGGTGGTGAGAGTGAGTCTGTAGGAGTTTTCATGGGGCAGGAGTGACTGTCACAGCAGCAGCAGGGACCAGAGGTGGTTGGGTGTTTTCTGGCAACCAGTCTGGGGACTGGCTGTGATTGTAACACCCAGCTCTACAGAAAAAAGCCCTGTCACCAGGTAAGAACAGTGACTAGTCCTTTATTTTTCAAATATTCTGAGTGGAACCTTTGCTATCCAATGGGTTTATTGAAAAGCTGGGAATGCTAGCCCTGTAAAACAGGTATCATTGCAGTTAATATTTGAAGTACAATTGCAATAACAAGGCATATCAAGCAAAAGGACTTTGCAAAATATGGGAAAACTGGTACTTTTGCCTTACTGACAGCAGAACCCAGTATTGATTGCTTCTATTTCTATACACTTTGATGTTTAACTGCTGGAAACGAAGTTTTCGAGACTGCAGCAATAGCCTGAGTTTTATCTTTGACAGCTTTAAAAAATACCAACGAATGAAGTTTTGCCTTCTGTCTTTTCTTTAAGAGTTTGTTCCGGCACAGGAGCAGGGCCGGGACTGGCGGCAGCTTCTGCTGCTGAGCCCAAAGGCGGGGGGCTGTCTGGCCTTCAGAGGGATGAAGTGGGAACTACCGGTTGCTCCACGGCGTACAGCTTGGCTTGTTCTCACCCCTGCAGCAGCCTTGGGAGCTTTACAGCAGCGGGTTTAGATCGCTGTCAGTCCCTACAATCTGTTGTAA
>JAHREE010000155.1:4365292-4385715 GCA_033628505.1 Tringa tobata | reverse complement strand
GAAACTTGGGGGCTGAGGGAAGAATTAAAAAAACTGTCAGTGTGACAGATTACTGAAGAAAATATTTACTATCCTTTTCACTTTTAATCATGATACAAGCTGTAATGGTAGTCTAGGAAATAAAAGAATAATTGGCAGGAGGCAGGACTTAATTTTTTTTAAAAAGTGCTGGAGAAAGAGACTAGTCAGTAGCAACCAAGAGAACAAAACCAGAAGAAGAAATTCTGGGTTTTCAGAACATGTGATAATGTTTTGGTTTGCCAGTTGTCATCACACCTTTTCCAAGGACCTTTTTTTTACTGTCTTGTCCATTTTTTTTCCTCTGGGTGTTCCTTCCCCAGTGGCAGTTTTTCTGTCTCTGGCTTGCTCCATTTGTTCTGTATGTTTCCCCACCACCACCCCAGTACACATTTCTCTTAGTCAGCTGTCATCCAGAGACTAAGAAGATAAACTGTTAATTGATCTTGACATTACTTCCTGCTTCTAAAACGTCATTTTCTAGCTTTTTGTCTTATCTATTAATATATTTTTTAGAACAGGTACTGTACAGTAGCATAACAAGGCCTCTTCTTATTTATCCTCAACAGTCTGTGGTAGTTGTAACAATTCTGTCCTGTCCACATATAGTCCACATTCCAAAAATGAGGATATTGTTAGCTAATACGACTGTGGTTTTTCTCCAGGCATCTCGGACATCGTTAGGTCAGTTGTTCTGGAATGAGGACGGTGGCTTTGCTGACTTTAATTAATTCTGTCTTTTATTTAAAGATGGTGAAAAAGATGATGAACCAGCTTCTGCCAAGAAACGTAAAGTAGACTCTGGGGAGCAGACAAAGAAGAAGAAGTTGTAAGCAGGGCATGCTGGATTTAGCCATAATGAGAATTTCAGTGAACTTGCGTTCCTCTGCTGGAATGGGAAACAAATACATGTTTACTTAATTTCTCTCTCCCGTCAGGTAGGGAATTTTATTTCTGTAGTATGCTTGCCTTTTGGAAAGCACAAAATTATATGGACAGTGTCGTGATAGAAACTTGTCTACTGAACAAAATTCAAACCTGTTTATTTAAAATAGGGATCCATTGTGATGGATACTTGTGCTGATGCAAGTTACAGGGTTTTGTGGTATTTTGTTTATCAAGAAACCTGGTAACGTGAACTTTTCTGGACTGACTTTTCCATTGTGTCAAAACCTTTTATAAAGGAGTATATACTAAAGATTCTTTAAGTACTGTCCTGTGATATGTTTGCATAATGTTGTTTTGAGGTGTATGTAAAGACTGCACATAGGTCGCTGGAATAAAACTACATTTGAAAACATCTGTGGCATAAATAATTGCATCGCATGCTTGGTGAATAGGAGGGATGAATTCTGTACTGTATGCATTTCAGTGATGTATTTCTTATGACAACAGATTCCTCAGGGTTTTGTTTGTAATAAATGCACAACTGCAAACAGAAAAAAATGTGGACCTTATAATGGAGTTTAATATTTGATAATTAGTTTTGATGTTATGTGATCTTCTTTTTTAATGAGACTGTGTTTATGCTAGAGCTGGCATAGAGAGCTGAGGGTAGGGAAGAGCAGTGAGGTCCTGGTCAGATGTGAAAATCAGATGTTCAGTCAGTTTCCCAAGGGTTGGGTTTGTGTCCAGGCAGCGAGTTGCTGACTCAATATGTCTACCAAGACACTTTTTGAGAAATCTGCGTCTGCTATTCTGTATGCACAGAATTTATGCCAGGGTTACGTGGGATGAATGGTATCATTTCTTCAAATGTGAGGGATTTGACATGAAGTAAGCAATTCAATGGACTGCCTAATTCTGAAGTCTCATAACAGTTGTGTTTGCTACTGAGGTGCTCTTTGAAAAGCATTACTGCTGAAGGTTAATGTCACCAGCTGTGGAAATAGGATGCATCCCTATGACTGCCATGACCAAGGAGGCTTTTGTCCTTGTTTGGTTTGCTCTGCTGTTCTACAGGGCAGCTCAAGAAGTTACCACGTTAAATCACTCCTTTTGTTTTCAGATCATATCTGAAATATATCATATGGGGTATCCAGTTGTCTTGAAGTTAACACCATCTGATACTCATTTTCCAAGGAGAAAAGCAGCGTGGCTAATCTGGGAGAAGAATGATTAATTGTATTATTTGCAGGTTGAAGCAATCTTCACTATAAGCAGTGACCATGGCAGCTTCCCTATTCAGGAGAAATGGCAAAAGCAACTACACTTCTTTTCCTTAAGACATCTGAAACAAGGTTGTGAGAGCCTGTCTGAAGCTGATTTATCTGGGTCGGCTGGTTCTGCTGCTGGAAGTTTTTTGGTAGAGATGCTTCAGTGAGAAGATGATGAGAGAAGTGCTAGTGCTGCAGCTTCTGAACCAAGTCAGATTTCTTGACATACAGGGCATACAAAAAAGCCCAGAGCAGGAAGGGCACTGACTTTTCTGAGTTCAGAGGTAACAGCCAGCATGTGCATTTTATTTTAAGTAAATGAGATTACATAGAAGAAATGTTATACTTGTATCATCAGTGACTTGTAATGCAAACAACTACAGAACTTCCCATAGTGGAAAAAATGCTGGAGTCCTATTTGTGGTTAGAAAATGGCTGGAAAAGCAAAAAATGTTTCGAGTGATTGGCTTTGATAGTATGGTACTTTCTAAGCAGTACTTGCTTCTGCGGGCGGGGGGGGGGGAAAACCAGGTAGCTGGTACAAAGAGGCTCTTTGGGAATGGCTGGATGGAGCTAGACAGCATGTGGCTACTAGCCAGGAGAAGAAGAAAAGGAGAGAAAGCCTGCTGATTTTGCCTAGGATACCATAAAAAGCTTCTAGGGAAAGTAGGCAAGAGGCTAAATTATAAATGCTCATCTGGAGTTGGGCTTCTAAGTCAAGATTACTGATAATGCATCCATGGCATTCATAGCTATAAAGCTGTAAAATTACCAGCCATCTTTCAGGTTCTCTGCAAGTCATTAGAGAGAGCACTACCAGCAAAGGTGCGGTCATGGTAAGCCTTGCAATTGTAAGAGTGCATCCAGCCATCCCCAAAAGGGGATTCAGGTCTTCTCCAACCCCTTTTTGAATGATTAGGAGAAGTGACACAGATTTACAAGACAAGAAACATTGATAATGACACAATGTGTAATGGAAGCAGATTGGGTAAGTGTGAAAAAATGAGCAATAAGATTTTCTCATTTGTTTTGAAAGTAGAAGAGGGAAAGACTAAAGAAGCTGAAGGGCAAAGCTTGATGGAACAAGAAACAGACTTGAAGGTTTTCTGCGGGTTTGGGGAGATAATAATGAAAAAATGACTACTGTGTGCATCAGGATCAGAAATGCATGAGTGAATGCTTGCTAAGCTTAAACTGATAGCTCAGATGTTCAAAAAATCACTAACTAGAGAATAGTTTATCCTGGATTGTCTTTCAAGAGGAGATGGTGACAGCGAACATACACCCCCGCTGACAAGTGGGGAAGATTTGCTCTGAAAGTGAGCCCTCTATTAACTCATCATTGCACTGTTTTTATGCCGAATCCAATGTGATGATGATCATTATGTGTAACAGGAGTGAAAAAAAGGCAGTAAAAAAATGCCTACAAGTCTGATCTGAGAAAATTCTCATGAAAATTTGTCAAGATGAGAAAAATGGGAGTTGCTGGAAGGCAATTAGTTTGCAACGAATGCATTGTGTTGCCTCCAGATGCTGGCACAATAGCAGCTACATTACTTGGATTTCCAAGAAAGGCAGGATGATGTGGAAAAGCAGAATTGGTATCAGTATAAAAGTACAGCTGCTGAGGATAATGGCTTTCATGGCAGGCGGTGCTTCCTCCCAGAAATGCTAATGGAGAGGTTGTTGCAAGGCATCCCTCCCTCAGTCTGCTATTCCTATGCGAGGGCTTGATGCATACTAACGATATTGAAGAACTGATTCATTTACAAATGGTTTGTGATAAGCTTAAACCTGCCAATCTGAAAGCGAATCCAGGGAAATGCAGTGTGTTTCACACAAAGGGCAATTTATCGTGAACCTGTAATCAGCGCAGGAGGATGATTTTTTTTATCAAGAGGGTAACAGAAGCTGTGTGATGCTGGCTGACTCACTCTTTCTCTGGTGACAGGAAGCTTATTTGCCATCTTGCAAAATCATGGCAGAATTTGGGTGGAAAGATGTCATGCTTTCAGTCACCAGCAGGATACAATTTGGGTTTTCTTTTTGGGCTTGAAAGGCTCTTGTGCCTGTTTCTGTCTTAGTTTGCAGATTTTTTTTTCCAAACCCCTTTGACTACTGGTCAGATGTTTGTACTTTTGCTTTGGGTGTGGGTTTGATGTGAGAACGACGTGGGACTGTCTTAAAAGCATGGAAGCTGATCATCATTGAAACATCCGTTCTTCAAGGATAAATGGCTGGACTGGTTGAAAGGGACCTCTGGCAATGGCTCTAGCTGTGCAGCATTTCAGTTTGGAAAGAAAATGTGTAAGGACACCCACAATTACTTGGTAGACTGGAAAATACTGAAAGGTTGGTTTCCGAATAGCTGGAAAAATCCCAGCGCCATTAGGCCTGGGCACAAGTGTGGTCATACCAGTGGGCTATGGAGGTGAGCTCATTGGGAAGCTAGCTGTTGTAGCAGCAGAGTGGCAATGGCTGCCCAGGCGTGCTCAGGAGGAGACACTGACCACTCTGTCTCTAATTCACAAGAGGGCGAATGTTACAGAGGAAAAAACTCAGAAAGAAGACTGGCATGGGATGTGTTTAGAAAACCCTTGAGCCAAATGGAGGCACCTTGCTAAGAAATCGGATTCCATTACTGCCAAAGGCGTGTTCTGGCTATGGTGAAGTTTAAGGAACGATGCAAGAAGAGGTGGTGATGAGCTAGGCAGTCTGCAGCTGCCTCAAAACGTCACAACTGAACCAAAAGCAGGATTTCTCTAGAGTCAAATGTTGGCAAAATACAGAAAATTTTGGAAATAAATAGCATGTTTTCATTGCCCAGGAGGCTTCCTGTGGGACATGGAAATCTCGGGGAATTGTTCTGTTCCCAAGACAAACATGTTGGTAGCAGTGGATTGCTTTTTAAAAGCTTGTAAGCCGTATCATTAGGAACAAGAAATAGTGGGAGTAACAGAGAGAGATTCCAGTGGGCTAGCCCTTCATGCATAAAGCATCGCAGAAGGAAGGGAGCAATGTTGTCTTCAGAGGAGTCCACAGAATTTGTGTTGCTGGTAGAAATGTGCAAAGATCAGTTGGACCTGGAAGGCAGAGTCGCTCCAGAGATTGGAATGGATTTATGCTGCTGGTCCCTTTGAACTATTTTCTTCAGGGCATTTCTGAAAAAAGCAGGAATTTTCAGGGAAGCCAGGACCTGTGAAGCTGAATTGGCAGAAGAATGCAATGAATTCAATGAATGGAGATAAGCATTTTTGGCTCTTATCAAATAATTTTATCAGCGCTCTTCATTTAGAAGATGAAGTGTTCTTCATCTTTAGAATGCTTTCGTCTTGGTAGCTTCAAAAGGGAAATCACACCTTTGCTTCGCTGTAGCTGTGAGCAACAATGCAAGTACTCTGTTTTGCTGCCTTCTAACAAGGTGAACCTATTCTTTAGGACAAACATTGATTTCCCACCCCTTTGCTTAACCTCTCCCACCATCTGTTTCTTCCTGTAGGTGGACTGATATGAAAACAACTACAGGACTAATACAGGGTAACCCCAGGAAGGCGTAATGGGGAGTTAAACCTAAACCACGGGATTTACCAGAAGGGGATTAACATACTCACCTCAAACCAACCCAGCCAACACCCACCCCAGCAGGAGGCTGCCAGCAAAAGTAAACGGAGGAGGCTGTCTGCCGGGGAGCAGAACGTGGTCCACTTTTGTTAAACAAGTACCTTCTCTGACACACAGTGACAAGGAATGCCTTGAGGAACCAGACCAGGTGATGTAGGCTTTGTAGGAAGGAACACAACTACTTGATAAAGACCTAAAGAAGGGGTTTACAAAAAAACCCACAACATTTCTCTCTGTTAGGCTTCTGGTTCAAAAAAAAAGTATCACTTTCTGTTGTAATTAGAAGATACCTAAGAGAAATGTACAAGTCCCTTCCTCAGGACTTATAAAATGGTATTTTGTGAGACTAAGAGCTTATATATTGTCAGAAATGTTTCCAAGAGTTGTGTTATTTCATGTTATTATAAGGTTGGCAATGGCAAAGACTTGTTTAAAACTATACTGATTGAATAGTTAGGAATGCTAATTTTATAGCATTATACCAGGTTTTGCTTACCATTAGTGACTTGTCAAGTGACTTGTTCTCACAGGAACCTTTGTGCATGCCTCTTAGATGGTTGTAAATAAGCTGTATCTCTGGCAGTTTAAATAAGGCGTGTCACCGTGATCTTTGACGTAGTAATGAAATACTGCTTACATCTTACAAACTGATGTTTTTCAAAGTATCTGTATAAAGCAGCGCATAGACTTATATAAGGCAACACACAGTTACATGCTATAGAAGTATTATATTATTATAACATTAGTAGATTATTTGTATTATTACCCATAGAAGCATAATAGACACCTCAAGCTGGCAATATGAAAAAAAGTAGAACCCATGTCATTAAGGGATTCCAGTGCTGATGAAACAGGGAGACTTAACCCGATACAGAATGTATATATCTAAATTCAGGGCTTCTTGAATGGTGGAGAGCCAGCAGCAAATAAATTTTGCTGACCTTGTCAGGATCGCAGGTATGTATTTTCCCCATCCTCCTGCTGGGTTCCCGTATTTCCCTGGCTTTTCTTGGCCTTTTTGGGACAGCTGATGAGTCAGTAAAGTATGGCGGTAGAAATGTGCATTGTTCCATCAGCAAAATCATCTACTGGGCAAATGAAGCCCTGCAATAATTTAGCTCCTCTATTCTACATTTGCTGGCTTTTCAGCTGTGCTACTCCAGTAGAGGGTGCTTTTGTTAACTTCTGGCGTAATGCCCGTTTGAATTGCAGTACTGCTTTAAACTACAGATACTGATTTTCTTCCAATTTTATTTCTAATACTTAAGTGTCATTTGAAACAGTACACATCTATTTTGGTTGCTTTCTTGGTATCTTGCTGTGGATTTTCTTAATAGCACAAAGGCCTTTTAAGCTGCTTTTGTACTGTAAATTTCGAATAGCTTTTGAATGCTGTCTGGGGAGAGCTACTATAATCTTTTCTCTTTCAAAAATAGCTCTTACATTGATGGATGACAATGAAAAAATTATTTGGCAAACACAGTTTTAGTCAGGTGGATCTGTGTGCAACAAAGCAGAGAAAACCAGTGTCAAAATAATGAATGGTTAAAAGTCATGTTAAATTTCTATTTTGGACAAACTAATTATGGAGTTTCTAAGTTTTTGACTTAATAGAGAAAACCCCATGAACAAGGGTCTTACTGTCTTGTGATTGAGAGAGCCAGACAGCCGGCACCCCCGGCCCGTCCTCCAGCACTGGCCACTTGCTGCGTTCAGGAATCAGTAGAAATCACCAAAAAGTATGTGGTTGAGCAGGAGAGTTTATAACTTCCTTTTCCATTTTAGGGAAATGAATAATCCTCTCGAGCATCTCTATGGTTTGCAGTTTTGTGTTTGTACAGAGCAAGGACTCTTGTGTAAGCACAGGTGTAAGTGGCTCAGGATGACGTATTCAGAGTTATAAAATGTGATTTATCTCAGGTTTTGCCTTGGTTCTCTGGCTGTGGCATAGCCAAGGGAAAGAACATTTTACGTAATTAAAAAAAAATAATTAACTAATTCTAAGCTAAATGACAGAATTATAGCAAAAGACATCATTTTTGAGGGCAGTTTGCCTGGTCAGAGTGGCCTGTTCCAGTGCACTGTGTCCAAGTTCCCTTGGAGCAGACTTCTGCTGAGGACTGTGTTGCTGCTATGCTGGGGTGACTCTGGACAGGATTTAGTAGTCAGGCCCTGCAGTTCACTTAGAAGTTAAATTAGCCCTTAAACCCAACTTTTTCCTTAAGAATCTTCAGAAAGAATGAAAAGAAGCTACCATTATACATGAGAGAAGAGATGTGTATCCTGGAGACAGGACTGACGCACTGTATGTGTTTAGGCTTTTAATTAAAAGACCTCATTTAATTTTTCACAGGGTTTTGGCAGCATAGGAAGCGGAAAGTTAATGGTCTTGTTTGCTGTGGAAGTACCTAATGTGATTTGCTTAAAGGGCAAAGGTTGCCAGGGGCTGAATATGCCCCATGGTAGGTGGAAACTCCACTTGAACTATGGCTCAACACAGACCCGCTTTGTCTGCTGCTAAACAGTAACATTGGGAGCTACACAGTCATCTTCTTTGATCATCCTGAAATTCAGAGTTTAGTAAGTAACGTGAAGGGGCTTAAATGAAGCAGTCATTTTATGTTGGGAATATTTTGCAGACCCTGATTTTTGGTTTTCCTTCTCATCCTGTAGAAGTCCCATAGATTTTAATTGCACCCTGAAGAAATTAATCTGAAAAGTTATCACATTTAGTAACAGCGCTAATTCCCAGGAAACTCTATAGGGTTTTCCATCAGTCCTGTGTTTAGAGCCCAGATTGTGCAGTCACACTTGAGCATTAAGAACCAGAAACAAAAGCAGTTGGGAAATTTGCTCTCCTGGTGCCTGGGTAAGAATCCATTGCAGAAGGTCAGTTCCATCTTGAAAATTTGTTTGCCTTTGTCTGTTGCATATGGGATTTATTTTTAAATAAGTAATTCTTCTGGTTTTACTGCAAAATAAGCAGGTTTACTGACTCCCCTAGTTAATGCTATAGGGCTGTTGGGAAGCAATATGTGATATAACCTCTTGAATTGCATTTCTTATATCATACTACAGGATGCTCTTTAATCTGTGGCTGTGTTTGCATTAGTAAGTCATTTGGCACAATAGGAGAGTGCCTGTAATGTGAACTGGTCAGTGCTGTGGGCTTTGCTCCCATAGACTCAGCACCCAGCAGCAGTCCAAGCTCATTAAATGTCCTCCTAGGTTGAGTCATCTCCTGGTTTGAGTTTCATCTGAAAGGAATCCAGTTGGTGCACTCTGAAAACCAAAGTGGAGTCTGCTGGGCTGATAGGGAGAGTCACTTCAAAAGCAGCCTCCTGATCCAAACCGAAATGCTTCTGGAGTCACACCCTGGCTGTGTGAGGAGCACTGCACGTGCAGAGCCCGGTGTCTCCGGGACATGCCTTCGTGCCAAAGATACGCCTTGCTGGGAAAAACACAACTGTGTGCAAAGCAAGGTCTGTGCTCTTGGTAGCACGCCAATAGTGCCTTCTAAACTTAGCTTTTTCCTTGCCGTATTTTTCTTTTTATTTTTTTTTAATTAATTGGTTTACTGGTTTCTATACTAACTACAGGGAGTGGTGGAGAATGAGAGTCAGAGTAAATGGCAGCGCTTATCATTGCTTATCCCTTGTTCCCGGACTGGTAACTGAGATGTTCCCATCTCAGAGATGCTGCATTTGTTCCTGCAAGAATCTATATGTATATGCGTGTATGAAGCTCAGCTGTGTATGATCCCACTATGAAAAGTCTGTTGTATATGAAGCTAATCGTACACATGAATTTACACTGCCAGGGGCCATAGCACTGAGCCTCTGATTCTTGATCAGGAGTGAAGCCTTGTTTGCACGTAGCAGTAGAATAAGGAAAGTGATTTGTGGTTTTTCGAAAGAATGGATCTCTTTCCCTCCCCCCCGTATACTTTCTTCTCAGGAAAGCTTACTAGCATCTGAATTTTGCAAGCTTACAAAAAACATTTTTTTCATTTCAATGTAGTTGTCTTAAAAGATTAATTTCTCCCTGAGGACATTTGGGCAAGGTGGAGAGAGAGATTGATCATTTCCAGATGGTCTTTGCTGACAGGCAAAGAAAAATCCTGCTTCAGGTTAACATTTGTGAATATATTTGAAAAATATATATTTTGTAGGCAAATCTGACAAGGAGAGCACAAACCAGTATGACAGGCGTCTTAAAAGTGCCTGAGATGCATAGATTTGTATTGTCATAGCTGCATTAATGAGACAGGGCTCACCCCTGCAGACTGGGCTAAGAGCCTTTGGAGCTTCCCCCTCTCTCTCTTATGGACAAGGAGAGGAGATGGATCTATTTTTCAGACAGAAACACAGAGGCCATGTTCGGCGTCCTTCACAGTAGGCAACTGACTCAGCAGTGCTTGCTCTGAAGTGGAATTGGATAGATTAAAAATGCATCACTCGCTTTTTATATGATGCTTTGGGTACGTTTGCTGATGGGATTCCTAAACATCACACGCCGAGTGCTGCCAAGGCTTGGCACAGCGAAAGACAAGTAGTTTGACTTTGGGTTTCTGGGGAGCACCCTGACTTGGAGCAGCAGGGAGAGCTGATGTCTCCCATGCCACCGGAGAATAAAGCCAGTCGGAGGAAGCGACTGTCCATCCGCATCCCGCTGGCCGTGCGCCCTGTCCCCCTTCCCCGCGGAGCACGAGCAGCACTCCAGTGTCAGCAGCTGCAGGCACTGCTGCTTTTGCCTCCACACAAGAAATCGATGAGTACTTTGATCTTGGCTCTCTCGCCTGGCAGTAGTCTCTAAGGACGACAACGTGAGGTCTTCTGAATGGTGAAAGCTGAGACTCAACAGTTCTGCAGGAGACCCTGAAGCCTGGAAAGAGCAGATTCTCCTTCGGTTGGTGCTGATCTCCAAGGTAACAGCAGCCACCGTGCTGAGCGTGGGACCTCACGGGGCTCACACCTGTCAGCTGCAAAGGAAACGCCTTGGGAAACACTCCTTAACTTCCATCCATAACTACTGTTGTCCTTCTCAAATGGTGCGTGGAACCAGAAAAGCCACTGGAGACCACAAAATGTGAGTCACGAGCTGGTTTTCACAGGGTGGGCAGAGGAGGTGGGGGCAGTCAGTGGGACCAGTGCTGCCTGCTTGTGCACATTGGGTCCTGGAGACATGGGTTTCTGCTGAAATGATCAGTAAACCTGTCTCCAGTCAGAGGCTGCTGACTGTTCAAACTGTTTTAACCAACTAACTGTCAGAATGACTGATAAACACATTTTAGCTGTCTCAAGAGGGCTCTGCTCCTGTGCGTGGCAAAGCTCAGGGCCCTGATACAGACCAACCCCTTCCATGGCCAAAGAAAGAGGTGTGTGAGGGCTGCAGTGGGCATGAGCTCAAGAGATGGTAAAGTCCCACTTCAGGAAATGAATCTTCTGTGGAGCTGTGTCGTGACACTTGTCCCAAAACCCTGAAGTGAGCTCAGCTGCAGCAGAGCGAGTGAGGGTAAGGATGTGATGAGGGGAAGAGAAGAGATAAAACTAGGGGCATTGACCTGCTGGCAGTTGCCCAGGCAGACTCACAGAATTATAGGGGTTGGAAGGGACCTTTGGAGATCATCTAGTCCAACCCCTGCCAAAGCAGGGTCACCTAGAGCAGGCTGGACAGGAACGTATCCAGGCAGGTTTTGAATATCTCCAGAGAAGGAGACTCTAAGACCTCTCTGGGCAGCCTGTTCCAGTGCTCTCTCACCCTCAAAGCAAAGAAGCTTTTCCTCATGTTGAGATGGAATTTCCTGTGTTCCAGTCTGTGCCCATTACCCCTGCCTGTCCCAGAAGCTTGCAACATGTCAGCTCAGAAATGCTGCAAACTTCTAAGGAGGTGTTAGTGCATAATTTAGCCTGCAACACTTAATGAACTGTGTGCGTGATTAAAACGTGCTATCTGGGGACACGTCTTCCAAAGGGATGCTAAAATTGGCAGCTTTACAATTTGACCTGATTTTCCTTTGTTGCTGGTTGTAATGATAGAAGCCACTACGTGGTTAAAATCTGTTTTGTTGTGTTTGGTTGGTTGAGTTTTATTTTGAGAAGGAGGGGGATAATTTTAGTTCTTCAGAACTAAAAATTAGATCAAAATCCTGGCAACTGTTCAAGATAAATGAGCAACCTTGCAATAAAAGGGTTTCTGTCACCTTGGAAACACAGGCTGAAAAAGCCAGTTGGAGTAATTTTAGTTTCAGACTTCCCTCTGCCCTTGTCCCTCCCATGCAAATTCTGTTTTTACACTCAGTATATCCTGTTTAGCTGTGTTTCTGTTCTATATAGACAACAGGGGAATTTGCCAGACAAAAGTGGAAGAATACTGAAAATGACCTCTCACATGATGTTTCAGAGCAGCAACTGGTGTTTGGAAACACATAAAGTTAAACCCATCCAAAAATAGATTTAAAAAAAGTCAGTCATTTTAGATCTTACATCTCAATGTCAAAACTCCAGAAGTTTAACTTCAAATACTTGGTTTTTACGTACTGTAGAGTCTTTTTATTCTGCAAAAGAGTATGTCATTTAGGAAACGGATTTTAGCAATGGGAAGGAAGGTTGGAGGGGGGCGTTAAACAAGGAAAAATCTACTTTGAAAAATGGATGTAGTCTAGGAAATATACACGGGCTTTCAGAATCCCCACCATTGTAATACCCGTCTGAAATGTGTTGTCTTAAAGTGCTGTGGGCGTTACACAGATTAAGCTGTGGCACGGCTGGAAACTCAAGTAATTAGAGAAGAGATTAGGATAAAGTAGTGCTTCTATCCACTGAAGAATGTAAATATTTTGAATATTTTCAATAGCTCACACTTCTCAATAACAGATCTCACCTGAAGAGTGCCCTTACTGTGAGGGCCCACTAGAGAAAGCATAGAAGCATTTGTAGCCTTTCCTGTCTACTTAAAATCAGCTGAGATACATGGACTTTCAACTCCCACTCAGAAAATATTTCAAAGAGAAAAGTAAATTACTTTTTGATTACTTGAAAGATTAAATTGCATTTAAATATCTATTTGATATTGTCCAGATAATATTCCTGGAAACTTGAGGAAACCCATGCAGGACTGGCTGACAGCCCCTGTGCCAGCGTCTGGTGTCACCTCTGCCTGTGGGGCTGCTGGCTGTTGGGCTGGGTAGGAAGAGATTCCACCTAGGACCATGTGCCATAGTCTGAGCAGCCACAGAAGACTAGCGGGACATTGCACTCATATATCACATGAGACATTACTAGATAGAGTAGCTGACTAACATATGGGTGAAGTATTTGGAAACACGTCCTAACCGCATGACCGGTTGGACTGTTGGGATAATAGTAGAAGCCTATAACTTGAGATGTTTAAAGAGAGACTGGTCTGAATACGAGCAAACGAGGAGATGTGTGGTTAAGGCAGCACAAATGCAATTATAAATCTATTTTCTCACCTCCATTTTCTTGGATTCTGTTTTGTCTCCCAGAGGTGACTGAATGTTATGATGGACGTTAATAACTAAAATAAGTTTGACCATGCCACCTTCCTGTTAGCTGCTGCGGTTTTGTCATTCCTTGTTATCACAGGAGTGAGAGAATGTTGGGAGCAAACTGTCAGCAGATGGTAGGCAGCAATCCTGGCAAGTTTGCAAATATGAGACTTTTCCTGCCAGAGCCAGCAGAATCAAGTACTAGCCTTCTCCTTGCTGCATTGTTCCTTATGAGTCAAGAAAGCTCCTTGGGCTAAAACGTGCTCCAGAGTGCCTGGCCTAAGCAAGAAAACGTTTTTCTTCTGTGAAACAGTTTTATTCTGTTCTACTCGATAGCTGCACTACAAGAGATGCAAAAGAAACTCCAGGGTTCATCTCTGTAGCTGTACAAGAATGCTTTTCTGGTTTTCAGTCACTGTACTGAAGCAGTGCTGTTCAGCGTTTGCAAACAAGCTAAGTACGAGCACGCGAATGCATGTACAGGCTTCATTGTCACAGGTTATTACTATTAACTTCTCTGATTGCTCCCTTTGACGCACACACAATGGAGAGAAAGAAGAGAAGATTTCATATATGAAATTCCACAGATCTCTCAGCAGCCTGAGGTGATATGCTGCCTTTCTCTGGCTTTCCCCCCCCCCCCGGCCTTTTTTTTTTGGCCTTGTAACATACAGGGTCTCTATCATGAAATGATCATATATGCACACATATAAGGTTGTTTGACTAATGAAATTGCGTAGCTTACGTTAAAGGAAAAGTAGGCCTTTCAACATGTGAAAGCCATTGGCAGATTTTGCCTACAGAAGCAACATCTGTTGCTCATCATTTAAGGTTATAAGAACACATCTTTAAGGCATCCTTGTGATTATCTTAAGTACTTTGAGCACAGCACACTTTATACAATTCTTAAAAAGGATCAGTATTCCAATTTAAGGACCTTTCCACTTCTATTTTAAAGACTGCCTTTCCTTTTACATCATTTAGAAGCCTTTTATATTTTGCTCTGACTTGAAACTCAGTTTTGAGGCTGATGATTAAAAAAAATAATTCTATTTCTAACAATAGAAGTGGAAGAAAGGAACTTTAAGAAAGCAGATTCCCCTAAGAACATGTTCATTAAATGTGTTCCCCACTCTGGCATTCTGTTGACTCTTAATAGGCAATCAGAAGCCATTCCGGATATTCTTACAGTGTTTAAGTTTTGAAGGATTTACAATAAATAAATCTTGCATATGCAGCAGGTTTTTGGACCTTGCTTTATGGTGGATGGACCTTGCAACATCTTCTGGACCCTGTTGTGTGGACTGGCGCATCCTTGGCTCTGTCAGTGGGTACAGCACCTCCCCTACAACGTTCCCAGGGACTGATACAGGACACAGCTCAAATCTCACAGCTCCAGCCCACAAATGTGGGCCTGGTCTGAAGAGATAGAACAAAATAGACAGATAAATGCTTATTCAGTGATTTCAGTTCCTTCATAGAGGATGTCCTAATGTTTTGAGCATAAACTTGATACTGTTTTTGTTTTGCTTGAACATATTACAGTTTTTGCTGGTGTTTTCTTTCACTTCAACCAAGGTGGAGTGTCACCAATCTGCTGGTTTTGTCTCCATGTTAGGAGAAGGTAATGGTGATGATTATCATGATACCGACTATTTTTACTGTATGGGTAATGTTTTGGCTTCTTTGTATCCAAAATACTTTGGTATTTTTAGCATATCTTCAGTGAGACCAGCATCCTACCATAGCACTGGCATGCTGTAAGGCTGCAGGCGGAGGTGGTAATGACAGCCCAGAAGCTCAATGACACGTTTTGAAAAGCTCATATGGATGTTAACCTTGCATTCTCTAAAAAGACAAATACCAACTTAAAAAAATAAGTGCAAGCTACTAAAAGGAGCATGAATTACTGTCATATTTCTGTTTAAGCAAAGCACAGAAGGCAGAGCCATGAATGTTCCTGCTGCTTAACTTAGCTGATAGCTGAACAGAAGCATTTCCATCACACTGCTCATTTGAACCTAGGCTAACCTCACGTGGTTCTTAAAATCCTCTCATTTTTAATATTAATTACAGCTTAACAGGACAAGTAGACCACACCACTGGGAGTAACAGGCTCAGCACCTCACATACAGCCAAGGTTGCCAGTGTCCTGATGCTGTATTGCCAGAGCCCAGGAGGCCCATGCCACCTGTCAGTCAGAGTGGGGAGGAACTGATAATGGCAGTGGCTTCTCAGAGGTCTGAGAAAGCACCAGGTTTGGTTGGATGTGGCCAAGCAGCAGCAATGCAGGTGTGGTGCACTGGGTATAAGGTCTCAACAGCGGTGCCTCTCAAAGCAGTTTTGGATTAAGGAGGTGTCTGACAAGGACGCACTCTAGAAGGGAGTCCATGGTCTGAGCCAAACACTTGACTGCTTTTGGAGTCTCTCAAATTGGTTTTAATAAGTGCAATGCCAAATCCAAATGGAGCCAGAGACCAGGGAGCAGATGGTGGAGCCATTTTGGTAATGAACACCTCCAGCTTTGTTCAGCCTCTTGTCTAGCAACCTCCTCAGGTTTAGAATATAAATGTTTTATTCTCCCATTGGTTTGTCTTCCTAAGAAGATAACCAGCCATATTCTGGACCCTGTGGGCCTCTGGGGTGCCTCGACTGGCCAGTTCAAAATAGGGTCTGGGGGTAACAAAGGTATGGATGACTGCAGCGGTGTCTGCATCTGAGAGAGATCAGTCCTTTGGCAGGCTGGAGATAATGCACGCGGCTATTAGCTGCCTGATAGAGTTTCATGGGACTCTTATTTCAGTCCATTTCGATGTCAGGAAGGCAGACGCTTTCAATAAAAAGAGTGCTCACAGATTTTATTGGGGCATTCAAATGCTTCCAGTTCCCAGCTGTCATCAGCTCCACTTTAGTCATATAGCTGTCACTTTATCCCCCCGTCTGCGACAGGTCTTGAGAGAAGAGAGATTGATTTGCTAAGCTTTAATGAAAAGGAGGCTCCCTCGTGTTTCAGACGCTTTCAGTTTTACTCACATGAATGAATCCTACTTGGGCAAAATAAAGTATATCTTTACATGGTTACACACTAAATTAATAAGTAACTTCTATTTCAGATACATCTGAGGGAGTCTTAGATGCTCTGAGGGGTGGGATTTTCTAAAGCCAGACCAGAGCAGTTTGAAACCAATCCCTGGGTCTGTACCGCCAGGAAAGCCCATGTACTTAGGAACGCACAGCTTCTTCCCGGGATCTCCTGAGGCAGAGCTGATCTCTGACACTCTGGGCAAGGCTGTAAGGCTTATTTGTCAGTCTTTTATTAGAAACCATTTCTCTGCAAAATTTCATCATTCAGCTTTATCAGTGCCCAAACGTTGCCACCTAGCCATCAGCTTCTTCACCAGGGATATCCTGCTCAGCAATGCAATTTTTTCCAACTGAAATCGGACCTTTTTGCTTGTGTAGCCATTTGCAGTTCTCATGCCATCAACTCAGAAAAGATCAGTTGGCAAAATCTCAGCTGTTAATGAAAAAAAAACTTTTCAAAACATTTATCTTTGTACCTTCAGAAGAATACTGCTATTTGCTTAAAATCACACTGTTTAACCAGTCCTAAATATTTGCCAGTCTCCTAAGAAGAAGCCCTTTCAAGTCGATGCAAGCTCTAGTCCCATCCTCTTGAAGTAGCTTTTACTTTTTGTAGAAAGCCAAGTAAAAGGACTCACGTTCAGCACTGTCTGCTTTGCAGCTCCTGCACAAAACAAGCTGAGCTGAAAACAAAAGCTCAGCTTTGACTTTTTCTCCACTGGCTCAAGTTAGTTCCAGCCAGATCCTTAATGTTATTTTATCTGCAGGGTTTTTTTTATTTTTTTTTCTTTCTTGTGATCAATGCCAACTCTGTTGGGCAAATACAGGATGCATAGGGATTAAAAAAAATCCAGCTGCCAACAAGAAAAAGTGCTTTGTAACCACAGCTTGGAATGGAAACAATTTTCTAAGATACAGATCAAACTGTGTTTATAGACTCAACTATTGGCAGCTTTTCACCGAGCTATTTCCTGTGTGCCTATTGCATAGAGGAATAATCTAAATGCTTAAACTAACATTTAAAACCATACAGAACATGAAGAAAATACTGTGTGAAGCAGCACAGAAAACACAATGATGTTGAATTTTCTTTTGTTTCCACAGCTAATACTCATGGGAGAAGGCAGTATGGCATGCTGAATGTCACTACCCCAGTTCTTCGCAGGATTTGGTCCATACTCTTGCCAGTCTGTACTTTCTACTAATATTGTTTTAATTGCTAAAAGGAAATATCCAAGTAACAAAAATTTCCAAAAATGCCACCTAAAGAAGAGGAACTTGATAAAAATTACATACAGTTACTTTAAGTGCAGTAGGTTGTTATCCCTTAGGGAACTAACGCAGACAATCAAAGGCATGGGCAGATAGGAGGAATCTGATTTCCCTTTAGGACAGGTGAGAAGTCTGAAGGTATGATGATTACAGGTGGAGTCTTCTTTGTTTGCTCAGTTTGAAATGTTTGCATCAACTTTCTCTTGGAGAAAAAGCCTAGAGTTCATCTCCGAGCTGTTTTGAACCTTTTCAGTGCTTTTTAATGGGGCAGAGCCCCACTCCCAGGTTTCAAATGCCCTTTGCTTTAGGCACGCGTTTCCTGGTGGCACAGCTGACCTCCTGATAGCATCAGTATGGTCAGTGCAGTCAAGCTGCGGTGCCCATGCAAAATTTTACCACTGCACTGGTAAATTGTACTGCTGGTGTTCTGCTCAGCTGGAGTTCATTCCTTCTATCCAAGCCATGTCGTAGCTAGGGAGGACGGCAGCTCCGATGTGAGGAAAGGTGTAGTCAGGAGGATAACTTAGGTTGGATGGGACTTCTGGAAGTCCTCTGCCCAGCCCCAGGGCAGAGCAAGAGCCACATCGGTGAGCCACAGCGGTGAGGTCCAGGTCCAGCCAAGTTTTCAACATCTCCAGATAGAGTTTCCACAGCTTCTCTGGGCAACCTGTTTCAACATCATGAGATGAACAAAAAAGTGCCATCAAATATGTTTATACCTTTCTCATTTGACTATGTCCTTACAGCTCGGGATCACAGTTCTGAAAGATGTAGTAAAAGGCTTAGCTTTACAACTGATTCCAGCCTGAAAATCAAAGTTTTTGCTGGGGCTAAAAGCTTAACTATTTGAACAGGTAAGATCGGTTTAGAGGAGGTGGCGCTGGGCTTTGCCTTTGCTGGGGCCCACAGGTAATGCAGACGATGTAACAGGGAATTGATCTACTGGAGGCAGATGCATTAATTGTGCTCAGCGAGTGCACTGCCAGAGAAGTACTGATTTTTATGCATTTCTTGCACGCCACTTTGCTCGAGATGCTGTTCCCAGCCCGGCAGGCGGGCACTGCAGGGTGGCTGTCAGAGGGGATGGTATCTGACCCTGCAGGGACAGGGGGCTCACAGCTCCTCACCTGCACAGCAGTGAGCATCGGCTCCTCCCAGCACTGCTGCCTCGCCTGCCGTTTTTCCCAACCCCAAGCATTCTGCAGTGGTTTTACATGTTGCTCTGAAAGTCACACACAGATATTTCCCAATATGTGTACTTAAAGGAATGCAAATGATTTCAAAACACACGATGGCAAAACGGCATTTCTAGTTGTTGCAACGCGACATGATAACTATCATGAGCTTTGTTTTAGGTTCATAGAAACCACAACTACTTTGTAATGGCTTTTTTTACATTGTATATTCACAGGTATCACTGAGCTACTATTGTTGGGGTTTCACATATGAAGAATCAAAAATTTACTCTAATTTTGTTCTTCAAAAATATTTAGTTTCAAATGTTCAAATAATTAAATCCCTTTTAAAATTTTGGTAAGAGGAAGTCTGTGAATCTGGTGTGATGTTCACGAGCTGCAGCTGATGTCTCCAGAACTGAGGAGGCACTTCCTTCAGCCCGGGATCTGGGGGTTTGTTTTGTCCCGCGCTGTGCTTGGCATGCAGAAGGCATGGAATGCCTCCCCGCTCCCAGGGGACATCTAACCCACCACCGAACACCACGGCTCCTGGGCTCTCCGCCCCCACAAGGTAGGTGCGTGGAAGATGGTGTGTAAGATGTGACATATAGAAAATTGCAAAATATACTCCTGAAGTGGTCGACAATGAAACGTGTCCCCATGTAGATATTACCCAACGAGAGCTGCCTTGGGATTTTATCTTGGGAAGAAATCAATGACGTACTGTTTCCCAAGATGGATTTTGAAGGGCTGTGTTCTTGCTAATGGAACTAATGTGCCATGTAGCTGAGCAACAAAGACACTGAAACCGAATTTTTGCCCGCTTCAGCAGCCTTGATACATTATTTGCTCTGTCCTGATGCCGTTTGTCTTTTACTTATGTGGCATTTTGGTGGGAATACCAAAGGCTACTGACAGCAAGGCCAACTTCATCAAGTAACTCTTGGCTGGCCTCGCTCTGCTGAGGAGTTTCCAGAGAGCGAGTGGCTGTTCCCCACGCTGCCAGGCTGCAGGGAAACTGTGGAAAAACCTGCCGGGAAGCAAAACCTGCCACATGCACAGCCTAAGCCCAGAGGGGAAAAGTAAGTTTGCAGCATACAGATTTGCTAATTTGGGGAAAAAAAAATAAAAAAGAAAAGAAAAAAAAAAGAAATCAAGAAGCACGTAAAAAATGCTGTGCATCTTTGGGTCTTTGGCAAGAAACGTTATGCACACGGCTGACGTAGAAGGTGATAGAATCATGGAATGGTTGGAGTTGGAAAGGAGCTGAAAGATCATCCAGCTCCACCAGCCGTGCCGTGGGCAGGGACACCTCCCACCAGGCCAGGTTGCTCAAAGCCCCATCCATCCAGCCTGGCCTTGAGCACCTCCAGGGACGGGGATGCTCCGCGCACAGCCCCGGCTATTGCTGGGGGTCGGTGCCCGGGCAGGAGGGACCCGTGTGCGGGGGAGGCGGGCGGCCCGCACACCTGCCACGGCCCCGGGACCCTCCCGGGCCACCTCCGGCGAGCGCGGGCGGTCCCGCTGTCCCTGCACCCCCCGGGACCGGCCCCCCCTCCCCTCTCCCCCGTCCGGGCTCCGCGTCGG
>JAHREE010000155.1:4283567-4365261 GCA_033628505.1 Tringa tobata | reverse complement strand
GCCCGGTCCCCGCCTCGTCCATCTCCGGCGCTCCCCGGCTACAGCAGGCGCTCCGCTGCCGGGAGTTAACTTTTCTTAATTCCTCTCAAAAGCGGGGGAGAAGGCAGCGCGAGTGGGTGGAATGGCGCTTAAAAAAAAAAAAAACAACACAAAACCCCCAAACAGCTAGTTTTCCAGAGTTTCCCAAAGACCCGGCTTCTCCCCGCGAGCCCGGGGGGCTGTTTGCTGCGGCCGGGGCTCTGCCCTCGCCTTTGGGGGTGTCGGTGGGAAGCGCCGCGGGGGCCAAAGGCGGCCGTCGGGTCCCCCCCGGGTTACGGCTCAGGGAGGTACCTTCTGCCCGTCGCCCCTGTTGGAAACCCGACTTTGTTTTCGCTGGGCAGTGCCAGCTTATAGAAACTGTAAGTAAACAACGGCGGAGCCCCAAAACTCGTAGGGTTTTCCGCGGAGCTGCCGGTGTGCGGGGAGGTTAAATGGGCTGTTCGCTCGTGTTTGGAAAAGTTTTTGTCTTTTTTTTTTTTTTTTTTTTTTTCCCTTCTGTCTTGTGCAACCTTCAGATTTGTTGTGAACAGAGATCAGGCACTTCAGCAAATACAAATTTAGGTCTTGAATCAATCGTCAGCGGTAACATCCTCGCATCCGTAATTACTCTTGTTCTCGACAATAAAAATTCCTCATTAAAATAAGAGGCGCTTGAATTTAGACCAGTACTTTGTGTGAATCCCCGCACATGTTCTTATCCTGTGACTGTTTGTTGTTCTTTGGCTTTTGTTTGCTGGTTTTTTTTGTTTGTTTGTTTAAATGGTGCACTTGAAAAGCTTACAAATAAATTTTTCGTCTTGCTGTTGTTCCATTTAAATACAGAATTATTATATTTCTTAGTTTTACAAGGAAAATTAATGAAAAGAAATGTGTTTTAAGTAGCCGGTATTAAAACCAGAAGAACCGTGGATTGTTTTGATCCATATATGGAGAGACTGGAAAAAGCTGTTCCCCTCTTCATTACTATCTGAAAAGCAGGGCACGGTATCATATTGAAATATTTCATACGCCTACGTAAGAGGCAGAATATCAATTTTGACCTCAGTTCAGCTGAAACATTGAGCCTCTGGTTTCTGAGCCTACATGTGTTGTTACCACAACACTTTAAATTTAAATAGTGATTTTTTAATTTTTTTTTAGATAGATAGAAAGGAAGGTGAAGGGAATACCTAACTTTTTTTTTTTCTTTATTCAGCACCATATTGAAGCCTTTTGGGAGGGAACCATTGTTTTGGTCTGTTTTTGTGTGGAGGCTTAATATATCATTTTAGAATATATTAAATATATTAGAATACTAATTGAGAGTAGACAGCGTTTTTCTGAACGAACCTTTGCTCTAGAACCAAAAGTATGTGCCTGACCTGTGTATCTCTGATAGCTTTGTATTTATTTAAAGCTGGCTCGTTACTATAACAGCTAATGATGTTGAAAACTTGCTCTGTGGTACCGAACCACTGGTTGTGCAGATACTTGCGTGTGAAACAGTTTGTTACTAAAATAAACACAGGCACAAGGGCTTTCAGGATCAGGGCCAAGTTCGAATAAAGGGGAGGCAGCTCTTGCAAAGGCTGCTCTCCCTTGCAGAAGCTGCAGTTGGAGGACTTAGATGGAAGTGCATCGCCTGGATGGGATTCAGCCAGCGTTTACAATCGATGACTCCTGGCAGCACGTTGGCTGGTTCGGAGACGGGGTAGTTTTGAATTTGTGTGGTAGGCGGCGTGTCTCTGCAAGCAGAGGGGTTACTGGAGTGCGCTGGAGCTGCTGGATTATTAATGTTCCTGCGGTGAGCTCCTGCAGATGGTTTGTGACTGAGATACCCGGCCGGATGGCGGAAACAAAGCGGAGTTTGCTCTGCGCCTCCGCTGCCGCCGGCACCCGGGGGCTGGCGCCAGATGTGTCCCTGGGTGCATATTTAGGCACGTTGTACTTCTTAGGAGCCCGCTGTTCGGGGAATTGCAGGCTGGCTGAACCCCCCTGGAAGGGACCGAGTTTCTACCGCGAAGCAGGAAGGGACAGATATTTTTGTTTGTGGAAACGCAGCTCTCGGATGCTCCATCCATTTATGTTACTGGAGCAGGGACCGCTCCTCGGGCTGTCTGGGCACAAGTGGAGGGCTTCCAGGTGGTCATGGCCAGCAGGACGATGCTTGCCCAAGCAGTCCCCAGTCCAAACTGACTTCTTGGAAGTGTAGGCATAGCCCCGTGCCCGCTGCAGCCTACCTCCTGCACTTTTTGGTTAGTCTTTTCTTGAAATTGTAGTGAAATTGTGTAAAGAGAAACCTTTACAATGGCACGCTTACATTTCCAGGCTGTGGGTGGGGGAAGGAATACGGTTGCTGCCAAATCACTGAAACTTTGCCAGAGATCTGCATCCTCAGCCCTGCTTTCACGTTTGCCTCGGATTCTGGTAATTGACTGACTTGGGCACTAGTGCAGGAAAGCACTTCAGTGGAGGTGTGCACAGGCTTCAAAATGAGCGTGGCTAATTTTGTTCATTCTTTGAACTGAGTTAATTATTCAAATCGCAAACAGTGTTCATATTGCACTTTAACTAAACAACTAAACCTCACTTTTATAAAAAAAAAAGTGGCCGAATGATGAATCTTTCATCAAATGGAATGGTGGTGTTTCAGGTCTTATCAGGGATCTCTTCTGTCATTAATGTATAAACCTAAAAAGAGTCAAAGTGACTCTCTGTTCAAGTGACAGTCTTTTTCCTGTCTCCCTGTCTACAGCAAACTTAGCTGGATTTACGGAGCTGCTCCTTGAGTCCTCTGGAGAGGTGTCCCTATTTTAACATCCCTTATTGGCATGTAAATAACTTTTTGCTGAGAACAATGTTCAGGCAGTATCAAATAACTGTTCCAGTCTGGAATTTCCAGTTGCAGAGGGCCTCGCATGAAAACAAGTTGTCTGTTTTATGAGAACCCAGTCATCCCCACTCAGTCTTAGTGGCTGAGCAAACCCTGTCTGGATTGTCCCGGAGGAGCGTGAGGGTTCTGTGACCTCCCTTCCCTCTTTTTAATTGGGATGTATTTGCAGCTTTCCTTCCAGCCCTGGCAAAGGGGCCTGTCCTTGCTCGAGGGTGAGGTTCTCACTCCTTGCATGGTCCCACCTCCCTGGACGGGATGCCAGGGATGTGACAGTGCCACGGAGTGGGCTGCCTGGACGTGCTCTGACAAAGGGCTCAAGTGAAAGTGGCTTTTTCGATGCATAATTAAATGCTTGGCCGTTGCTTTACAGAAACTGTGTCAAGCTTTGGGAGCAGTCAGTGGAATTTGATTAGGTGTTGCCCAAATTTTCTGCTGTGTAATGAGATATTTAAAAGCTTTTCTCCACTTCTTCTTCCTCCTTCCTTCCCTTCATGATGGTGTGTTTTGTTTTATTCCCACAAATCAGGGGGTGCTTCTGTCTTAATTATAGGATAAAGCTCGTAAGGACTGTCCTTTCTGGAGGTTTTTGTGCAAAAGATAGTATTACCTTTATTTCTATATAAATCTAGAACTGAATCTATGTGGGGTTTTTTGTAGCCATTTAAGTAGTATGTTACATGAAAAGCATGGGCTATTTCTTCATTGGCATAAGTGAACTGGAAAAATACTAAGTAGCAACTTTTCAAACCAATTGTACCTGAACTTGGCAGAAAAAAAGCAGGGGTTTGTACGTAAGTATGTGCAACCTTTCAGCAGAGCTATCTCACTGCCGTTTATCTAAATTACATGGTGTTAAAAATACAGCCAAGCAAGCCTGACTCTTTATTAATTATGTGCACATTCTGCTTTGACAGCCTGAAAGCTAATTTCGCGATCACATCAGCTTACCTTTTATCCGTTCGGATGAGGTCTAGTGCAAGTGCCATACAGCAGCATATGTGTTCCTGTGTCAAAAGCGAAACAATATTCTAAACATTTGTCTTTCCCTCTCTTTTTTTGCCTTTCTTTCTGGGAACAGATTTGATAGAAAATGTTTACATAGCTTCGAGAAGCAGGAAGGAGCCCAAGTCCCTCCAGGCCGGCGAGGTCCCCGAGCATCGGCCGCAGATGAACAGCATTACTGTTTCTAAGAAACGCAGCTGGCTGCAGCAGAGCGCACACCGACCTCCTCCTCCTCCTCCTCCGCCTCCGGAAGAAGAAAACACCTGTAAGGAAACACATGGAGCTGTTATCATGGTACCCAAATCTCCCACCCTGCTGCCCGAGCCCGCGGTGCCGTGGGCTCCTTCCATGTCGCCGGTGGGGCGGGAGCGCCCCGCACGAGCCCTGCCGAGCCCCGCGAGCCCTGCCGCGCTGAGGAGCGCTGCTTTGGACTTCGGTGAGGACAACGACGCAGATGATGAAGGAGAAATATGGTACAACCCCATCCCTGAAGATTATGAGCCCGACTTGCCAAGGGTCCGCCTTTCTGCAGTGAATAGCCCTGTCGCTGCGGGCTCCCCCGCGGTTCGGTACAAAACCCTGCTTGGGGGTGACTCGGGGACGGCCACAGGTCCCCACGAGGGTCCTCCACACTCCACGGAAAGCCTGGGTGACAGTCGTACGGCTCATTCCAGCGAAGCGAGTCAGGCCGATGGCGTGCACCCTGGGGAGCACGTGCAGCAGCACCGGCAGAGGTTTGGCTGCAAGGCTGCTGCTGTGCCAGCAGTAGAGGACAATCCTGCCTTTAAGTGTTCTTCAACAGGTAAGAGGGTTTGTAGAAGTGTGATGTCCTCTGTTTTCTTTTAGAGGAATAATAAACCGTTCTTAAGTCTCTCTTTTCTCTCCTTTTGTCTTCATCAAGCAAATTTCTGGTGGAAACACGTGTCAAGTTCATCAAAAATGATTCAGATTGTGAGACTGGTACCTACTAAATGTGTAGCTGGGCAGTGGTTTCTCAGTCAGTTTGTTCATGGCATGTCCAGGTGTGGTTGTCCTCTGCGCTCTTTGGCCCCCACCTTGCTGAAGACCAAGGCTTTGCAAAGCGACCTTGCTAAAGCCTGGTAGTATGAGGACAGGCTGGGTTTCCTTTGGTAGCTACTGTCTAACCTTGGATTCCAGCCCCCAACCTACTTAATGTCTGCAAAAGTTTCTTTAACTTGTTTTCTGGGACTTTTTAATAAAGACTTTTTGGAAGACCATGTAAACGCTATTCATCACGTCGCTCTCTGTAATTGCTGTCTTGTTGACTGTCTCGGGCAAATCTAATAGACTGGAGAGGAGTGGTTTTCACTTTCAGAAGCCAGCCTCTTTGTTCTTTGTTATCTTTGGCTGAGTGTTTGATAGTCTCATTTCCATAATTCCATTAGTGTGTGAATTCAGCATCTTATTAAAAGATTTTTTCCAGTCTATTACAAAAAGCCAAACAAAAATAAAACCACACCAAACAAAAGTGAGCAGAAAAAAAACCCCAACCCTTTCCAAAAAGGCATTATTTTTAATTACTGCTGTGTCTTACATTATCTTGACCTTAACCCTAGTATCCTGTGGAGAGCTAGAAACTTAGTGTAAAGTTCAGGAGACAGGGAATTCCAGGTTCCCCTCTTTGGGGAAAGTTTACGCTTTCTTTGCACTGACATTTAAGAGCCTGTATTCCTGCCCAGCTCAGCAGAGGACCTCAAACACTGGCATGGGCATTGCCCTCCAAGTTGCCCCCCTCCATCCTCGCCATCCCAGCAAGGCTTCTGGCCCCACGTCCCGACATGCCGGGAGCTGCTGTGCCCGGATTCCCAGTGCAGAGATTGCTTCTGGGAACGGGGCTTGTTTTCAAAGGCACCAAAGCAACTGCTGTAAACAGCGGAAGAAAAAACAGTCGGTCTTCTCTTCTGGGAGCTCACATTTAGTTCTTTTTTTGTGGAAATGCTGTAGATACGAAGGTATTTTTAGTTGCAAAGTGTGTTAAAGTTATCGGGCGTTTATTTAGAAATAGTTCATTTTATAGCTGCATTAAATAGACCAACTGTATTTGCTTGCAAAAAAGATGAAATATCATGTAGTTACGTAGAAATTTTTTATTTTTTTTTTTCATGATTGGAGCCCTAGGCTCTTTGGAGAGGTCAGTAAGTATTTAGGAAAGCCATGTGTATGTCCTGTAAACTGTTTCACTCCCATTTAGGTGGTTAATCTCTCAATATATAGGTGACTGTTTAAAAAAAAAAAAATCCCTTTGTGTAAGAAGAAGAAAGTCAGAATTGTTTTCCCACTGAAGAAATGTTTATTTCTGAAAGCAAAATACCCATTTAAAGTGTCTCATGAAACCAGGAGAAAAGTGTTATGAATTTCCCCTGATTGGTTTGTTATGCATGGAGTTAATTAAACTACTTTAAATGCAGCTCTCCTTTTGCATGTATTGAATGGCGATCACATTGAATAGATTAATTGATGATGAAGTGGATCCCTGCTGCTTGGTAATTGGCTTTATTACGGAGAAGTGGCTTAGTTCTTCTTTTTAATCCAGTTAAGGTGTCTACAGTTATTTTCAGTCAAATTTAAAATGACAGCTCATCCATACGAGGTTACTGCGTGAAGGGCGACATGGCCAATTTAACTTTATTTGTGTTAGGAACCTTGTTTGAATTACGAAACTGCAGTGAAATCGACGTCTATATTCTTGGAGAGCTGGGTACATCAAGCAGCAACTCCTGACAAATACGCAATTACTGCTTTGGGGAAAAGTCTGCTTTTCTTTCCTATTGATATGATTTTATTTCTGTCAATATCAGTTAGCATTAGAGTCTGAAATGCTAGATTTTGAGAAGCATAGATAGAAAACAGCGGGGCACTATAAACCAACAAAATATATAGTTGTTCACTTTGTCATTTGCTGTTCTCTTCTTTGGATAATGGAATCAATTTTGCCTTTTAAAACTTTAAACATTGCTGCCTTATTTGGATTTCCAACTTTGTAGAAAGAAAATAGTAATGTGGGTTTTCTTTAATTTTTGTTAATTTTTGAGAGAGTCTTTATTAGACAGATGATTAAGAAAAAATATAAATGATAGAATTCAGTTATTGGGAGTCTTTCCAAACACAGCGGCAAATAGTTATTGCTTGTAAATGCTATCAATAAAATGCATCATAGTTGTAGAGGTGCTAATTTCCCCCGTAGTCTTAATTTACACTGCTAGTTCCTGGTGTTAATCTGGTTACTTTCTACAGTAAATGTCATTTATGTTAATAGGATTTGTCAGGTAATTCCTTCGTGAATAATTCTAGCCATGCTGGCTTTTGAAAAGGAACTGATTAAAAATAACGTGCCCCTATAGCAGAGCTTGGAAAAATAATGAATGTATTTTGTTCATGAAAAGTACACAAAAGGTAAAAGTAAGAAGACAGTTTGGTTCTGAGCTAGTTATGTAGAAACACAGTGCTGGCTTGTGGTGTTAGGTCTGTGGGAGAAGAATTTAAGTGGAAAAGACCCCGGAGGCTGTTTTTAATTTGACGTCTCCTTGCATAGGCAAAATGGTTATGATTGGAAAATAGGAATATTTTTGTTATGTATTGAATTTTTCTTATTGCATTTGCAGTTTTTTGCATGTATAAAATGTTAAAGTAAATTTTCTTTACAGCTGTTTAGGATTGAACTCTTAACTCTATGTTTTATAGATGCGTGGATCACCTGCAGAATGTTGCAGAAAACCACCCCTTTATAATGTTGGCTCCTGCAATAGATTTACATCATGGAGCTCTGAATAGTGCCTTCTGAAGAATTTGTGATATTTTTGCTTTTGGGGAGGATTACTGTTGGAGGATTACTAATAGTCTCCACCTAATCAGTGGGATCATCTCGCATGAGTCTGTATCTCAGAGACATCTTGGTAGGACTCGCACATTGCAGCTTGCCAGGATCTGAACTGTGCTTTTGCTGCTGAAAATGGATGTGTGTTAGCTGTCTGGATGGAAAAATCCTGGTAGGAATCACCGTGCACAGACTTCTCTTCAACGCTGTAGGAAGTGAAGGTTAATACCATATTTCCACTTCACCCCAATATACACCGACCAGAGCTTGAATTAAATCATAATTGGAGCTATGGTGCTCTTTCTCTGCTTAGACTGTGACCACTATCCTAGTTTGCAAATACATCTTTTGGGGCCAAAGCAGGCAAATATTTTGCACGCTTAGATGTCGCAAGTGAGCTTCCAGCAGTACACATGGAGTGAGCGCAGTGGGCAGAAGATCCTATTTGCCAATTTCCTTCCACAGTTTCAAATAGTGTTTGCTTACTTATTTTTATTTTCCAGGTGGAAGAGAGTTTGTGTTTTAACTGCTTTTCTAGTGCAAGGAGCCTTGTTTTCATGGGGCAGAAAAGGCACTCACACGAAATACTTGCGTAATGTTTTGAGATACCAGAAAGGTTTGGTATGTGGTAGAAAGGTCCCTCTGCTCCCTCTCCTCCTCCTGCAGAGCTGAAGCCAGTTTGTCCGTGAGGTTTTAGGGAGCTCATGCACTTGCTTTTGAAGGTCCAAGGCTTATTCATGCATGTGGCTTTGATCCATGGGGTGATGATGCTGTAAAGACCTGCTGGTGAAAGAAGCAGAAGGACGTAGCAGCATCCTTTTGGAGCGGAGTAGGAGCAGTTAATTTAAAATGGTTGTTGCCTTTTTCTGTTTCTGATTTGTACAGAGCAACTGTTTATATCCTCTGACTTGGGGAAACAGGGGCGAAGCTGCACACACAGTGAGGGGAGGAAATCCTCACGAGAGCAGACCAAACATCATCTTGGTGTGACGCCAGCGTGTGAGTAGGGCCGACTGTGGCCTCTGTGCATCTCAGAATCATTAATGTTTAAAATACCCGCAACAAACTCATGCTTGTTTGTAGATACTGAAGTCTTTAAGTCTGGACAGAGATCTAAAGTGCTGTTGCACATGCTTCTCCTCTCTGTAATGAGGTACCACGCTTGAGGATGCTGAGGGTCAGTGCTGGGATGAAGAGCGGGCAGTGGTCAGCCCCTTCACCTCTCGGTGAGCGTGAACCTCAGGAGGTTACTCTGTAATCGCTTCCCGTTTTAATTAATGGGCTATTTAAAGCAATTTATTTTGTATCTTTTGCTTCCACAAAAGTGATCCCTGGGTAGATGGGTTTGTCACAGCTTAATTAATGTCGGTGTGTATAATGTTTGAAGAAAACAAACTACCATTACAGCATTCTTAGAGAATTTTTTACCTTTTTAATAATTCCTCCATTCCTTGATTCTGAAGCATTATGTGGGAAGGAACTTAGAGGCCTCAGAGGCTGCATTGGTCAAAATAGTAATTTTTATAGGGGGTAAAAAGGACTTTTTTTTTCAGGCTGAAAGAGGAGATTCTTCCATTTATTTAGATAATTAAGATGTTACATGGAAATAATTCCATTCTGTCCCTGTTTTAAAAGTTATTTTTGTTATTTTTTTTGTAAGGATTGTTTTTCCCCAGTTGCTTATGTGGGTAGAGGTGATGCTCTCCTTGTATCATAGTTGAAGTTGTTTGAATTTGATATAGTGTGAATTCTTCTCTTGATGGCATTTGCAGTTCCGCTCTGAAGTTTTTATCTGAGGATGAGAAGTTGTAATGGGCCCGCACCTGAGGAAGTTCACAGCCTCTGGTGTCAGTAGAGCTGTGCTGTTTCTGTCAGCTGAAGATCCATATCAGTATTTCTAGTGCAGAAGAATGGCAGCCCTTTTTTACTCGCCCATCGTTTGCTACAAGAACCGTTTTGAGATATTTGGGCTTTTCTGTTTTGATTTGCCACTCTCTCATTTTTAACACATTTTTCCAGTAAACCACTGAGTTGATTTATAAATAATATGAATGAAAAATCTGGGAGGGAGAGAGCTTGATTTTGAAAGTTATAATCCCTCAGTGTATGCTGTATTTTTTTTCTTCTCATTTTAAAATGGAATGTCTTAGAGCTGCATCACTAATGCCGTTATTTTAGAGAGATGCTTTTGGTCTTACATGTAGTGTACTTACTAAGTATGTCTGGAGAATGGTAGGAAAATAAATTACATCCCAGAATTGGTTTGGTTGGATCTCAGTGTTTCCATTAGCTATGAGAGTGGCCATTTGGTACTTCAATAGCTTGCTGCAGTAAGGAACTGATAGTTTTCTGACTTATTCACCTCAACTCATCGTCCCAAAAGTAGGGTACAGGTTTTCTGAGGAACTCTAAAATAACTCAGAAACCCTACCATAAGCAATGAGGAGTGTTATGTGTAGAATAAATAGGGTAATGAAATATGCCTGTAAAACAGCGCGTGCTGCTGGCAGCCGGTGTGGCAGTGATGTATGTGCCCAGGCGCATGTAAACAGTGTTAAGCAGGGTCAGACAAGCATTTTTTCTGTGCTAAATCATTGCCTGTGTCTGGCAGGGGCTGTGTTGTGAGTGCTTTCTGTAGTCGGCGTCCTCTCTTGCCCTGGGGCAGCGTTATATAGGGGTACGGTCTGTTGGAGCTTCCCTGGGCCACCGAGGGGACAGCAGTGATTGCCCTGTGGCCAGCTGGGCTGGGGGGGGGGTGTCTGGATTCGTGCAGCGCTGTATTCCCCTGGGCTGATTGTGTCTCCCCAGGTGTGTCTCTTTGGTCATGAAAAGGTTTTGTCCTTTTCACGCAGCCGTGAGCTGAGCAAAGTAAAAGGTGGCTTTACTAGTCCAGCTGAACAGATAGCTGATGGGTGCAGCCACTTACCATGTCAGGTGACTTGGGCTTGGGTTGTGTTGTCTTTCCAAAGCTATTTTTCTTTCTCTCTTACTCATACTGCTAAACTTCTATATCATAGAACAGCCCAGGTTGGAAAGGAACTTGGCGTATTATCTGGTCCACCTTTTGGTGGGAAAAGGAGCCTAGATGAGATTACCTAGCACCTTGTCCAGTCGCATCTTGAAAACCTCCAGTGATGGGGACTCTATCATGTCCCTGGGAACATTGTTCCAGTGGTTGATTGCTCACACTGTAAAAAATCAATATGTACATATATATAGTCAGCTCTCTCACATAAAACTGACCATCCCTTTGCTGTCATTTACATGAGAGGTGCCTCTTACGTTTCATGTGCTACCATCCTTCTGTAAGGATATTTTTAAAGTTTAACTGCTGAGGTGGGATGTATGGTGGCAGAGCGAGTGGGGACAGGGACAGCGAGGAGCTCATCTGCAGCACAGCCTTGTGACTTGGTGAAAGGCACGGCTCGGTTCCTCTGGCACCCTCGTGAGAAACCCCTATGGGACGGGCAGGCTGGGAAGCGAGGCACCAGCAGCCTGTGCTACAGCTCCTTTTGCAGCTTGTTCAGAGCTGTGTCATGTACAACCTTTAAAATTGCGTGCATACCTCAGCACATTGCTGGCTTTAGTGGAACAGCATGTGGCTCAGCGCTGATGGGAATACCATCCTGCATAATACTCGACTGTTAAGTTTCTTCCAGCCGCATATTTTATTTTAACTGTTTGGGGCTGGGCGCAGCAGAAGTTGGACACGTAAAAAAAGTCGGAGTGTTAGATTGACTCTTCAGTTTTAATGAGCTGGGGTGAAATTTAATTTGCTGGCCTGCTTTTCCAAGCCCGTGCCAGAGCCTTTTGACAGAAAGGGAAGATTAATGTTAGTGGGCTGAAGTATGGCACCGATTGCTACAGAGCGCTCCCGCCAGCCCACCAGTGGGACCGTGCTGTGATTTGCAGGACAAGGGAAGGCTTTGTCCGCTTTTATCAAACACCACATTTCTAACTAGCTGCTTGCCAGAAAAGCACAGCAGGCGTGCTGGAAATAGCCCTTCCCCTGCGAGGCAACTACTTCCATGAGATGCAGGGCTAAATGAGTTTTCCTCTGTCGCTCTGGAAAACGTTCTGTGCGTTACTCGTCATAACTGAAACTTTCTTTCAGAAAGATACCCTTTTAAGCAACTATCTGCAGAAGTTATTAAAGCCAAATGTCTGTTGGGACTACAGCTAGCTTTTGTAGGGGTCTTTTTTGGGGAGGAGGGTGGTGGTGCCAAAAACACAACAAATTACTTTGGTCAAAGACCTGCCTGATTTAACTGTTTGATCTAAGTGAAGTTATAGTTAAATGTTGAAAATTAATTTGGATGAACAGAAGACTTGTAAAAATCACTAGCTGTATGGTGTTTCGGACTCAAAGTGATTAGTTGCAAAGAAATCTGTAAGAATAACCTCTGTAAAGTATGATTTGCTAAGTGTCTTGTAGAAACAACACTTCTTTCTTCTTTTTTGCGTGCTGTAAATAGACTGTCCCTTTCCCTGGCTGGCACGGGGAGGGTGACCGATGGATGTAGGCGTTTGAGTCTCCACGAGCTGCTCGGGCTGACTGCCCCACACAGGGTTTCTGTGCTTAGGGGGCTCCCTGCTACCCGAGCCTGCACGGGCAAGGCTACACGAGTCCTGTTGGGACCTGCTAAAATTTGCAAAGCAATGTGTGAATGGGAACCACTGTTGGTTTTTCAAGGGATAGGAAAGTGACTCTAAGTGAAAGCACTCATGCAATTTTATTGGTATCTATCATTCTGGCCTCAGTTCCCCTCTTGCATGCTTCATTAACTCATGTAAATTCATTGCCTTTTCTACAGTCATTACTGCCTCATTCTGGTGAAAGTGAGAAAAGCTTTAACTATAACTTGTTTGAATTTCCTTGAGTATTGGAGCATGAGATGAACCACAGGTTCCTGTCTCTGCAGTACTGGCTTATGTCTAATTGTGTTCCTTAGTTAATTGTCTTCTAGTGCTAAATTGAGGGGGTCTTCTTTTCTTTTTCTTTTTTCCTCTTTAGCATCAGTGCTTGCTGTTATGATTTTTTTTTTTTTTTATTTTTTTTTTTTTGGGTACCTTGAAAGGTGGGTGATTTCCCCTGACAATGTCGCTTAGGAATTGTATAACATTAAGCCCTGCCATGGGCTGGTGTGCCAGGAAAGATGGAGAGTCGCTGGCAGTTTGGTTGGATGGATGTTTGAGGCAGTGCAGGATGCAGGTTTTGGAAGGCATAAATCCTTGTGTTCCATGTCCTGTGGCGGAAAGGAGGAGCTCAGAGAAATGGAAGAAAAGGTGTGAGACACTGCCTTCATCTGCACAGGAGGGATTTAGGGCTCTTTCAGGCAACAGAGGGATGCACACAAGAGCGTAGCTGTATTCTTGACTAGAGGTGAGCCTGTATCCTCTAGACTTAAGAGGAGTGGGCAACGCTGATGAGTTGGCTGTGTAGCTAACTGCTTTGTAGAAAAGGATGCATTTGCCATATTCCAGTGTTTTCCCATCTAAGGCTGATTTCGTTGCACCTGTGCCCCGGGAATGCAGCCGTGTCTGCTTCTACAGGGGATCCAGCACAAATGGATGGAGCCGAATGCAGTGGGTGGGGTAGCTCCCTTGTTTATAAGTAGTTTCTGGCCCTTTCATCTCCATAAAGCAGAACAAATCTGACTCCTGACTATGATCTGCCAAATTTGGCTGACCAAGTGAGCAGAGCACAGGTTTCTGAGTGCTCCTGAACATCTGACTGAGGAATGAATGACGGTTGTCTGAATGAATTGCATTTATTGAGTTATGACAAATCAACATTTTTCCCTAGTTCAAGATTTATTTTTTCATTGCTGTGAATGAATGTGGTTTGAAAATGACTGTTCCTTCCCTTTTCTTCCAAAGGGTCTGGAGTTGTACTTGCACACAAGGCTGATATACCCTCAACAGAGGTTTCTCCTCCAAGTCCCAGTCCTCTGAAAAAAAGTGGATCAATCAACTGGCCTTTCCCTGACAGAATTAAATCTCCCAGGACTGTGAGGAAGCTTTCCATGAAAATGAAAAAGCTGCCAGAGCTGAGCAGGAAACTGAGTGTCAAGGGAACTTCAAGCCATACTAGTCCAGATAACCCTCCTTCCCTGCTGAAAGGGAGCTGCCGGGATACAAGCCATACCGTGTCTTTGCCATCTTCTGGGAACTCAGCCACCACTGCCAGCAGGAATGTGATAAGTCGTTACCATCTCGACAGCAGCGTGTCGTCGCAACACACCTACAAAAAGAAAAGCTCGAGGAGCTCCAAATCCTTCAATAAAGGTGGTTACCTCAGTGATGGTGACTCTCCTGAACTTATAACAAAATCAGGTAAACATGGGCATGAAACCAAGTGTGGGAAAGGAAAGGAGAGCCTTCCAAGCAACAGTGGTAAAACTGAAATAGATATTGACGCTTTCAGACACTATAACTTTTCTGATCAACCCAAGTGCTCTCAGTACATCTCTGGGCTCATGAGCATTCACTTTTATGGTGCTGAAGACTTAAAACCACCGAGAATAGACTCAAAAGATGTTTTCTGTGCGATACAAGTTGACTCAGTAAACAAAGCAAGAACAGCCCTGCTTACATGTAGGACAACATTTCTAGATATGGACCACACGTTCAACATAGAAATTGAAAACGCTCAGCACTTAAAGCTGGTGGTCTTCAGCTGGGAACCCACCCCACGGAAAAATCGGGTGTGTTGTCATGGAACTGTGGCTCTTCCCACTCTCTTCCGAGTGACAAAAACACATCAGCTGGCTGTCAAACTGGAACCAAGGGGGCTTATTTACGTCAAGCTATCACTCATGGAGCAGTGGGAGAACTCTCTTGATGGGCTCGATGCAGATCGGGAGCCTGTGATGTTTGGGGTAGATGCTCGAAAAGTTGTAGAGAAGGAAAATGTGGGCTTGATGGTGCCACTGCTGATGCATAAATGCATTCTGGAGATTGAAAAGAGAGGCTGTCAGGTACTGTGCGTATTTTAATCTGTTTTGTTAATATTTCTGTGTTGGGATAGCTGTTGCTTCAGAGAATGAACAGTGACAGGGGTGGGGAAGGGGAAAAAAAGCTGCTGGTTTTGTTTGGTGAACATTGTAATGTGGAAAGACTAACAGGACTGTGAAATTGATGCTTCCAGCTCTGCTTTTGTGAAGGACTGCAGTCTCAAGTGAATAGGTCAAAGATTATTCTCTGCCATCACTTTGTGCACAGCGTTAAGATGAGGAGGAGACACTGAGGGGCTGAGTTGTTTCCCCATGCCATTGCTCCTTGCCTTTCTTCAAGCTGTTTGCAAAATCAGGACAGGAGGTGAATGCTGTAAAGCAGCAGTGCCCAGTGTCTTCTCTTCATCCTAATACAGTTTAGTATTTGATGTACCTTAATGGACTAAAATACGTAGGAGAAATGAGGTATGGGAACAAATCCCCAGTTATGGACGCTGTTAGGAAGAAAGATGCACAGTTCTAAGGTGGGATTTTCCCCTTGGCAGTTACTTTGGAACTGGTGGGAGGGCTCTTGTATGCTCTTCCACCGCATGTGTGCCCTGCGTTTATTTTACACCTGTTCTTGCTCAGGTGTAATTGAGTAGTAATCACACCTACTACTGTTACTATTTTAAATTGCTGACATGTAGTTCCAGGTGTTATGAGATTAACTCTGCTATTTATAACCTAGGTCATAAAATACAGACAGAACTGGTATTTCTATGTAATTTCTTTGCTGGAAGTCATTACTGATAACAACTGTGTGATTCTTATTGTGAATGCTTCTCCTAACATTATGCAAATCAGTGGAAAAGAGAAGTTTTATTCTTTCCAATGCATGTGTCCCATGGCTGCAGCATTTTATTTTGGGCTTATTAGTACCTAGTCATGCAAATGATATTGGGTAATCAAGGCAACACTGGTAATGAAGCGATTGGGATCTGAATTGTCTGAATGTACCTGGTGCTTTTGAGCATGAAATCTAATTTGTGTATTTGCACAGGAAGACCCAACAATGCAAATCATACTGTTAACTTTTTGTTTTAACCATGTGCTTGTCTGACATTTGACTTTCATATAGACTGCAGACATTGGCATGGTATGGCATCTCCACCTGAATTTCAGAACACGGCATTAGACAACTTTAGAGTGAAAAAAATTGTCTTAGGCAGATACCAGATCATATTCAGTCTTGGGAAAGAGGGAGTACAGATTCCCTTGGGTAATTTTCCATTTATTTAGACAGAAATTAATATATGGCCAAATACTCTTGTTCGCAAACCTAGATTTGCATGGTCTAAGTCAGTACAGTCTCAGTCAGGGCATGGTTTTGTGTCTTTTGAGTTCATGATAATTTCGAATGATCTATTTCTGCTCTGTACACCTGGCCATAAAGTTCGGTAAAATAAAATTAATATATTTAAGATTAGTTCCTAATATCATGGGAGTGCTTAGTATAAGTGGTGTTGATGAGAATGAAAAGTAAATAATGATAAAATGCAAAATTTGAGTGCATGAAAGCACATTATTGAATTAATAATTCAGTCCAGGAGTAACATGGGCTTCATTCCTCTTGCCTTGAGTGTGATAAAAAGCCCTGCTTTGCCGCAATTTGAAACACCTGCAAATCAGCATCTTGTCTTCTTTAAATCAGCATCTTATAGATGTAATAATGGAGTATTCATCATTCTTTTGAAGTGCTGGTTACTGGTATCAAATATAATTTAAATTTTATTTACTATCTAGCTGATTCTGTATTTCTTTGTTTCCTAAGTTTGCATAAGAACGAAGCACTAAATGATTCCAATTTACAGCTCGTGTTCTGTCAATAAAATACTGCTTAGTGTGTTCACTGTTATGGAAAACATGATTGTTATTCGCTTACCGCTTAACAGACCCAGCTGTGTCTCTTGTGTAATGTTTGATAACCTACATCATCATTTGATGTTAATGGTTTGCACTGTTTGAGTTTCCTTAAGGTACGTTTCCAAAAGGTTCTTTTTGTGGCGCTTCCAGGATGAGACGAAACATGGTGTCAGCTGTGAGTCTCCTGTGCGGGACAATAACTGACGTGTGGCTGTTGTTTGTGGTTGTAGGTGGTGGGGCTGTACCGGCTGTGTGGCTCGGCAGCCGTCAAGAAGGAGCTTCGAGAGGCCTTTGAGAAGGACAGCAAGGCTGTTACTCTCTCCGAAAGCCGGTACCCCGATATTAATGTCATCACAGGTAATACAGCTTCTTGCTTTTCTTTTAATAAAGAATTATGCCATGTTTGTAGTGTACCTTTTAGAAGGTGAAATGGCACTCTGAAGTAGTTTTATGTTGCCATTTGTCAAGCTGTTACCTTGCTGCTGCGTGTTGCTGAAGGCAGGGTGAGAATGAGCGCGGTACCCTTGGGGAGCAGTGGTTTGAGGGAGGGGGTATGGAAGGTCACAGAGGGAGGTGGGAGTCTGAAAGGAGCCGAGGTCCCCACGGCAGGTTAAACCTCTGCTGGGGGTTTGTATTGGAGCAGATCTTGGAAAAACTCGGTCGGGATGAGACACGTCCGTTGTGCCAATTGCTCCACAACATGTGATCCAAGGGCCATCCCGGATCAGCCTGTTGTCCACCCTTTCTGTTGAGATGTCAGGATTTTTGGAAACAGATTTCCCATCGTCTTGTGCAGGCTGGTTCGAGCTGCAGGAAGGTGCCTTCGTTTGATCATCTGCTTCTTTTAGAACATAATTCAATAGCAGCTTTCTCCTGCTCGCCAGAGTGGCTCTGTACTTGCTGTCAGGCAGCAAGCTCCTGGCAAAGGTGGGAAGGACTGGGAGTACAGGACCAGGAGCTCTTCGGAAGCCTGGCTCCATCTGCATCAGCATACATGAGCATTTTTGCAGGAGCTGTGCTGCACAACTAAAGTTGTTGAAGGTTTTTTTTTTGTTTACTTAAAAGTGGAACAGTTTTATAACTATTAATACTTGTTATGTAAACCAAAGTTGATCTAATTTCAGGCATCACTGAGTAAACCAATTGCTCCAGGAAATTAGGCAGGAGCGTTCGTTTCCTACATACCCAGGGATGGAAAATGTAACAACAGTAGTCAGGGTATAAATTTCCTGTGCCAGAGTCCTCTCCGTAACATCCAGCATCCAGCTGGATGGGACAGTCCTGCCCTGTTTGGTGGCTTACTTCATTTCAGTGTCTCGGGAACGAATTTTGTTCGTGACACTTTATACAAAGCGGTATCAGAAGATGTTGCTCGGTGACATTCACGGAGTTCAGTAAGCCTTTTGGTTCAGAACATCCAGCCACTCGGTTCCCCTGACCTGCCTCGGCTGGTCCCGCGGTGGGTTCAGCGCCGCTGGCCGGTGCCGGTGGTCCCAGCAGCAGAAACTTGGTTCTGCTCAGATGGGATGCACCCTTTAGAAGGAGGAGGTGTACAATGAAAGTAAATAGTACAAAAGATCTTTTAAACTGGGTAATTTTCTTCTCTTTGCAGATAAATTAATGAGAAAAAGCGGTGGTAGTTTCTAAGATCAGGTTGTTCCATTAAAGTACTGAAGTATTTTCTTCACAATTTTTATAAATTGACTCAGAAGTGGAGAAGGAAACCCCTCTGCTACTTTCTGCCAAACAGCAGAGACTGTCCGATATTGACTTATAAGCAGGCAAATGGCAAACTGCAGTTTGGTTGGTGTAAACTCTTGGCTTATGGAAAACTTTGCAGTGGTTTTTGTTTTTCTTTTTTAATTTTGTAATAATAAAACCAGCATTGTGCTCCCATGCTACAAACGATCATTACAATGAAACAGTATTTGCAGAAATGGTCCAGGAATATCATGGGAAAGAGCATAGGAACTTAATTCTCATCCATATAAAAAAGAACCTGCAACATTTCATAAGCCTTCTGATTTTCCTGAGTGTGTTGTGCGCTCAGAACCAACCAGAACTGGCTGAGACAGAGGTCTGGAACTGTCGGAGAGCTCGATACTGATGCAAAGCCCCGGAGGGGCAGCGGCGCAGTCTGACTGATCTTTCCATCATAAGTTGATGTGGTTAAATAGAAAAGCCTACGTCAGTTTTTTAATATATGTTGCCGCAAGCCCCATTGGTGATGGTGAATGTCTGGTGACCGTGCTGGTCCTGCTGGACTCTTGGTCCTTTTTTGGTCTGTACTGCTGAAGGGTAATTTTTGGCATCCAGAATTTGTTTTGTAAGTGTGAAAAGACTACAGCCTTGGCGTCTGTCCTATGGGAAGGCTACTGGCTATGCTTTTGTATATGTTATATTGCAAGAGATTACTTTCACACTGCTTTCCTTAAAGGGAAAAAATGGTTTTAAGAAGTTACATTAAGAAAATTTGAATTCTTTCCCCTGGTTCCCTTGCAGCCGTGCTGTGTGATTGCCATTAGTGCCTGTGTTAGTGTTGAAGGGATGGAGTGCAGGGGTCCTGCATGAGCTGGGGGGAGCGGGGAGGGAAGGGGTGTTTGCACCCATAACTGCCACTAATCAAGTTGCTGCCCACTCTCTAATTAATTGTAAACGGTATGGTCAGGACTGAAAGGGGAACCTGCAATTTTTGCTGACAGACTTGAGGTACCCACAGCGCTTAGTACTAGGAATAAAAGAGCCCACAAAAGCGCTCTCATACACATTTAGGGAGCTGGGTTGAGAGGGAATGTTTCCCCTGATGTGTTAGTGCTGTGTTTGCAATGCTGAAGCTGATGCACAGGATTCATACTTTTATAAGCCAAAACATGTGTTCTATAAAATACGAATCCTCAGCATAAATCTTGGCAGATTTGAAGAGAAGAGCCGCCTTCTGTCCTTTTTGAAATCTGAGTAGCACTGCTTTTCCAAAAGATTAAAAAGATTTTTTTTTTTTGACAGCTGTCCAAAGACTGAAGAATGAACATTTAATGATTAAATCTTGACTGAGAAATGCTCTTGGGATTGGCACAGGCTTACACGCAATTAAGTGTGCTTGTGGCTCAAACTGAAGCGTGCAGCCAGTTTTTGGAACTGACCAGTGGTCCCGTCGTTGCCTCACGTCTGTTCGCATCCACGTGAATTCATATCTCTGCATAAAGCATGCAATACTGTTAACAGTTCAGTGGGTCAGAAAAATGAGGAATTAATGAAGTGGATGGCAATTTCTGCTCGCTGTCTAAATTTGTTGTGTGTGGTTGTGTCAAGGGGAATGTTGCTAGTGGGCTGGCAGCAGCAGGGAGCGTAGATTCGTGGAAAAAAAAAAATAACAGGAGCCTCTTACAGGGCTAATTTAGCCGAGTGAATAGGAAAAGGATTTAGAAAGGTCAAGGGGCATTCGTGGCTCCCAAACTGTCCTGTTATTCAGGGCTAAACAGAAGAAAGTCCTTTGGCAGGTGGTGGTCCTATGACTGTGGATGCTATTACAGGAATTCCTATTAAATGATAATTAATAGACATTTGTGAGTGTTTCAACAATATAAGCCGATTTGATTACAACATACCATTTCCTACGGTAAGCTGATTCTGTTTTCAGCCTCCCCCTCCAAAAAAAAAAGCACAGCTGAAACGAAGATCCCGATAAAAGTCATCATCTCTTGCTAGTGTTTTGCTTGTGGAAAAAGGAAAATATCCCAAACTATGTTGTACAGCACCAGCCTCTGCCACCTTTGTCTCCTAAATATTTTAACCAGCTAATCCACGCATGGAACATGGCTATCTAAAATAAGGGGAAGTAATAAAATTTGATGGGGAGGGGGGAATATGAGTAAGTTATTAAAAACTAGCCACTAGTGGAGCAATTACAGAAGTGGCATATTCTTTTTAAAGCAAACAAACAAAAAGCCGGAAACCACCAGAGGGAATATTTTTTTCAGGAAGATACACGGATGGTGGTTCTCATTTTTTTTTATATTCCTGATGGGAGGTTCCCACTTTAAGCAGAGGGCAGGCCGTTGGGTGCTGTGAGGTGGGGGTTTGGCTGGCTGCCCCCCTGCCTTGTGCCGCAGGGAGCGATGGGCTGGCAGCGCCGGGGGAGATGCTGCTTCAGTTACTGCTGCTCCTGCAGCATGGCTTGGGAACCCGCGTTACTGCTAGGTCCAGTACTTAAAATATTTTATTTTTTTTTAAATAAAAATATTTATACAGGTAGAAGCTAACTTTGAGTTGCCTTCTGCATGTGAAAATGGCTGTGATGGGGAAGATGTTAACTTTTATTCCCTGGTTTCTTGGGTTTTTTTAGAAATGACCTTATAGCAGAGCCCACTGCTATACAGTTCAGTTTACGGTTAGGTTATAAAGCCTCAGTTTATAAAACCTGTTGCTTTGTTAAATAGCACAGCGTGATGGTATTTGCTGTGATTTGGGATTTTACAAGGCTACGAGGAGTGTGTGCTAAAAAAGTCTTCTACCTTTCTAACTTTGCGTTTTTGGAGGACATGCTGCTTTGTTAATTACGGTACTCTCTTTCAAATAGTTCCTTTTTTTTTTTTAATCCACTGTTTCTTCTTAACAAAGCGATCAATTGTGATCTAGATAAAATGGGTAGATATTTGTGGCACAGAATGCCTTTCTTAAGGAAAGTAAAAGCTGCTGGAGGCAGGCTTGTCTTGTTCAGTTCTGTCAGCTGTACTGGGTAGGTCACTCCTGGGTAGCATCCCGCTTGTGTCCTTTCCGGGGGAGACTCTTAGAAGTCTTAATCTTTTGGGTTTTTTAATTATGTTTCTAACGATCACTAAAACCCCATTCATACTGAAGTATTGGCCAGCCTTCAAAGCTAGCTTACAGGAATGCAAACGCTCAGTTCCTTCTTGTTTCTTTGCATCTGTGGAAGGAATAGATGTTTAGTGAAGGGCTTGCCTGGCTGTTGCATCCCCCTAGAAGCAGCCTCTCCTCCAGCACATCCCCAGCTTCTGAAACGGTGAAATGCAGCTCTGCAACTGGGAGGGCTCAGTGCAGGGCTGCTTTAGCCAGTGTCTCCTGTGGATTATATTTGTCACAGCGAAAGCGGGCGGTGTGCTGGGGGACGCAGGGTATCCAGAGGCAGGGAGGAGTTGGTGTTTGCCTCTTGAGGACATCTGTTTGGTTTGTGCTCTCGTAGGTGTGAAAAAGCCGTGTGCCTCGCCAAATGTGCCACTGGCACTGGAATGTTTGCTAATAAACAGAACAATTAATTGCTGGTTGTATATAAAGGAGGAGGCGTCATCAGGTGGAAGACTTTGGTGGTTGTAGGACAGGAGGTGAACTGCTAAGACCCCTTTCCTTGCCTCTCCCTTGTCCCCATCTGGAGGGGGACCTGGAGAGATGCTCACCCTGTGCCTGGTGTACCCACTCCTGTGCATGCAACCCTCTTCTCTGGGTGCTGTGCACATTCCTCCCCTGGTTTCACTCCTTAGTTCCCTTGCGTGGGCTTGGGGAAGCTGCAGGGACAAGGGATAAGTGCCCCCTGGGCTTATGGGGATGTTGCAGAGATGCCTCCTGCCTCTTAACTGACCCGGTGGGGATCCCTCATGTAACCATGGTTCACTGTGCCCTTTTGCTGTCATCTTCCCATCCCATGCTCACCACTGCGAGACATGGAGGATTTTCTCATGGGACGGGTGAAGCTGATGTGCCTTAGTGCTCCCAAAAAATTGCTGGAAAATGAATCTGCAGCTTGTTAAAGGCAGTTGTTCTTGTGTCTCTTGTGAAGGTGTCCTTAAGGACTATCTGCGGGAGCTGCCCTCTCCCCTGATAACCAAGCAGCTCTACGAAGCAGTGTTGGAGGCTATGGTGAAAAACCCCTTGAAAATGACGGCAAGCGGTTGCGAGAATGACCCGGGTGACTCCGAGCACACAGCAGCCCTTCTGGATTGCCTGCCAGATGTTGAGAAGGTGAGCAGTGTTAGCAGGTTCAAGTAAATTGCGTGCTTCAGAAAATAAAGGAACGTCTTCACACTGGACATAACGTGTCAAAATGTGTGCACCTGTTTCCTGAGTTAATGGTCCACTTGGATTTTTTGATGCTCCATGTCTTTGAAAATACTTTGATGCTGTGAATAATTGCAGACTCTGCATTGCTGGGTTTATTCTAGTTTGCATTTTGTATTGCCTCTATAAAACTGAATGAAAAGGTGCGATCGCTACTTTCACATTGTTAGATGAAAGATTATTCCTGTATGGTGTCCTGCTCTATTTCTGTGGAGCTCTCTGACCTGTATGTCATAATTACATGGGCAAATGCATTCCTCTTTCCTAAGCATGTGCAATAAAGTCTTCACTTCCCACACTGTGCAGTGCAATAGAGCTGTGTGCTGTTACCAGCCACGTTCACCTCTGTAGAAAACCACAGGTAGCCCATGGCAGAGAGTGAGCCAGTGGCCTGCACAGTGCTTGGAAGTTACCTGGAAGCTTGTTCTGATGCTGAGGTCATACTGAGGGTTTCTTTATTTTTTAATGTACCTGGATTATCTGTACTGCTGCTGCAGCTTCTCTCCCCTCTCTGATGTCCCCTTTCCACTGTGAGAAAACTCATCCATGTAAAACAGAGATCGGGTAAGAAACAAGCTGAATTTTACCAGAAAGTCTGTCTTAACTAGTCTGCTTTGTGGTAGGCTAATTCAGTACTTAGATGTTCCGTGAATGGGTGTTGGTAGCAAAAAACCATAGCTGTCAGCCTTGACCTTATCCCTCTAGAGCAGCGACGTTAGGATGTCAACACCACCTATGTCTAGTGTTTTGTTTCCTGAGTGGTATTTTGTTCTTTTAGGCTACCCTGAAGATGCTGTTGGATCACCTGAAACTGGTGGCTTCTTACCACGAAGTAAATAAGATGACATGCCAGAATTTAGCTGTATGTTTTGGGCCCGTGTTACTGAGCCAGAGGCAGGAGACCACCAACCATAACAACAGAGTCTTCACAGACTCGGAAGAGCTTGCTAGTGCCCTGGACTTCAAAAAACACATAGAGGTTCTTCACTACTTACTCCAGCTGTGGCCAGGTACTGTTTCATGAGTCTGATGAAGGGAAAATGTTAAACCATGACTGTATGTTTGTACTGTGTGACAGTGTACATTAATTCACAGGGTGACCGAGCAGCACCGGAATTCTTAAAACACAAGGTACTATGGTATCGCCTATTAATCTAAAGAATCATGACAATTTTATAATCTACTCCTAGTACTCAGTCACTCTGTTTAATGGAAAGTTTGTTATTTTAATTGCTTTCTTACCAGATGTGAGAGTTTGAGTATAATGTCAGAAGTGGTGAAGAGTGCTTTATGTAAGTAAAGACACTAGAAAAGACAAACCTAGTGACAGTAAGGTTTCCCCATCTGAATTAAGGAGCTTTGAGGGTGTTTTGATTTTGTGGTCGTGGTTTGGGGTTTTTTTATCTGCTCTCCTGCTTTGACCGTTCAGGGTTATCTGTGTATAGAATTCATTAGTAGTTTGGTCTCTCAGACACCTGAAATGTTATTTTAATTCTGCCCTTATAATTTGTCAGAGTTGGGAACATCCTTACAGGAAGAGCTGTGCAATTTCTCGTTGTTTGTGCAGAGCTTTGCCTAAGAAGAAATGTTTTTAAAACACAATGAAAGCCCCAAACCAACCAAACAACAAAACCCAAACCAAAACATCTAAGTACCTTTTAGCTCCCACTTCCAAACTTAGGAGATCATATGCTTTCACACAATCTGGGGTCAATTCTCAATAAGAAGGACAGTGATTCTAATCTTCCTAATAAACTACCGAAGTAGAATTGAAGATAACTGTTTCTGCTAAGGTCTCCCTTTCAAATGGGAAATGCTTGCACAGTGTTCACATTTCCCCTGGTATTTAGAGAGACATAAGCCAGTGGAAATAGTCAGGATGACAGCTGGAGCCCTGGGCTTCAGCCCGTGGTGAATTCCTGTCCGTTGCTGCAGAACCGCTGCCTTCTCTTGCACAAGCACTGCCTGAAGTCAGGAGCAGACAAAGGTGTTGCAGATGTTCAGTTAAATAGGGAGAGTTTGAGGGTAATGCTGTGGAACAACTTAACATTGGATCTGACGGGTTTAGTTTTGTTTTCAGATAGTCTTTGGCCAAGCAGTTACTGAAAGCTGCCCAACCCTGCAGAGGATGGGTCCGTTGTGCTGTGCTGTGGTATCTTCCTTTTTCACAGTGGTCTGGCTAATGGTGTGGAGAACTGATCTCTTTGGTAACCTGAATAACTTAATATCCACTTCTCAAATTTGAAGCGTAAACCCTTTAATTCTCAAGGCTAAGACAGCTGTAAACAGCTTCTTAATTGTTCCCTTTTAGAACGCAATAACTGCTCTTGGGAAACTGCTGAATTTCTGCACCAACTGAAACATGAAAGGGATTTACAGTTAATCTAAACGATTAATATGTCTGGGTTTGTTTTTAAATTTATTTTATTTTTACTTGACGAGGAGGAGGTCTGCTTTTTGTGGGAGACTTGGGGTCACCTGGCAAACATAGAGGGTTACAAAGGACCTGATGTGGCAATACTGAATTACAGATGCTGTGGCTGCATTTTGAGCTGACCAGGTGGACTCTGCTACTCTGTGTTCAGGATACAAAATACTCCTCAATTCATTCAAAGAGTGTTTGAGGAAAAGCTGTTGTTTGTTTTTTTCTGTCATCTTCCCCCATTGCAAACATTGTAAAGAAAAATTGCCATTGCCAGCTAAGTGGTTCTTGAAACATTTTATTCTCCTGACGTGTAAGCATGGGTTGGCAAAGACCTGTGTCTGGCCAATTGTATACATAATTTAAAAAAAAAAAAAAAAGTGTCTGCATTTGTTTTCTATTCCTATGAGGAATAAATGAATGTGTGCTAACATACAAAGTGTAGGATAGGCAGATGAACATGCAGTCTTTGATTATGAAATATTGATGCAATGTAAGATGTATGATCTTGCTGTTAAAAGGGTTTTTATGATTACAAAATCGTATGGGAATCTACACTATTGTTATAACACAGGTCATCTTAAACGCTCTCTGCTCTACCTAGTAATACTTAGTGAGCTTTCATCTAGAGATTTGTTTAAATTTGTAAGGTGGGTGGGGGTTTTTTGGGGTGTGTCTTTTTGCTTTGTTTTTTTTATTTTAATTATGAGAGAAAGAATTTTTGGGGAAGGTTTAATCCTTTCACGGGTAGAACTATGAAGCGTCAGGACAAGTGAAGAGAGTTGACTGTAAGCTGAGGTGACCAGCACAGCATAAATGCCAGGTTTGTGAACAGCCCACTCAGCTCTTTCAAGTGCTGGGACGTTTCGTGTGGTATATCGGATACTGATTCGTATAAAGAATATTCTGGGTGAGACAGTGATTCCAGTCCATCGTGGGCTACTTCTTCATTCCGCTTACCACAGTTCCCACCTGGGCAGTATCTCTAGGCTCCTTCCTACTGCCACAGACCTTGTTGGCTGTGAATGGGGGCACGTTGCTGCTGTGGGGGCTGCAATGGTCAGCGAGCGCCTGCCCGGCCACTTGGTGATGGGAAAGAGGAGTTTGGGGAAAAAAGTCAGTGTAGACAACTGATGTACTGGAGGGCAAAAAAACCCCAAGAAGTAGTCTCAGTTGTATTGTCTGATTTCCTCCCCTTCGTAAGTCTGATAAGAGTTTGCTTGCCTTAGGCATTGCCACTCTGCTCTGATTCTCAGCTGAGCGGGCGAGTTGCTTTCCAGCAGCTCAGGTGCAGGTGCTGAAAGAATGTCACCGGCTGGGCGGCGTGAAAGACTTGAATGAAAATGGCAGTGCTCTCTATGTATTTCTTTTTCTACACTCTGCTGGCCTGATGGTGGCCGTGCCCTGGAGTCACCTCCTGTGACAGCTGGCCCTGCGGCTGTGAGGAGTACACACTGACCACGCTGTGGGTCAGGACCGCCGGGAAGCTGCTGGCTCTACTCACTGCAGCCTCGAGGAAACTTTCTCTGCCTGCAAATAAGAGCAACGGGAGAGTTAATTTGACATATGGTGCAGCTGCGTGATGGGTTTGAGGCTATTGAGGACACTTCTACATCCTTGTCAGCTGCAGCTGGGCAGCCCCAAAGCTGCTGACCATCAAAAATATAAAGAAGCTTTCAGTCTGGTCAGTGAGCCAGCACAGGAGAGGTGGGAAACGTGGGTGGAAGAAGAGGGAGACCAAGAGCTGTTTGGGCAGCAAATCCTGTGCAGGAGCTAATCACAAAACCCTGGGGATACCTCATGGCATGGCTGCTGTGGGAAACAGCAGGGAGATGTAGCTCTGTCCATAGGAGTGTGCATTGCTGTAAAGGGCACAGGAGTAGGGTGAGCAGTGGATTTTTCCCTCACCTGGAAGAGCAAGCTGAACGCTATCCCTCAGCTTGCAGGAGCTGTGCAGGACATTGTGCTGAAAGGGAGGTAAAACACAAATGCAGAGACGTGAGCAGGCGAACACCATACAGTGTACACAGAGCAGCTGGACCCAACGGAAGGCTCACAGTCTGCTCCCGTACATTTAATCTTCTGTAGATTGAGACAGCTTGATAATCAACATGTTGTGCAATACTTCAATTTCCGTATTTTTCCAACCGAAAACAAATAGTCCTTGTTCGTTTAGACCATGTAATACTGGCAAGTTATTGTTAACCCATGGCCCTTCATCTTAACAGAGTGTAGTCTAAACACAAGGGCTTTTGTTGTAGTAAAGGGGGGGGGGCGGGGAGAAGCAATGATAGTTATTGCACGTTACTGTGCAAGATGTAAAGTAAGACTGAAGTCCCCTAGAGAGATCTGTAATGAGGACCCAGAAGGAGAGGCGTAGGGCACATCTCAGGACTGAGCCTTTGTGCTTGTGTGTGAGGAGTCTTAACGAGGAGTGGGTGAGACTGTAAACTGCATGGGTTTGCTTGCACCCCGTTTTCAACAGCGCATGGGAATAGAAAGTCTCTGCTTCCAATTACAAGAGGTAATGGCCTGTTTAAAACAAATAGAAGTTTTGCAGCTCAGACATTCCATAGGCCCAGGTCAGTAAAAATATTTGTGCTGTTTGCCGTAGGAAGCCGGTAACAGTGGAGGAGACTGTTAGTAACTTGTGCTGTATAATCCTGAGCTCAGGTAACACGACCGTCAAACTTGTTTTGAGTGTACGTCTGACACGGGGTTGTGGCTGCTTAGAAAAATAATGCATAATGCAAATTAGCTTCTTTTAATAGCACAGAAAACTAGGGCAAAAGAGAAATACAAGAGTTCAACTCTTGGTGCGTCTTGAGCTACTCTGGGCATTTCTCCATGGTGGTATTTTTGTTGTGTTTTAACCTCTTTTGCTATGCCTGCTTTCTGTTACTCCTTTAGCCTGGACGAAGGGTGTGAGCTGAGCTGTTTGCTTTCCTTTGACCAAGAGCCGGAGGGTCATTAACTCATGCAGTGAATTTAATTGGTGCTCTGGGAAGTTCTACTTTTAGATAGGCTTCTCTCATTGCAGTTTGAATCTGGCATGAATCCTCAAAACTGAGCTTTTACAGTAGTTTTTCTAATTATTTTATATCAAACAGCAGTAGAAGACACTAGTGGAATGTGTTGGCTGTAAGCTCGCATGTATTCATGCATGCTGTTAGCGTGTGACTTCGAGGGAGGAGAGTGGGCATTTGTTGTGGACTTTCCTTGTTGCAGTACGGATTCAGCCCTCACTCTGGTTTGACTTCTTCTCTCTTCTAGTACATCACTCACCTGCCAAAGAGCCAGCACACCTGAATGCATTTCCCGAGCACCCGTCCTCCCTGAATTACCTGAGACCCAAGAGGCAGAGACCTCAGATGCTGAATCTGAGCGGTACCGAGATGTCTGGGGTGCTCAGACCAAGGCCAGCAGGTCTAGACAGCCCTTCGAGCAACCGCTACGCTGGAGACTGGAGTAGCTGTGGGGAGAACTACTTCCTAAACCCAAAAGACTGCCTGAGTGAAGCAGACTACGACGACGTCCCTTCGGAAGACACAGAGAGCGGGGATGACAGTGGCAAAGCCGAGGAGCCGGACGCCTCGGTCAGGCACCCGCAGCCCACCCCCAGAGAGGACACCTTTCAGAACTACTTGACAATGCAAGCGATAGACTCGGCGGTGGACCACAGAGCAAACCTCAAAGACCTGCAGGAAAGTATTGATACTCTGATAGGAAACCTGGAAAGGGAACTCAACAAGAACAAGCTAAATATGAGTTATTAAATCTCGTCCTGCATGACGCCTCCTCCTAGTGCCTCCGTGCCCTTCAGCGGGCTTCCCATGGCCATGTGAGGAGAGATGGTGCCCTTGAACGCTCTGTGGTAAGGCCACAGCCCACCTTGTGTTACCAAATCTTAAGCCATTCCGTTACATTTCTGCCTTTTTGTTAGAAGAAGGTGTTGGCCTGATCCTGGTGTTGGAGACAACCTTAGAGACCGTGAGGCGATTCCACATAGTGGCTCTTCTCCCTAAAAATACTATGCACTTAGGTGGTCTGGGCAATACCTGGCAGAAGAAAAAGCAACGTCTCTGCTGTTGGTGGCAGCAGAATGAACTCCTCATTTCTTGCTCCGGTACAGATGTTCCTCTTGGAAGAGGATGAGCGCTGCTTGGCCCGAGTTTTGCAGCATGGACTTCAGATAGACTCATTCTAGTATATATATGCAATGGCTGCTATGAAAAATGCTTTATATATATATATATAATATTTATATATAAAGTTTTAATTGTACAAATATTAATGTATTCCTGTATTAACACTTTTCAATAATTATTTAAGCAAGCAAAAATTAAATATTTTTCTAACCTTGTTTGTATATATCTATGTATAAATGAGCATGTGTCTGTAGCCACCTTTGGAAAGGAGAGGTCTCTCAGAGTTACGAAACGTCCCTGTTTCTGGGAAGACGCGTTCAGTGATGCCAGGATGAAGTTACCCCTTGGGTAACACAGCGTTCGATTTATGCACAGAAACTCAGCCAGGGAGAAGGCACAGGGTGAATGATTAATGTAAATGACCTTGTGTGTTGCAGGGGCATCAGCTTGCAGGTGTTGACTATTAACTCTCTCTCACAGGCCACTACACTTTCTCTATTTTGGATTGGTTTTTTTTTGTTTGGTTTTTTCGTCCATGTTTGTTTCATATATAAAGAAGGTCAGGAATGTATTTACTTTTCAAAAATTACTTCTGGTTTGTCTTTGTAACCTCTTACTTTCTTCTTGACATTTCAAAACCTTTTTATTTTTTTCTCACCATAGTTTCATATATTTTTGTTGAGGTGGTACCTTTGTCTGGTTGCTGGTAATTAGATGTGTTTGAGCCCTCTCTGAAGGGCTGTGGCTCTGGAGACGCAACACTCAAACTCTGCACAGTTTTCTGCAGTTACTGTTTTCTCCGAGTCTTTTTTATTTTATTTTATTTTTGGAAAATAATCTCCCAAAAACAGAAACCTGATTTATTACATAAAGTTGAATGGGTTGGGTGATGTTACTCCTGGGGAGTTTGGGTGGGATTGCAGCTCCTCCCTGTGACTTTGTCAGATTCATCTGTCACCATCTTCTCAGATCATCTTTTATCTAGTCATTTATGGTGAGCCATTCAACATTTCATGTTAAGGAAACACATTCTTGATTTAATTAAAAATAGTTACCAAATCGCATGCAGATGTTTTCATAGTCCCTCTAAGCAAAAGGAGATAGAGGGTCGTTCCTTGTCCTCCCCAGGTCACCTCCAGTGAGGAAGGGGGGATTTGGGTGGGTGAGGGGGTTACATGTTTCCAGAGGTGAAACAGGAGGGTAGAACTTAATTATCTTCATTTTTTTGGTACAATGTTGGCATCCTGCCATGGCTTTCCGTTCACCCTGTGGGTAAGTGCTTTTCTGCTAACCCGTACTTCCTTATATTGCTTAATTGAAGAGTTATTTATTTACAGTAGCAAGGAATTAAGAATTGCTATGCCAAACTTCACCCTTCTTTTCTAAGGAATTCTTTTAGCATGGTTTCAAATAGTTTATTCAATCTCATTAATTTATTTTTTATAAATGTTAAAAGATGCAAAACAATTATTGCAATATAATGATAATGTATGAAAATGTAAATTTAACCTGAAGCATTTATCAATAAATCGATGTATTTTTTTAAACTTTTATACCTACAGAATGTGCATACTTTTTAAACTATAAATTTAAATTCTAAATAAAATTTGAATTAAGAACAAAATTTGACTAAGCCTAGCTAGTGATTATTTAAACCTGGCAAAGCCGGTGGCATACATTTGTACTGGCTGCACGTCTGAATTAATTCCATAAAGCCAGTTGGTTTTTCGGATTTTTTGTTCTTTTGTCTTTTCTAGATTGACCCACTATTTCAGTTACATAATTAAAAAAAAAACCATAAACAAAAAAACAACCCAAACATTATTCAATTTAGAAACAAAAGGAATGATATTCTAAGGGAGTTGTCAAACCAGTGTTGTGGCAGCATTTCTTCTTTTATTGCGGGATCATGATGCTCTTGAACATAGGTTGGCTTCTGCACTGGGTGTGTAGATGTATTAGCACTAGCTAAAAGGCATTTGCATTTAAAGTTATTTGGTAAAGTGTATATGAAGCTGTCATTATTTATAATAACACAGATGATGAGCACCTTTTGAGTAAGTACAGGTTTTTCTAGAGGAAGGTTCTGTAACTTGGTGAAGCAGTGTGCTGCTCTGTCAGCTCTAATATTGTAACCTTACAACAGGGAAAATTAATGACTTGATAAACTGTATTAATGTTAATCTAATGAGTTAATTGAAAGATAGCAAAGTATTGCTGTTATTAAAATGAAACATTTTGCTGTTAATCTAGTTAAAACTTGTAGAACATGTTTTGTATCTTAGAAATTGTCTTTTTATGAGACCTTTCCGAAGTGGTATTTTGGTTTTATGTTGTACCTTATATATGTATTTTTACAGATACTATTATATTTTGTCTAATGATTTATATAATCTGATGAAGTTGCATCCTTCTTAGGATTGTTACTGATCCTTAAGGAAGAGGATTAGTGTGGGAATTACCCTAATCTAGAAACACTAAATTGGGAGATTTAAAACAGCCTGCCTATACCAAAATAGTCATGAACTTTTTTTTTTTCTTTTTTTTATAGGAAAGAGCAGCCTTGGGCTGTGTGGGCTTTGCAGGGCAGAGCTGCTGGTGAACCCTGTGGGCACAGCCAGGGACTTCTCTCTACTAACCTTTGTTGTTGTCTGCTTGGCATAACCAGGTTTGACGTCAAGGGCAGCTCCTGTTCCGCAGGTTAGAAGAGGTTAAACACGGTGGGCAGAGCCTGCAGTTGAGTTTAGAGATCTGATGTCCTTGGAGTGTATGAACTTCCTTCAGGTGTGACCTCTGCTTCTCAGGTAAACAAAGCAGATGCAGCTGCTCTTAGAGAAATGGTTCCAAGACTTGAGGCAAAATCACATATAAACAAGTTCTTATACCCAAGTATGGGCTTTTCCAGTGATGGCCGTGTGCTGGGCTTGGTAGCCACCAGGAATTGTAGCTTGTAGTCACCAGGGAAAAGCAGAAATGTATCTGTAGGTCCTTGCAGTTCTTTGCAGCCAAATGGTAAGAATGTAATACACTTAAGGTGAGTTCAGGAATGGACTAGGCCTATCGGTAGAGTTTTAATCCATTGCTGGTTGTTCAAACAGGACTGTCCAGATGCAGTTTGGCTGATCCAGCTGCCACTGAATCGCTTTCAAACTAGCTAATTACAGGAACGTGCAAGAGATGGGTAGGGATTGTGTGGGATGTGGAGTAGAGGGTGTGCAGCATGACCTTGGTCTGCCTTAAGCCGCTGGGGACGTATATCCTCAGAAACTTCAGATCTTTAGATCTTTCCCAAATGTGAAACGTATGTGTGTGATTGTTAATGTACCAGACAAGAAATGTAACTGCAGCTATTCAGATGTGTTCTAAAAATAGAGGGAAACATCCTCAACAGAAGTAGATATCCAGGGTTTTTACAGAATAAATCTATAAATCTGATAAGCCAGACGCACATCTGGTATTTCTGCTGCTAGACCTTAACCTCTTCACCTTCCTCCCCATCCAGAGTTATAGGGTTTTCTTAACAGTAAAAAATGTCTTTTGAAATTAGTGTTTATCTCAAATTATGGACCCAGCAACAACTGAAAGATGGTTATTTTGCATGGGGGGAGGACTGGTGTTACACTATAGTGTCACTATGATGCATTTGTTTTAAAGTATCATTCTACAGAATAGATTAACTGTTTTCATTCTGGCTGACTTTTTCAGAGCCATGCAGAAAAGCCTATCGTTTGCTAGGCAAAATTGACTTGCGGAATCACCACAATGGGATGTGTATAACTTCATGATTTTGGTGTTATTTGGGAACAGAGATGAGGAGGAAAATGGCTCTCTAGAATGTTACTCCATTTCCCCTGGGGGATCCCTGCAGCTCCCCAGACTGCTTTTGCTCTGGGGAGGGAGAGCCCTGATATGTTGCCTTGTCTTCACTGTTAGAAAAACCCAGCTGAAATCTACCTTTCTGGAATATTCTCTTAATCAAAATTCTCAAGAGTGCCCCTGTGGTGGGGCACAAGGCTCAGGCGGAGGCTGGTGCCTCTTCTGGGTTGTAGTTACAGAGCTACAGTGGAGGCGAAACGGTTGGGCTTTCCAGGAAAGTCACGAACATATGGTTGACTTTAATGTATATGTACTTTGCAGGTCTGTTAATCAAAACTCTATGGAAGATGATCTGAGGTGGTGTTCTAACAAAGTACAGGCTTGATAACAGAGCGCTGAGCTTTTTAATTAGTCGGTTGTGGGATATTTACATATCTGTATGGAGTGGGTTGTTAGTTAAATATTGATTTAGCTGCGGAGCTGTGTTCTCCTGGTGTTTGAGCTCTGACTGCAAACACCATGCTGCAGGTGGTAGGGGCGTGCTTCCTGAATTTTCCTTAGTTTCAATTTAGAGGTAGTTTAATATGAGGAACAAAGAATATTACTATAATTAATTTAAACTTCAAATGAACAAACAAAAGACTGTTCTTGAAACCAAGTTCTATCCAGAGGTACCAAACCTATCTTAAATCTGACCAAAGTTCAGTTAAAGTGTTAAAAGTACGTGATGGGGAGATCTTAGCCCTAGAAAATTGAAGAGACCTGTTTTTAACACTACCTAGAACAAACTTGCAATGTTTATTTCAGGGCATAGGAGGCTCACACTGCTCCTGTTTTGTATTTGGCTACGCTTTGCTCTAATGAAGCAGAGCACTGGGGCTGGCTATCGCTTGTCAGCCGAAGATCCTCTCTGCAAATCCCCTGTGTGTCAGTCGTCTTTTGTGCTGTAGTGTCTACTGTGACCATAGGGACATTTGTTTGACAGGAGTCTGTGACCCTCAAACAGTTTGGTGAGTCATGGAAAGAGTGAACTCACCCGTATAGAGTTTAATCTCTCCTCCTCTGATAGATTTAATTTCTGCTTGACGGGCTGTGCTCAGTTACATGGTGTCTGACCTGGCCATTGACATGAGCAACCAGCAGAACACCACTTATGAAAGAGTCGTCTCTGTGGATGGAGGATGAACATTAATATTCATGAGCTGCTACTCATTTACACTGGTAAATATTGAAACTTATGTGTAACACTGTTCAACCTCTCAAGAGCACTTGTCTTTTGACAGAAATGCACATACTCAACAGGCATGGTGTGCTTGGTAAAAGCTGTTTGTTCTAAATAATGCTGATTTTGAGGGAACAATATATTTTAATGGCTTTGGTCTTCTGTTTGTAAGCATTTGCCAGGCTTAAGTAACAATCATTTCCTCATCTGATGATGGCAAGTAAAAGTGGTTCAGCCTGTGAAGTTTGAAGGGTTTATGCATAGTGTGGTCAGATCTGTGCTTTTGGTTCAGCAGCCCTTGAAACTTGTTCAGCAATTTATATGGTCCTCCCCTAGTGTATCAAGGTATGGATTCAGCAGAAGTGCAAGGGGCTCCCCTATCATTTAAGTGTAGTAAGTAATACATAGAAGACTTTATAGCATGGTGAATATTTGTTGTGGCTGCATTTAAGGGAACAGAATGAGGTTGCTGCTGTTGAGGGAGCATTGGAGTGCACAAGCAGTGGCATTATATGATGCCGTTCGAGTGTTGTGGCAATCTTCTTGGGACAGATCTACTTGTAGCAGTGATGGCCACCTCTTTTCCTTGCTGTAGTCCAGATGATTGCACGTGCCATTTGGGCATGCTTGTGGAATTTGTAGTGGGTAAAGCTACCTAATGATGGAAATATTCTTTCGTGTAAGAAAAATCTTTATTCCCATGCTTCATGAGCTGCAATGGCTCATTGATTTATAAGAACAACTCAGGGTCTGGTTTTGATCTTTAAATCTGTTAGATGAGAGCAGAGCCTTTGCGTGAGGAATTGCTCCTTCCATCTCCTGTGCTACTGTGATTGTTGTGGTCGTCTGAGGTTCCCATGTGCCTGCATGCCTCCCCTTCTTCAACAGCAGCTTAAGGATGTGGGACTGGACACCTGTCAGGGGAGTGTTGTTTGCTCTGGAGTGCTTTCTGTCACCGTATCTCCAGAGCAGGAAATGTCCTGGACATCTCAACCCCCCACACACCTCAAACCTGCTGTGTGTCCCTGAGTTTTCAATAGGAGTGCTGTGGTGATGAGGGAGGAGGTGCGTGCTGGAGGTGACTAGCCGAAGTTGGATGACCTATGATGTGAATGCAACTACTGGAGAGGAATGGCTTCCACTCTGGCGGGAGCAGGGGGATGTAGGTTGGAGGGGTGAATACTGGCATGTTGGTTTGACCGGGTGAGTTGTGTTTAAGGTTTTTACAGATTGTAGAGTCCTGACAGACAGAACTTTGAAAACTATTATTTAAACAGAAAGATTATTCATTACAGCTGTATTAATAAAAGATAGTTGGGGAAGTGTGCCCAAAACAGTTGTTCTCTAGCCAAATTGTCAGTAAACAAATGGGTAAAGTTAGTGAAACAATGATCTCTAACTGCAAGATTCTTTATTCCTGAAGCTAAACAAGTTCTGCTGAAATAAAGAGGCCCTGAAATAAACTTGCTGGTTCTAAAGGTAATAATGGGCTCTAAGTATCTGATGAGAAAAGTATTTCTTGTCCCTTTACTAGTCCTAAATCCATTACTATCTCCAGGTCCAGAAACACAATATAGTCTGCGTTTTCTTGCTCCTCCATATCTTCTTTTGTTTTCTGTAGAGTAGTCATACACTGAAGGAAAAACACATACCAGGCAATAATGCACTGTTAAGCTTTGAAACCTGTATGCAACCCCATTGCTTTCCAGTGGATAGTATCAGTGCTATCACAAATTAATGAAAATAGGCATCACCTAGGGCAACATTAACTGAATTGTCACTTCCTTGGTTGACTAGTTGGTATTATTAAACCATTTACCAAAGAACAGAGAGGTAAAATCCTTATGTGAACACAGAATGGAAGGCTTCCTCACTTGAAGGAGCAATTTTTATAGGCAAGTTGCTAAAATGTAACTTTTTGAAAGAGCAACTGATGTAAAAAGAAAAGCAAATTCATAGTTGTTAAATGTCCATAGGCTCTAATGCTCTTGCAGGAGTTTTACTTGACCAAGAGCTTAACTCACGTGACCTGGGAGCACCTATTCCACTCCTAAGAATTGTAAATATGAAATAAGGAGCTGCTAAGCTATTCTGATTATGTCCATCCCAATTTTTGAAAATACTATTGGAAATCCTAACAAAACAGGTGCCTTATAAAGACCCAAAGAAACAAAGTTTTTCTTAATTCCAAGTATAACATACTTACTGTTTTCTCCCTCTGTGTCTCCAGCTCCATTTCGATTCTGTTTTGGCTTGAAACTCTTGATACTCTTGAAACTCTTCTTCACAGTGCTTCAAATATTTGACTTCTCTTTCAAAATAATCAAGTACGTTGGCATGCTATTAACACAATGACAAACAAGGGTCATTACATGCCAAAAGACACAGAATTATTGTTGATGATCTGAATGCTATTATTAGTTTATCTATATTTGGAATATAGATACCTCTATTTATCCAAATACAGCAAAATGATATAAACGATAAATGATCCAATTGATTTTGGATACAAATATGCACGGGGTTAAATAGTTTTTATTATACTGAATCTGAATAGATCATCCTTCATGAACTTGCACTGAAATAACTAAACCAATTTTAGGTTAGTGATTTCACTAACTCAGTCCAAATCCTCACTGACCCAACTTCAGGCACAAAGAAACCATAAAACGCCATGCCTCAGTATTACACTATGTAGCTTTGCACATAGCAATCCTTTATGGCATGTTTGTAAACTATTTAAGTGAATACATAAACGTAACTTGAAACTGGCATAGGATGGGACGAAGATTTTGTGATGTGAAAATAACAGACTAGGTAGCAGGCAAAACTGCTAGACTGAATGAGATGAAAATACTAGCTTGATCTTTGGCTGGGAGGTGGGGAAAAGAACAACTGAAAATGATGTGGAAATAAAGAGAAATTAGAAGTGTTGCAATTTTCCCCATGGCTTTTTGGTACAGATAGTCCTTATTTTAAAAGAGAATTAATAAGTGGTAATGCTAGTAGCAGTTTGCAAACTGTGCTTTAACTAAGCTAGAATCAGAAACTAAGATGTGTAAAATGAAGTACCAAATTTACAGGGAAAAAATGATGCAAATATGGGCAAGCAGGTGTAAAGAAAGAGAAACTCAGTATGTTTACATTACTGTGCACTATATAGCAGTGTTTTAATGCATGAAACCAGGTGTCATTTCATGCATGTGGCTAAAAGTGCTGAACTCTTTACTGTGTTTTCATGTATCTGGGTCGGAGCAGTGGAATTCTGTCGACTGTCACCCAGGTTTCCTTTAGGTGCCTCCTGTCTGAGCTCTGTGAAGAGCCAGCTTTGCTACAGGTGATCTTTAGAGAGTACAGCCATACTGATCTCAAATCAATTGCCATCCATTTGAAAGCAAGTTTTGCCAGGCAGGCCTGTTTCTGTGTTGGAGTTTTCAGGATAAAGTGTCACAGAGATTTATAAAAATTCTTACCAACCTCATTCCTCGAAGTGTCACTTAGTGTCTGACAGATTTCCAAAATATGCAGTACTCCAAGATCATCAGAAACAGCTAAAAAATGCTGCTCTGCTGAAAGATATTTGACAAAAATCATATAAACAATCTAAGTTCCAACAGTAACACATACCTCCGCCCAAACATGAGCTACAGAGGGTTCATTTTTGCTGTGGTCTTTTTTGTTTACTGTTCACTGCAGCAAAAAAGCAGCCTTATTGCTCTCTTATTTTCTTGACAAATGAAATTCCCTTTAAAGTTTATAGTTCTTCAAACTCTATTATTTTTTTTTAAATTAAATGTTTTCAGTTGCTTTTTGCCACGGTAGTACACTTAGAACTGATGTATGCATTTTTGTATATACAGTGCATTATTAAATTAGTGGAAATATGTATTTATTATATAAAAATCATATGTAACAAGATTAGTGTGCCGTAGAGTCATGGGCCATATTGTGAACAGGGGGGCACAGTAAGGTGTAATCACCATTAACATACGTGAGGCAATACAGGGGCTGATGAAAGTGATTATTGATTCGGAGATGTTCTGGAAATGAGATGGCTCATAAGTTTTCTTCAGTAAGTCCCAAATATCTATATTTCCATTGTCTCTGCCAATGAAGAAAACTCCTGGTCTTGTTAAGGACCATTGTCCCGCAGTATATCTTCCTGCAGAGCAGCTCGACTGAAGGATTGGTCCTGTCTTAATTTTTTTGGAAAACAAATAAAAGATAGACCCAGCAATCAAGCAGTACTATTCATTCATTAATTCAAATCTCCTGTCATTTGAGAACATTCACGCTTTAAATGATCCTATAATAAAAATTATATCAATGGCAACATTGGTATCACCTTCTGCAGATAAAGAGAATTGTGGGGAAGTAAAAAACCTGATATCTCACTTCCAGTCTATTAAGGTAATCTGTTTATCTGCTGTTAAAACCTGTGGTATTGAGATTTTGCCAGATTTAGGTGCAGCTAACCTGGATTCCTACATGAGAACTATAAAAAAAAACCCGTTTTTCTGTGTCTTCATATGATAAAAAAAAAGACTGTGTCCTAAATATGAGTTCTTCAGACCTGTTAATCACATATTGTCTTTATTCTTCAGTTTACCCAGGAGCAGAAGATATAATACGTTGAGAAGCTACAGTTTTTACAAGATTGGAATTAAAGAAGGTCACTTCATTTTTCTGTAAAAGGCAAGTTTACAAAGCTATTTCTACAATAGTTATCTGAAGAAAAAGGAAAAGCTCTTCTTATACTAAATTTATTTCTGAACTATGAAGCTTTGTGACTTACAAGCATTTCAGAAAATATGGTCTCTGAGGCTATTATAGTTCTGTCTTGTATATCTATCAATTATGTTACAGCTCTGTTAAAGTAACTTACTGTAACCCCTTCTTTCCAAATGGCAAAATTCCGGCCTCCAACACTTAGAACAATGTCTTTAAAAAATGGAGATCTCTGGAGAGTGTTGACACTTTCAGTGTGGATGGTGTATTTCTGACCTAATAGAATGAAAAATGCAGTTGCTTGTAACTGGTGTTAGTGATTTTCTTCAAAACGGGAGTTAATGGGAGAGAGAGAGAGGGGGGAAACGAGTGCAGGATCCAGCACAGGCTTCAAAGATGCTAGCCTCATTTTTTTTTGATCACAAGGTATAGGAATTAGAATTGCTGCAAATCTAGTTATTTCCATGATTTGTGCCAATAGGTACATAGCGATGCTCCTGTGATACTGGAGAGCGTTTTTGCTATTCTATCATGACAGCTAAACTGGTTGTACTTTTGAGGGTGTACTGCTAAATCCCGCTGTCATCAGTGAGATAGACTATTAGAGCAGGTGAACAAGAACCTGAAAATGACAGAGTATAGGTGCAAATATTTTAAAGTTAGCGATCTATTAAGGTTTAAACAGGTATTGAGAAACTTGAACTTACTAACTGTTTTTGCCAAGTCACTTTCCATTTCCATTTTCCAATCAGAATAAACAATTTCTCCATCCTGTGATGCCAGAAAAGTAAAGTAAATGCTAACGTTAGAGGTTGGTGGCTTATATTAAAGTGACTTGTTTTTAAACTGTGACTTAGTTATAACCATAATTAAATATGTTCTGAGTAAATTAAAAGCTAAATTTGCAGCCAATGACTGAAAAAAAGCTAAAATTCTTGATCACAATTTTTCAGTTATGTATCACCCAAACAGCTTTATTTCCCATGCTGTATGTACACCGTGGCAGTCCTTCCTGCAGAATTAGGTGCTTGGGTTTTACAGTTCCTTCTTTGCGTCAGTGTTTGGGGAAAAGGTGACCAGAAGCAAAAAGGTGTCTAAAAGGCAAATTTTCCTTTCCATGTGCACTTAAAACTGGGAAAGATTTTGGAATTTTAGACACGTTGGGTAGGTAGAGAGCTATGAATAGGTGGGACTTCCTAAAGTAGAAATAAGCTGTGGGGCAAACTGTAGTATAAATGTTTTCACCTGACATTCAGGGAAACATTAAAAAAATATTACTGATCTTACAGATTCTGGAATAAGTAAATATTGTCTGATTCCTGATAGCAGGTAGTTAAGTTCACCATATTTTGGAAATGTCTTCTAATTCTGCCTGTGAATAAGGGTTCATAGTCAACCAAATATTGGGGGTTTGTTATTATTTTAAGCGGGTAGGTAAATGCATTAAAATGGGAGTAAAACGTGGCACGTCCAGAAAGATCTTTTTAATTAACACTTGAAGAAAAGAAGCAAGTCCATACATTTGTGAAAATTCTGTTATTTAATTGTTCAGTCTTTCGGATATCTTGGATGAACATTTTCATTAGTAATCTATTATTTTCACTTACTTCAGTTCCAACAAAAAAGCTAGTGGAGATGTACTGTGGCACTTTCAGATTTTTGCTGGAAGGAGTACTCGTCTCTGTGTATGGACTCTCTTTGGCAGGGACTTCTGGTGTGTTTAGAGATTGCATCTTCTCTGGGAAACAGTACGGATACATCTATTTATTATACACTGGAATTTCTCTGACCAAGCAAATCCTTTGTCTTATAAAGGTAGTTGATGGATAAGGGGAATTTCAAGGGGAAAGATGAAGAAAATGCCAAGTAAAACAGCAGTGTTGCAGGCTGGTTCCTGGTGGAATCTCCCTGTTGCTGCAGCTACTCTGAAGTCAGGGCTTCCCATGCCCCGACAACTACTTAGGGTACCATCATTCTGTTCTTCATCAGTGTCTCTGTGGGAAGTGCCCTTACGCCCCTGCTTAGCTGCCACAACCAGGAGCTAACATTTCTACTCCAGGGAATGGCACAACGTGCCTCCTGCAGTTTGTGGTGGGACAACGTGCACTGGAGCAGCTATGCCACAGCAGCTCAGCTGCCACAAAGGTGCACGGTTTGCAGTCACCCTCTCACGTAGTCCAACTCTTGGGCTTACCTGTATGTCAGCTTGCCAGCTTTACAGAGGGATTAGTAAGTGTGTCCCAACCACAAAGGACCAAAGTAAGAACTGATCTCTACAGAATGTGAACTGCTAACTTCATGTTCTGTAGTGAAGGGCGACACCTCTACACAAAGCATTACAGAAATACCTACAATATATACTGTTACTCCAGGACTATTTTTCTAAAAGTAGTATTCTATAAGGACTGAAAAGGACGTGCTGTTTCAGGGATGAAGAGATGGGGTGGGGGACTTGCAAGGGCTATTGAATGAAACCTGGAAGAGTTACTGTGGATACGGAACTGCTCTTTTTGTATTCAAGTACGTATCTTTGTAATCAATACACGTATGTTGCACTGTGCCAGTATATTTAAGAAACCTTTTTCCCCAGATGCATTTAGCTATACATTTGGTTGCTTAGGTTCATGTATATACTGAAATATAAGCGTATTAAAAACATTTTCCTCCATAAGATGTATTAAAAATATTACCTGAGGTTTTGTAATGATAATGCAGTTCCCTTAAACAAATTCTGACGGGACTGTACTCTGTGTTGGTATCACTTTCACGCAGGTTTATCTGTTCAGAAAAAACGCGTTTGCAAACTCATTTTGTTCAGATCTTTGAGGTACAATACTAAATGACTTTCTGCTGTAATGGAACAGGTCTTTTCAATTTGCAGTGTCTTTGTAATACGCCATGAACAGCATTTGCTGCCTCACGTACAAGCACAGAGAAAATGCAAACCTGTGGTTTCTCTTGTTATCCTTTCCCTGTAAGGATTTTACCATGTTTGTAGCAAAAAACCCCAAAAATTCTTGCCTTTGACAACTGTAGCAGCTGCAGCTATTCTGAGCAGCACAGATCAGCAGGTGCAAATTATTATTATTTTTTACATAACGTTATTTTCAGCCTTACTTTTTTCACAAACTGCTATGACCATTTTCATCAGACTGACTGTTGTGTTGCCAGTAATTATGGGTCTGTTGGTCATGACCAAGTTTCAACAGTTTGACCCACTGAGATAGCAGAGTGATTGAAAAGGCTGATAGGAATTTACACAATTAATACAACTACTTTTGCACTTCCTGCAGTTTTTAAGAGGCAGTCGTGCTGTTTGGTGTGAGTTAGCTTTTCAAAATGCATTTTATTGAAGTTTTAGAGCAACATTGAAATCTTTCATTTTATTTTCAGAAGGAAAGTCACAAGCAAGTCATAATTTGCTGGAAAAATTAAAGGGTTGAGAAGCAAAGGAATACATTCCTATGGAGTTCTGGCCATATCTACTTGATCCTTCTGTTCTATAGTAGCTTACAGTACCTTTATGAGAGGTTTCCAGCAGAGATCTAGCTGATTAAGAGTATCTGGAATATGAAGGGGAATATCAAACATTTCCTCTTCTCTTACTTTTTCAGATGAAGGTTGTTCAGGAAGTTTGGTGGCTGGAATATCCCAAAATAATATTGAGCTGCAAAATGATTATATAATATTATTCCCTGGTTTTGCTTCAAAGTCAGATGTAGTTGTCCACACATTTTAAAGTCCTTTTATTTTAGCCTTTCATTTTCAAACTTTGCATAGAGACTCTGAAAAGCAGACAAATGCTAGATACTTGTTTCTTTAGTAAATGATGGCATATATTCCTTTATTCACCATTTAGTCAGTTGTTAACTATACCAAAGCAGCCAGATAACATTCATACAGTTTGCTGATGGAAAGTTACTAGGTGAAGTTACTGGTGCTACCTGGGTAAAATTCCTGGAGGATCAGAGAACTGGACAGAATTCTGTAGCAGGTAATCTGGTAATCCAAATAGAACCTCATTCCCAATTCTTGCGTGTACCAATTTATTTGCTGGTATTTATGGCAAATGGTCCCACTCCCTTGAATCTGTTACCTCATTGGAATTTTCAGCCCTCTGATTGTTCCTGTTGCTCTACTCTGGACATTCACTCATAGATTTGATACAGACAACAATAATTTTCCTCATTGCTGACATCTCCTTCCCTTTTTTAACAGGAGTTGCTCAGGGCCTCTGTTCTTCATGGGTGACATTACAGAGATTCCCCTGCTCCTACTTTAGGTGAATGTTTTTAATTTGGAGCCCTGGTGTGTGAGTACTTTAAATTATTTCTTCCATGTTCATTACTTGTATTACAATGCAAGCTTATTAACAATTGTATTTGCAATCATTCTTCTTTGGAGTCTTCTCTGGTTTTGATTAGGAAAAATAACTTTGTATAATTCCCAAATTTTGCTGCCTCTGACCCTCCTTTTCATGTGACTAGAAAATATATGATTGAGCCCAGCCATGCAGCCTTGAAGCCTTAAGCCTTTTGCCACCATGAAAGCCAAGCATTTATTTCCACTTTTTGCATTCTGCCCCCTTGCTAGTCTTTCACACAGGATATTTACTCAAAACTGACATGACTATTTAGTCCACAAAAGAAGAGATTCATATAGAATAATTTTGCCAGCTAAGTCTCCAAGTTTAAATATAGTTCACAGTATCTCTTTGGCCTCAAAATCATTAATAGGTTTTTGTGCCACATAATCAATGTAAGAGTGGTGGCATGGCTCTTCAGGCCAATGCTTGTGTGACCAAGATGCTTCTTAACGTATACAAAGAATATAAATGTATACATGTGAGGTTTTTCAGTTAATGAACCCTTAATGCTGTTACTGTAAAGGACTTAACTGGCCAAGAACTTGATGTGCTTGTCTTGTGCATACAGAATTTCAGCTGTGCAGGATAGGCTGATAGGAATCCAGAAATGTGCTAGTTAAATAATGGAGTATGCTCCATAAAGCTTTCCAAGGGAAACTGAAAGACATCTTGTAAAATATGTATTGTACATACCAATCAGGGGAGCAGGTTACAAGCTGCATGCGAACTCCAGCTTTGTTTTCAAAAGTAGTGCCTGTTTGGTTGGGCTAAAAATAACAGTAATAATTATTACAGGGGCAGAAAAATTATGAGAGACAACAATTACACTTTTTGAAGTACTTCAACATATAAAATGGGCTTCTAGAAATTAAGTCAATGTTTCTGCTTGGGTAAGGTTTGAGAATCAGGAGTTACTAACCTGTAGTTATAAAGTCAAGACGTTTGACAAAGGTACTTCAACTGAACTGATACCAGCTTTGCCTGCTAGACACCTAACATTCCAAATTAAATCAGCAGGCTAAATGCTTGCTGGTACCACTGCAAGTCAGGTCCTCCTTAGGTTGCTGTGCTTGTGACTTTTTTATCCAGCTTAACCAAAGAGCAAATCATTGAGAATTTTATCCCAAACAGTTAAGTGTAGTGGGAGTGATATATCTTCGCCAAGCTTACACCATGGGTCATCTCTCTTAAACTATCACTCAGCTAGACCATGCTGTGGGATGTTAGTGGTACCTTTAAGTGTTAATTATTAATAGTTTAGTTTGTGTATATAAGGTTCTGCATACTTTATAGTACTTATTTACCAAGTAGTCATTGTTTTATACAAAACTTATTTTAATTTATTCAGAAAAATAAAGGAAAGGGGTCTGGGGGTGAGGGGGAACAAGTGATATGCCCTGATCGAACATAATTTCCAGTATATGCAAAACATATATATTTGGGGCTAAAACTGTACTTATCAACCAAAGTTTCAGTTATACCTCTTTTTTTTTAGTCTAGATCCTACTCTTATTTTCATTCATGAGTTGCTTACCTGGAGTCAAAATGGTAGTCTCACAACTGTGCAAAACTGGATTAGCTTCTGGATATAACTTTGAATACTTTTTCATTGATATGTAATAATAAAATGCTGATTTTAGGAACTGTGCCATAAAAAATGCAATGCTGTGCAAAGGCTGACATGTATTCCATGCTTACATAACAAAAAGCATGCCTTAGTACATCTTGCTAGATATTGACTAAGCGATTCCTTTGTCAGTGTTATTTATCAAGCACTAGTTTCCTGTATCTGTTATCCCAGAGGAATATGAGAACAGCTTTCTGAGCCTAAACCTTGGCAAATAAAAACCCCAAACAAACCCACCCAAACAACAAAAACCACAACAACATTCTGCTATCCAATCCCTTTCTCCATGTTTTACATCTGGTACTAATTCGTATCCATGAGTACTACTGTAGCATAACTTAGTAATGAACAGTTGTATCAGTTTCCTTTTTATGACATACGTGGACCCTTTTCCTCACTTTTCTGGTAAAGTTTCCAAGGCCTGCAGTATCTATGAAGTCTTAAAAAATTTGTTTTCAAAAATTATTGATATATTAATTTGTATAAACCTTTTAGACATCTCAGTTTTCTTCCTCTTAACCCACTTTTTAATTTTGGATTTGACTACATTTGCATTTCAAATTAATTTGGGCAACAATTTGCAGTACTTTGATAGTAAATGAGCATCCGATACTCCTGTCATAGCGTTGAACCCTTTAACTACATAGATCCTACATCATATTACAGAGCTTTAAAACCATCACAGAAAATATAAGTTTTGAATACACATGCAGCACCTAGAAGAAATAAGGTAACTACAGTCACACTATTCTTGGATGCCTAGATATTTAGGTAATTGAAATTATTTCTCTGAATTCTTGGTGGCAGGCTGGATTACTATCCTAGAAATTCAACATATTTTAGATATGGAAGGCTTACTATAACTTTGAATTATAATTTTCAGTAAAGTGACAGAAATTCTTTCCAGTATGAGCAGATTCATATCAGGTTGAGAAGACAACATACCAGATTATTTAATTTAGAAAATGCAGTGAGAAATTGTGAAGGCAATTACAAATAATTTGATCTTTAATATTTTATCCTGAGTTTGCACTGATTTCTGAGGTAGTAGATTAGAAAAACAATAAAAGAAGAAAAATTAATTTTTAAACTCACCTCAGAATAATCTGGCAGCCAACGTATATCTGTTACTGGTTTTTTATGACTATACTGTATGGAAGAGACTGTGCAGAATCTCACTAGAGGTGGCTCTGTGCTACACTCTTGGACTTCGATAAGTGATGGCTAGAAAGGTTTTAAAAAAATATGTCTTAGTCTTTTTTCAAAATGCAGTAGTAGACCTGTCAAAGAAAAGAGGTTATTTTACATACTGTTAACGCTTCTTCACATGTTTCAGATCAGTTTATAGAACCTTCTAGGCATCTAATACCTCCCATTTGGAGAAAAAATGGAAAACATCAAAACAGACCTTTAGATATGGAGCTCTTATAAGAATTCCAACATGCCTCCACAGGCACACACACATCCACTTATATTATTAGTTCCTCCTCTGCTCTTAGGTCTCTCTTTGGCTTATCCCCTTTATCGGCTCCTTCTGAAATCTGCTTCTCATCTTCCATGATGCCTTTTTCTGCCTATAAACTTCCATAATCATTTTCAGTGTTACGTTCAGCAACAAATGCTACATGTATTTGATAGGCTTCAGTAGGCAAGAGTTGAGTATATGCTGGTGCCCATTAAAGAACAGTCTTATTGAAGTCCAACTCTGCACAAAATGCAGTAAAGCTATTAAGCTGGACTAATCCGGTAGACATTATATTGTGATAATGGGTTTATTTCATGAACTCATTAGGCTTCTTATCCTTTCTAGTCTCTCACTGTAAAGATTATCTACTCCTCTGTTTTGAGTCGGGATCCCTTCACCCTTTTTTGCCCAGTAACTTGTGTTCTGACTTTGCCTTTCTTCACCCAGACATAGAGTTGTACTGCAATACATTTGGAATGGAAGCATTCACCATATCAATAGCCGACATCTTGACTCCATCAGCATCAGTTTTTGCATTTTGCAGGTTTTCTTCATGCTGAGAAATATCCCACAGTACAATCTACAATAAAAAATTGAGGCTATTACAAATTATTTCATCCTTTATATTAATATACCTTTTTTCCAAATAGAATTCATGGGGGGTTTCAGGAAAAAAGAAGAATTTCACTCTCTGCACTAGAACTTACGAAGTCTTTAAAGTATTTCCTGTTCAGTCTGATGCAATCAGTTGAAAGACTACACCTGACTCAACAACAAAAAAGAGTCTTTACAGCTTGACTTATTTATCAGTACTGCAAAGAAGCATCATACAGTGATGGCTTAACTGTGGAATAACCAGGCATAACTTCAGGATAACATACAGGATCAGAGAATTTCTGAGACTATGTCTGTCTTGGGACGCTGGTATTATGGTACATCTCTTCACCCTTATTTTCATACTGTAAGAAAATACAGAAATAGCCAATTTTATTCTTCAACAGAAAATTAAGACCTGTCCATTGATGCAGCCACCAACAATGATATTTGGATCACTTGGACTGAACTGAAAGCAGTAAATGTCTTCAGGACACTGCAACATTAACTAGAAAGAAGGAAAACAAAATAGTTGAGAAATACAGTCACACTGATTGTTTGCTCTCTTGTTATTTAAACACTTAGCATATTTAAAAGTCCTGATGAAATACCTGAGGGTGGATAGGGTCGAAAAAACTCAAAAAAAGTATTACTGATTGCTGCAGCAATGATTTGTCAGAAAGGTTAACTTGCTCTTCATAAAAAAGCCGCTGTCTTGCTGACACTGCTATAATCCCTGATTGAGAGAAAATGAATTTTCTCAGAAGAAACAATTCAAGCTTCAACATGTTGTTATGTATTTGAAGTGACATATTTTCACCTTCTGAATACAGTGAAAAAAAGCAAAAAAACTTCCCAAAACTAAAAAAACCAACTATGTATTTGTATTTTTTCCTTTTACAACTTTGAGGAACTTATTTTTGTTACTTAAGATTAAGTTATTTAACAGTGAGTTGTACAACCTAAGGATCAGGATGAAATTCAACTTTTTGCTACTACTCCTTAATGGTGTAATAGTGCACCTGAAATGATGTGACAGGCATATAGTCCTGGCCACCCATCACAAAATCAATTTTTTTGTAGCTGAACTGATTTCCCACACAGGCTGCAGTGTTGGCTATTAGTATGTGTGCAGCTAGGACATTTATATAGAACTTGTGCCTTTGTAGAGAAATAATCCATGGCAGGGAGTAGGAGGAGACATTTACTATGCCTTGTGGTGCTCTCTGGCACTCAGCAGAGCCATGTCCTGTTGTGGCTCTAACATTCCTCCCAAGTATTAGGCATGCTACAAAAACCAGCCATGGGTAGAACAGCAGTGGTAAGCAGAGCCACCAGAAGGACCTGGAACAGTTGCAGCCCCGCTTAAATGAGCCTCATAAGGGAGAAATTTCCCTTTCCTATGATCTCTTCAGATATGCTAGTGTGAGGAACTTTGCATGGCCTGTCTGAACTCTACAAAGTTCATTTTTCATTTCATCTCATATCAGCAACTCATACATTCTAAATCAGTTTTGGTTTTTTTAAAATGTAAGGGCTGATAATTTTATGAAAGATGCATATTTTATAGCTGTCATATAATACATGTCATTCGAGTCTCAAATCAGTATTTTAACCGCATTACCATAAATGGTTGGATGCCAGCAAACGCAGCTAATAGTTCTGTTCTTGAGATAGTGCAGATCTGTGAATGATTGGTATGCTTTAAGATAAACATCTGGCTTGCCACCAGAGCTGCTTTCATCTTCTGCTAGTGCCTTCCAGTCATCAAAAAAAGCGTTCATAATTTCATTTTGCTGCAATGCAATTTCCATTCTGTTTAGTGAAAAGAACAGTTAACACTTTCAATAATCCAGGTGTGACTACTCAGTAGCAGAATCACAAATATTTCTGTACAGAGGCAGCTTTTGTTTTACACAAAATTATGACCACAGTACTAAAAAAAATAAAGTATTAATTCCTCAGTGATGCATCACTGTAAGGAAACCCTCTTCCATTGAAATATAAATAAATAATTGTACCGAGAATTTAACTCTAGTTCATGTGGATCAAGTACAGTGAAGTTGTCCAATTTTTGTGCAAAAAGCGTCAGTGAGCGTGACCTGTCCCATGACTAAGGGCTGTAGGAGGGCACCTTTGCTCTTCTGCATAAGCCTCTGCTTCAGTGAGCAGTGTTTAAAAGATCAGCTTTGCAGCATGTTCAAAAAGATGTATCACCATCAACTTTAACGGTTCTAATATTTATTTAAACCAACACGCATATTTATATGGCATAGGCTTCATGTTAATTTTCATAGAAACAACTATTACATTAATATTTGTTAGTATTAAAATAATAAGCAAGAGGGAAAAAACCCACAATAAAGTATATAGAAACAAAAACAAATAAACAGTATTTGACCAGACCAATGCTCCACTCAGACAAGAGTTCTTGCTTGTATTCTGTATTATTTCAGGTAGCCTTTAATGCATATTGCTGCAGTAATTGTACCTTAAATGTACTGATGTAAAAAATTCTTTCAGCTTTTCAGATGACAGACTCTCTTCTCTTTCTTCATTTGATAGCTGTCTAGGAAAATACTGCATGGCTGCATTCTTTGGATAGGTCCTAATCCATTGGAATAAATTTGAATGTGAGTAAGTACAGAAAGTACAGAAACAATTTCAAAGACAAAAATCCATGTAATGTGTAAAATTAAAAGCTAACTACAGTCAGTTTTTCTAGAAACTATTTGGAAAAGAGTGAAAGAAGAAAAATGCAAACAGAGTGTCCAGTTCTGTTCTCTTAATTGTTTTGCAGCTGAGTGACTCCAGAAGAGTTGAGTTAATTTATATAACTTTCGTTGAGATCAGAAACAGCGCCTAGTTTAATAAATAAGCTGATAAATGTTTTCTCACACTTACCATTTTGTCTGAGTACTAGCTTCTCTTACTTTTGGAACCATTTGTATGCCTACATTTTTTTCAAGCATTTTAATGCTGAAAGCTTTGTCTTGATAGGACGTGCATTCAATATAACTGTCTTTTACATGTGAAGCATTCTTATCAGTAAATGTAATTGGTGCACCAAACTTCCTGCGTACTCGAGAAATCCTATACTTAATCTGAAAAAGAGATATTTCTGTAGTTAGCAGAGCAGAAAGTTTCTGGAAAGTACATTCTGTAAAATGGCAGTGTTCATATAATTGTAGAATTAGTTTTATTGATGATTTCTATGCTGAGTTTACTTGTATTTCTGCATTTTGAAATCCTGAAATGCTCATATAAATAACCTCCATATGTAATAGAAGACAGATTTATATTTCTAAAACAAGAAGTTGCCTTTAGGTAACGTTTTGGATTACGGCTAGTAGGGTAAGAGAATTACATTTTCTATTTCATGCAATATCAAAACCACACCCTTAATTAAAGGACTGATTTGTAGGAGTTCTTATGTACTACTGCGCTGGACTTCTAAGACCTAACTTTTCATTCCTTCCTCATTAGTGCAGTTATCAACTTTGGGGGAGGTATTTCAGCTTCCCTTGCAGTGCCTAGGGAGACAAAAGTACTCCAAGGAGGATCCACAAAAATATGAGTGAAGAATTTCCTTATAGTGAGAACTAGGAAGAAAGAAGGGATGTGGCTTGACTTCTACCCACAAAAAGAGGTAGGCATTTGATTTTGGGCATTGGAGAGGTATTGCTTTGTCTTGGATTCCTAGCCAGGTACCTTTTCCCAGCACCTCCCACAGAACTGCAAAGGAATGTAAGCTGAGAATACGTCTGAGTGGACCTTGCCAGCAGGTAGAATACAGAATACTTAGACTGTGAAAGTAGGTTAAATCCAGTGACTGTGAATTAGTTTTAGAACAATTCAACATCTTTTTAAGTACAAGCAAGGTGTCCAGTTGTGGAGAACTATCAAAACTTAGCCAGTATTCCCTGAACAGGGATTTACATATTGAGTGAAAGTTACATAAGGACAGTAACTGAAGGACATGCTTGCAGATGCCCTCCATGTCACAAGTTAGGTCACAGCTGTGAGTGGACCTACTTTTTGGGCAGACAATTTTCTCAGTATAATCTGTAGGTTTAGTTAATCAAATAGGTCTTTTCTCAGTATAATCTGTAGGTGTAGTTAATCAAATAGGTCTTTCTGTAAAGTCAGTTTGTAATAACCAGTAGAAGATAACATTTATTCTGAGGTAGAGAGCCCTTACACATCTTGTGTGCTATTTGAATGCCATCCATATAATGAAAAGAGTTCACTGGACTCCATGGACAAAGAACTATGTCCTTAGAATATAATTACAATGAAGAAGCAGATATGTCCAATACAGTTTCACATGCCTTATTTGCAGGATTTAAAAAGAACAAAGTTGTTAAAAAAAAATATATTTCTGTACCAGTTTTTGTTAAGAGTTAAGCTAGTTCTCTCTCCTTTTTTTCTTGTTTTCTTGAAAGATCCCAAGAAAAACTAGAATCAAAACTCTAATTTTTCTGAGGGATTTTTTTTAAGGAACTTAAAATTAATTTGGGATTGTGATATTTATTTGATTGAGTAACATCTGTTGATTCTGACCTTTGCAACAGTGTCTTTAACTGATTCTTCTTCAACTTCCTTTTCACTGCCAAGAGAAACCCAAGGTTTGTGGACAGGAGGCTTATAAGGATGGACTTCCAGGGTTGTCTCTCCATTTTCTTCTTCTTTTTCCTCTTCTTTTTCTTCAGTAGTTTCTGGAGGCTGTGACATCAAACAGTAGGATATAGTGCTTATTCAAAAATTTGCTACTGAAATATAAGTATGAACTAGAAACCCAGTTTTCAGTCTTCATTGACACATTTCTTTACTTTTTTTTCAATGCACTAAGTCTGGCTATACAGTCCCCCTGGGTACGACTGGGTTAGGTCCCATTCATTTATGCATTAGAATTTTCTGATAAACATTGCATATTAAGTATTAAACTACTAAAGAGAGACTGCTGTCTTAAAAGCAAATCACTGTTATATAAAAAGAATTTATAGTGATTTTCTACATTAGGCCCCCCTGCCTGGAACTGCAATTTGCTTTTCTGTTAATTGTTACTTCTCCTGATGCTGGGTGACAAACTCATGTTGAAAAAATTATATAATCTGCCCATAAACCTTCTCCTATGATGCAATGCACAAGGGGAAATCTTAAATTCTGAAAATCTAGACTTCTAAAAGTCTAGATTCTTAAAATCTAGACTTATTTAGAACACAAGAAGATTTTGAAGTATGTTTTGAAGAATATATACATACATATTGTGAAAAGCAAGTATAAAATTTCTTTAAAGATGCCCAATATAATATAATCTTTTATTTTTGTCTGTCTTAGAAACCTGGGTCTTGGCAGAGGAAATTAATGCTTATGATTAAAAATGCAGCAATGGGGGTTATACTGGCCCTCTGAAGTAAAATACAAAAATTTGACTCAGTCTCTCTCAGTATAAAAGATATTTTTACAGTGATATACATATTTTTCTGTTATCAGATTAACCTGTAGAGAAACATTCTGGCATGCTAAGCACATCAGATGCTTACAAATACAATACCATTTCTGAAGTATACGTTTGAGACAAGACTCTGAAATACTCATAGATAGAAGAATGTGGTGGTGCACTTGGATTTTCTTACCTTTAGGAGGTTTTCCTTGGCTTCCTCAGAAGCAACAAGGTAAAAGTTCTGTCCATACTGGAAACTTGCATCAAAAACTACCAAAAGTTCTTCCCCTGGATATTCCTATTTTAATTAAAACAATTAGTGGAAAACTGTAAACAAATAACATCTAAAAAGGACATAAGCCTAGTGTAAGTTCGATGTTTCTGGTTAATCTTGTGGCCTTAAGAGAATTTCCTGTGCTAATTGAAAAGATTGATTTTATTTTGTAACAAAAAAAAAGTCTGGGATTAAACTAATCTTTTCATACAGAGACTTAAACAGAAAAGAAGCCGTTTTAATGATTCTCAATAAGTAGGCCATGAATTTGGGGAAGCCAAAATACGTGAAGCTTTGCCAGTTCACAGAATCAAAGGTAGCAATAATTATGTTACTTTTAGGATATTTTCAACCTAAAGTTAGTAAAAAAAAAAAAAAGTGCAGTGCATGGTAAGCCATGACAAACTTTGAGTTGACGGTGATCCATGACCTATAGCCTTTGGATATTATAGCATTGGTGACTTTACTCAGTCAAACAAGGACAGACCTTTTCATTAAAAGAATATATACTCTGAGAGCGTGAAGACTTAAAGTGAAAACAGAATAAACTACATACTAGGACAACTTTTTTAACAGGATGGAAATCAGAAATTGCAGCTCTTGTTTTCAGGTCCTGAATTATGTCCTCTTTTTTAATAAGCTTGAAACAATTTTCTTCTGTAACATCTTCAAGAACTCGGCAATTAAAAATTTCTTGTGTTTTTGTAGTGAAGACTAAAGGAAAAATTTCTGGGTGGCCTATGAAAGAAAGCAAAACTGCATGATAAACAAATTCAGAGTGTTGTTTAAACATACACATATACCTTAATAACTCTGGGTCTTTATGTTTTCCTATCAGAATGCTTTTGAATCTCTCCACTTATATTTTTTTATTTTGTGAGGCAAGGAATACAAATTATATGACATTTTGTTAATCTTGGAAAAGACTCTACCTAACATTTCTTACTTAATGAATATGTTATTCCTAGTATGAGGTTTTTTTCCCCTCTTGATCAACAGGGGTGATTAAGAGCTTTAGTGAAGAGGCATTAATGGACTGTTTTTAATACATTAAAAACACAATGGCATAGCTCTGATTTAAGAGAGCCCTTAAATAAATATATTCTAGTCCTTCCCTGGAGAGCAATGCCATGTTAAGCCAATGTTTAATCTAAACAAGCCTTCAATACCATCCCAAATAAGGATGCTTTTCTGATTTTGGACTTTCATCTTCCTCTCACACAGTTCAGACTGCAGTTGAGTCTATTTCTCAACTCATCAGTGAAACTAAAACAAGGTCACTAAGATTGGTCAGATACAAGACTTTACTTTCAGCTTTGCTGGAGAATGTATAGCTGTTGTTTTCTATACACAAGACCTCTGTTAAGTTCACTCGTATTAATTCAGTACAAGGCAGCTATTTTTTACCCTAGCTCTGGCACTGTTACCTTTGTTGTTTTTAGTGAGGCTGGGTGCAATTAGGTGACGTGGTGACTGTGCTTTGCAAACAGTCAATCTGAATATAATATATGGTGTTTCTTGCTAGGGCTGTGACAGCTTTATGTAGGTAGCACTGGTTCTTCCCAAATTATACGTTCTGCCTTCTGTCTTACATAACAGATATAAGTGATTAACATCGCTGTAGGCCCAGCTAATTGAATCCTGCCGCCTAAGAGACTCTTCCTTCCTTTGCAATATTGCCATGCCAGCAGGCTTGTGCTGTATGTCTCAGCTGCCACAGTAAGAGCATTCTTCTTGAGGGCCACTACGCTTTTGTCTGAGAAGGCTAGTAGGCATTCATTTTGAATGCTCATCTTTTTGATAAACTAGAAAGTGGAAAAGATGTAGGACATGTATACATAGAATATTTATGTAATGAAATGGTCTGGCTTTTGTAATAACAGTGATACTTTTTGTCTTCTTTGTTTTGTTCTATTTGCTCGGGTAGAGTTATTTAATATTTTATGTTCATTCCCAGAACCTGTGGTATTTTTCTACTTGTGCATGCTTTAAATTGAAGTTGGTATATCTAAAATGATGATATTGACCAGCTGGCTCAGCATGTTTTGAAAAGCCATCTCTAAGCCAACAAGGACTGACAAAACAATAAATCCTTCTTAATCTCTATCATCCGGGAAGCTAAATCTCTGCATAAGCCTATCATATAATACATAATGTTCGATGAATCTGACATTTATCCCTTAAAATCTTTCAGTGCTGCTACTACACTGCACCTGCTATGCTACAGTCATCACTAAAATTAATGACATGTATGATGCCTCTGGCGTATCCTGCACTAAACCAAGTATGATTTACTTAGCATTCACTAGTTATTTTGTAGCATGCACAGCCCATCAGTTCACTTTCTTCACAAATTGTAGCCTTGCATGACTTTCCTTTTTGGTATCTCAGAGATTTCTGGGATTTCTGCGTGGATGCTTCAAAAAAGTATAAAATCATAGGGATGTTGATCGGGAAAGACTTCTGAAAGTCGTCTGGTCCAAACTCACTGGTGGTAACAGCAGACCAAGCCAGGACTTGGTTATCTAGCACAGTCTCTGTGCTTGTGTTTTTGACAACTACTCTCTGTAGCTAATAAGGCCAAGACCTCAATTCTTCTTTTGCTTATTAATTTGACTGTGAGACCAGGCTCAGAAAAAGTGTTTATTCCAGGGTGATCTGAAACATTTAAACCTTTTAAGGAACTGCAAAAGTTAACCTACAGGACTCCTAGGTTACCCCAGCCAAGGGCCTGAGGCCTCATTAGGATCTCATTAGGAAGTAGACTCAAACCCTAGTACAAACTGCAACACTACAGATATACTTTACATTTTGATATATTGGAGGAAAAAAAAAGGCCTCCTTTTGCAAATTAAATTTCATAGGATGGAAACCTAGAGCTGTGCACCAAAACAGAATGCAGTTTCCATCCTCTGCCATGCACAGCTGGCTCACAGGAGAGAACAAAAGGAGAAAGAGCAAAGGAACAAAAAATTTGTACATATTGCAGTCCTCAGAGTTCGTTATGTGGTTAGTGCAACTAGGAGAGCTAGAACCTACAGAAAACTTATAAATCTAATTTGCTGATTCTTACGTTTTTTCAGAAGATTCTTCCCGTATCTCGAATAAATTAAACCTGAACAATTATTTTTTTGATACATCAAAAATTCTAACCAGAAGTAACTGATGTTTGTTCAAGAGGCTTGTGTAATGTTATTTTTTAAAACGCTGAGTCGTGCATGCAGCCTTGTCCACAAATGCTAATGCTAAACAAATCCTTTCAAAGAGATGTAGGTTTCACTGTCTAATGAAACAATACAAGCATGCATTAAAATTAAGCAAAAATACAATAGACGTCACTATGAGAGGGACCAGAGTAGGACAGATAGGCTAAGCATATTTTCTTCAAGGCTTTATTGCTGTAAGTCCAAGTTAAAAACAAAGGAATGATCAGAATTAAAATATGTACATCTTTTAGTCTAAAGGACTAAAATTCTGTATTATAGAATACTATATTATAATAGATTCTATACTATAGAATATAGATTCTATAGTAGAACATAAGGGGCTGATACTGGAATTCTTACTACTATGAACATTTTTACTGACTGCTTTTCCAGTAAAAAGTATGTAGCATCTAATGAGAGGCTTCACATTGTGTTTCTAATAGTAAATTGTACTCATTTGTAGCACTCAACAGTTCTTAGTGCTATGAGAACTTCACAAAGGACCAAGAAGCTCTTAAAGAAATAAACAACACTTGCAGGTTGTATGCTAGGGAGATAACATACATACAGTTTAAATCCTGCACAGTGTCTGCATATGGTAGCATTATTTTCCTGCTTTTAGCAACAGGTTTCTAGCAATAGTTTAGGTATTACAGCTCTAACTTTATTTGCCACTAGGTGGAGGTAAAATTCTCTCTTACGGACAAAACTAAGTATACCCTAACACCAAAAATACATTTATTTTAAAGTAACACTTTAATCATCTGAGCCATCGCTTAATGTCCATTTTCATTAATTGCAGCTTGACCATTTTGGTGATGCTAATCAGAGGGCAATTTTCACTTCCACCTGTGTGCTTACAGAATTATGTAGGAAGACATGTGATTCATGATTTCTTTTAAAATTATCTAGTTTTATATTCCTAGTTTGCCACATTGTTTTAGCTTTTAGCAATACAAGATTTACTGTTAAAAACCAATTAAGAAGATAACCATTTGTGTTGTTCATGTAAACCGTAGATAAATTTTACATTGATATCAATTTAAGTTATATCTGGGGAAGAATTGCACAGATCAGGTCAGAAGAAAAATCCAAGGAGAAATGTGAAAAAACATTAAAAAAATTATTCGGTCATTGAGGAAAAAGAATATATTTCAATTCAAATAATTCCATATTTTACCTCCTAACTATGGCCACACCTAAAACTGCACTTTTCTTGCACGTAAGCCAAAAGAAATGCTTGATATCTTGTGACTTTTAAATGGCAGATTTTCCCCCTACAATGCAAAATATGTTAATCAAAGCCTACTGATATCTATGATGAAAAACCACAAGTGATATGCTAAAATAATCTTCTCACCAGATCTAATAATGATTTGACACAGACTAAAGATCTAAAAATTATTTTTAAAAATCAACTTTTTCTTTCAATTGCTTAACTATTACTAAATGCAAACATTTTGCACCCTATAATTGTGTTGTGAAGCTTTTTATTTCCCCTGATCCCAGCTCCTCTCAACCCAAGATAAAAACATCTTCTACAAACCCATACCTGTTTCAGCATTCCTTGCTGCACTGCCTGCTGCTCAGTCGTACTGTAATCACTACTCTAATAGCTGCATTTCTTAAGAGTTTATAATTTTTCTCATTGATAAAAGATCTTTGCTTTTCATTCCCTGGAATTAGTAACATTGAAGCTTCAAAATGCTTAAAGTATTAAAAAACTATTGCTTTAAAGCTCACTTATCATAGCACTTACCTATACTAGCCATAGAAAGATCAACTTCATCTTTTATATCTGAAATATAATGACATGATATTACTAGTAATTTTTCTTCCTAACAAAGTAACTATAAATACATGTCATGGCAATATTTAAAATCTCTCTATATATATTTATAAACTAAACTGTTAAGAGGAAACACAAAATAATTTCTATTCGGTTCAAATTTAACACAAGAAATGAGTGAAGACTTATAAAACAGGTCTGTGTCTTAAGAATATGTAGCATATTTTGAAACTATGGAGATTTAAAACTCATTTTTATTTTGAGCAAGTGGTCTGCATAAGAGAGAAACCATAAGAAATCTGTCATCTTGTGGTGCACGCTGCAGTTTCCATGGTTGAAAACTGCACAGCCTGCTACCTGATAGCACCTGTGATTACAGTGTAAATCATGTCATGTGAAGAGGAGATAAATGGGCAAGGCTGGCTAACACCAGGCAGGAGCAGACGTTGGTCCCCTCTTGCTGTGGGTTGCAAGGTGCTGCAGGAGCTGGGCTTTCTTCAGCTCCTGAGAAAGAGGGTCTGCAAACCTCACAGCAAGGTAGGACAGGAAGAGATTAGCACTGATGTGCAGAATATTCTCTGCAGCACAACAGCTATTAATCACCTGGGAGGGAAACGGTGATTAAAAGGTGAAAGCAACTTCAGGAAGGTGGCTGTCATGGCAGAAAAAAATCCATGAAACAAAACAAACCCAAGCAAGAGTAGATTCCCACCTTTTCTAAGAATGTGCATGAATCACTGGAAAAAAAAAATTTGTATATAGCAAAGGCTCATTAGCATTACACTTCATTAACTATACACTTTATAAATGAGACAAGTGAGATAGTATCAAAACACATCTCAGGAAAAAAAAAAACTACAATAAAATGCACTGCAAAATTAAATTGTGAGACTGGTATGCTTTCAAGCTATATTACTGTGTCTTTACAGTGTGATCCTGAGCTCCTGCTTCTGGGGACGCCTCTCTCTGCCTGATGCTTTTTCCCTGGGCTGTTAGTTTTTGTGAATCTCCCCACTTAGTATGTATTAAGACAAAGCGTAAATGTAGCTTTGTTATGAAACAAAGAAACTGGACTCAATAGCCAATGTGACTATTAAGTGGTATTCTTTATTACAGCACTGGGGTTCCATATACTGGTTACAAACCCATAATCAGTAATTGTAGATTTCTTAGTTATTTATATAAAACAGCATGTTCTAATTTATCTCATGTTTACTTAAATGCATAGGCCCAAAATAATTAAGGTAGCTGTCATGTGAGATCAGATTACTGCTTGTTTCATTGCTGCTGTACCTTACATACCAAGCGGTGTTTGTTTTCCTTTTGAGGATTTCTTAGCTTTGTTTTCACCTTTCTTTTTCTTTGCTGAAGTTTTTGGACTTTTCAAGGAGGTCTTTCCGGATATGAGATTTTGTGACATTTTTTTCAGATTTCTCTAGAGAAAGATACATGTCATCAGTAAATGGTAAACAGACAATGGAATGCACCATTTATGAGTGAAAATTTGTTCCATGACTTTATGTAGTTTATCATTACAGTAATATTTTCATACGCAGCCAAAATCGTATTCTATAATTTAAAATCATAGGCTGTAGTTTGATCTATGTAATAGATCAAAATGCTTCTGTTTAGGATGATTAAGTATGGAAACTGATTACCCAAAACAGTGAAAGGTTAAATTAGGACAGGGGTTTCCCTTAGAGAAAGCTAAAAACCTGAGCTACACTGGGAAGAGCGCAGTTGAAAATTCTCTCTGTAAATATTTGTCCCAATGTCCTTAATTGTAAATCATTATTCAGCTGCACAAAGCCTTTCTGTGCTTTTCTATTTCCAGTTCATTTTCCAGTGTAGCTCTGTGGAGGGCAAACTCGGAAAGAAGTTGTATGCATAATTACATGTAGCAACCGCACAGCTGGAGATGATACTGTATAGAAGGCTACTCGTGTGTCCTTTACTCTCCTCCTTCCCAATATCTAGGATAAGGATGAGAACAGCAGCGTAGAAAAGGCTCTGTTCTACTGTGAAGGAGGAGATGCGATGCAGCCTGCCCACTGTACAGACCAGACAGCACCATCATGTGGAAGGTACACACGTAGCAGCCCACAGAACAACTAAATCATTCTGTTAGGCAAAGTGTTGAAAATTGTTTGATGTTATTATTGAACAGCTAGCGGCATTCAACTGGGATAAGGACAATGGGACTCATGGTTTGCTTGTGTTCTCCCTTTTCCATTTTCTCACTTTTTTTCCAAGACTGTAAACTGACTGGGAGAGGGACCATTTTTTAAATGTATACAAAGCACTTACAGTATTTGGATGCTATTACAATTTTAACACTATTAAGAGGAAAGCAGATGCACTTATAGGACAGAAAGAGATGGTAGCTTCAAGAACTGTGCCATGACATAACTCTTTCTGATGGACTGTTACAGGAGCTGCAGCCTGTCTGCCTGCACATGTGAACAGCCCATTTACTGTCAAGATGCTTATGGTGAAAAGGTGAGTTTATAAAATAAATATTCTTTCTTAAGACTTTTCAAATGAAAGCCTAAACATCAGCATTAAACAAACACACCATAGCCTGTGCATTTGCATTTTCAGTGGGCATCTTGGCTTCGGGATGGTCTTTCATTCCCAGACTGAAAAAAAGTGGTTTTCTGTTTTGTAACAAAGTTCTCAAATACTCCAGAAGCAACCAGTATAATTTTAGCTTCCAATCTGAATTTTAGTTTGGAGATGGCCACTAATGGCAAGATATAGGTCATATACCACCATAGCCTGGTGGTATAGCGTGGGTTTTGGATCTATGTTAACTTCCATGAATTCAAGGTAATTTTTGCTGTTAACTTGAATGGGAGCATAGTCTGACATTCTTACTACAGTTACACAGTTTTCTGTTTCACTCCAATCAAAATAGAAAATATATATGCTGCAAATACTTAGGCTCTTTTCTCTATCATACTGGATCTTGCAGATCTTGGTGACAAAGTGCATCCATGGGATGATAGTACTTTTCACTGTTATTTGATCATTATGGCAAATACGGGCCCCTTCATTAATCCATCTGAAGAACTGTAGCAATTTAGTCTGCTGTTTCCAAAAAGCTGTGATAATACCAATGCAAAACAGATTAGTGTTTTGGAATTCTGAAACCTTGCAAGGGACAATGTTTTTGGAAGATTAAAAAAACCCCACAAGTCATGTATAATGAGCGTAAGGAGAAAGTTAGGAGTCTTTTCAACCCTTACTCTTACAGTCTTTTTGTCAAATACAGGACTACAAACATTGACAATATATTTATGTCTAACATTCAATATATTTTCCCAGTTATAATCTTTCAAAGGAACCTCTACGCTGATCAGTATGCTTAGTTTATAGTTCTGAAATGCTTAGGGCTACCTATTTTAGAGTACATGTCAATTCAGGTGGCTAAAAGAGGCTAATCTTCCCTTATTTAAAAATTAAAGCACAAAGCAATTTCTTATCCATCACCTTGTGTATTTCACGTAAAAAAAAAAGTTGTGATCCATTATATAAATGGATTCTGTGACTGATCTAATTTGAAAGCAACCTTGATGCCTCTGAATAAAAGAGACAGTCCTCCGAGATAGGAGGAGAGGCCAACTGCTTTAGAAATTAGTTGAAGGAAAATATGAAACATCTCGTATTATATTACAGTCACATTGTCTAATTTCACCATTTCCTAATTATACACTGAAACAAAGCCAATTTGGAAATTTTGAGTTCTATTTTCTGAGTAACCTAAACCCTAAGTCACATGAATAGAGGAAACACTGAGAGGGCTGAGATAAGTCACATGCCTATGTTTAGTGCAAGTAAAAACATCCCTTTTCCTTCAGCTGACTTACTTCAAGTGTACTATACCTATAAAAACTGTTAAAACTTTTGAAAATTGTCTCCCAGTAATGCAGTTACTGAAAGAATGAGGTGTCGAGGTACACACAGCACTGTACAGGTAAGGGCAGCACTGGTGAAGGCAGTGTCGGTGAGTGAGTGTATGTACATGGAGACGTTAATACAAAAAGTATCCCTGTTTAAGGGTTGCAAATGAATACAGCAATCAATAGGACTGTTCATGGTTCCAGCTGTGATGCACAGGACCTCACCAACTGGAAAACAGATAAAAAAGTACAAAGTAATTATCTCCTTTTACAATATCCCTAACACCATATCGCCTCTGCCCATTTGTCATCCTGGGCACGTATGATTGTCAGTGGTTAGGAAACACGTAAGGCCTCCAAAGAAAGCAAAGGCAAAACTTCTAAAAACTTTTCTGGAAGCATAATCAAGCCCATAGCCACTTACAAAGTATCTATGCAAAGTTGTTTTTCCACGCTGCTAACCCACAGGTGCTCCCTGACTGAAACCGACATGCACTGAGAACTTCGAAATAGGTACCAAAGAGCAAACTTTTTGTACCCCTCCTCTTCCAAAAAAGAAATAAAGGAACAAATATCCTAATGGTTCTTAATGTGTAAGATAAAAGCTAGCATTTTCAGAAGTTACCTCTTCAGGGGTTTGGGGTTTTTTTTCCACTCCCGAAGTTTTTACACAAAGTAGCAAATCCTATCAAGAAAACCATGAAAAAAATTAGAGGACTACCTGAAAATATGACAAAAAAAGAAGATATTTTCTTTAATCTGTGGTTAGTTCCTGCCCTCTTAGGGATATTTCTATATTGCTTATTTAGAAAGGACTCCAATATTCATACGTGTCCAGAAATATACAAATATAAATTCATGATTCTATGATTGAGAAGAGAGGTTGGAAACAGCATCTAAATTAACATAATTTTAAAAATTTGAGTGCAAAACCTACAAAAAAGAATAGCGCTTGAAAATCAATTGTCATAAACATTGCCATATATTTTATTCTTTAGAAGTAGATAATATATTATATTAAAACTTCATTAAATATGTTAAGTCTAATTTTTCAGCAATTTTTCAGTGGAACACCATTTTACATTACTTAATTGGTCAAGCTCAAGTAAATATTTGACAACTTTGACATTTTGTAGCCTAGTTTATTTATAGATGGCTGTAATATTTTGAACATTAGGCTCAAGAGAAAAAAATAAGATCAGAGTGTTCTCCTAATCATTTGATGTTCTGAAACATTTACAGTTGTAAAGCAAATCCATGAAGTTGCTAGGTACTGCAAAAGGGGAAAGTTAATTACCTATCAGTACTACAAAAGATGCTGTCTGAATTGAGGGCACAGAATGATTCATTAGTTGCCTAATTGAATGATTTAAGGTCAAGTCTGTGTGCATTACTGATTTAGCGCTATAATTTACTACAATTTGGAATGACAGAAGAATTGAGTGCACTTCCATTTAACAAAAGCACTACAAGGAAATTATCAAAAACGTGTCACTATGAAGGTAAAAATCCCATTTCTGTCTGTAAACATTTAGGAACTTGTTAAAAATACCATCTGGAGAATGACCTGATCTCTCCAGAAATTCGTATACATTGTTCCCTTTAATTAAATTTATTCTACTTTGCTCGACACAAAGAGCAATTAAAACAAACACCTGAAGTTTGGATTCTTGTTAATGCTTGTGCATATTTGGACACAACTTCATTGTATAAGTTGTAGGAAGTAAAGCTGAAGTATTGGCAAATGCCAAATAATTTCAGCATATGAATGGTTCTATTTGAATGTACCTGCTTTCACACATAGAACTGTTCATTAAATTAGGCTTACTTGAAGTAGTTGTAGATTTTTTTATTTGATAGAAACCAGTAGAGTTTGTGTATATGTGTAAAAATATGTGTAAAATTAGCGTCAGAATTAGTAAAAAAAGCATAGAGAACAAAACTGAAAATGTCATTAAAATATTGGATAATACTGTGTTCTGTTTCTCCATTCAAAAAGAAATAGAATAGAATTGGAAACGGTATAACATGGATAGTTGAAGATATGGAACATATTTTGTACTAGGAATAAGCTATGATTCTTTTTAGCCTGGAATGAAGAGGGTACGATAGAAGTCATTAAAATCACGAGAGGCATGGAGAAAGTGACCAGGGAATGATTATTCATGGTCTTTCGTAATACAAGATCTAGCTGGCATCACATGAGCTTACCAAGGGACAGACTGGAGACAAACAAAAGTAGTACGAAAGTATTTCATTACACAATAGGCTGTTGAATTATGGAGCATACTGCCTGTGGACAGGATGGCTGCCAGAAGGGCACAATTTCAAAAAGTAGCAGGGCAAACTGACAGACAAAAAATTGAGGGTTACTAAAAATAATTATAATACCTCTGGTTATAGAAATAAAGCTGTAAATCCAAGAAAAAAAAGATGCAAAGAGTGCAGGTATGGCTTTGCTATAATCTTGCCCAGGCCCTTACTGGCCCAGACAGAACTGCTGGTGTGAGCCAGTACAGCTGGTCTACACTATTAAAATTTATGAACAATTTGGTTGGTACTTCAATAGTTAATGATATTTAAGTTGTCATAACATGATCCCGTTGAGAAGCAAACAGTAGCATATGTTGCCTTGTTATGACTTTTGAACCAGAAATGTTATATTGTAAAGATTGACACTAGATAAGACTTTATCTTCTTTTTCTTTTTTTTTTTTTAAGCAAAGGTAAGAAAAAAATCATCATCTCATCTTTTAAATGTGAGAGGTGGGTTGGTAGAACAAAGTCATGCCCTGGGACGGGGACGCGGGGGAGGAGAGGACGGCGGGTCAGCTGTGGCAGCACAGGGGAGGGTAACGCTGGTGGGGCCGAGGGGGCTTCGCTCCACGTTGAGGGGAGAGTTTGCAGCCACCCGGGTCTGGTCACCAGCACCCCTCCAGCGTTTGGCACAGCCGCCCCCGGGGGCCCGCCGGGTCCTTCCCCTCCCGCAGGCCAGCGGGCGGAGGAAGAGCCGGTGGGCCGGGTACGCGGTGAGAGGGGCGNGGAGGCTGAGCAAGCCCTACGTGTGCTTGTTGCCCGCTCGAAATGGCTCGGAGAGAGGCTGCAGCGGGCGGGGACCGAGGGGGACCGCGGGGACCGGCTGCTGCAGGCGCTGCCTGCGGTGAGACCCGCAGCTGCGGAGCCCCCGCTGCCGCTGCGCAGGCTGAGGAGAACCTGCTGCCTGCCTGTGATGCTCGGCTGGAGCAGCTTCTCAAGCCGATGCCGTGAGGTCGAGGGGTTTTTTTTGTTTGGTTTTGGTTTGGTTTTTGTATTTTTAATTTTATTTTTTTTTAAATCAAGCACAAACATTGCCAGGAATATTGCAGTATCAGAGTAGGGCTTAACTCAGAAATGATTGATCGGCTGTAAGAAAGATGACACTCGCTTTTCTGTGGCATACTGTATCCCATAGGACAATGGAGACCAGATAAAACAGGAGCCAAATTTTTCTTTGAGCTTATTTACGGGCCTATTCTTAAACTGCTGATTCAAAACTTTTCTTGCCCTCTCTGAAAGCTGGGGAAATTGAAGGTCTTGCACGGTATCTGAAAACAGGCTTGTGTTCTGGTGTGTGTAATGGCAGCTTGAGGAGAGTGGAAGTGATCTATTCACTTTTAAAACAATTAATCTCGTTGATGATTTTTTTAAGTTATATAAATTTTTTTTCTTATGCAAATTAAAAATAACATGTCTAATATGGAACGTCTTTAAATTTGTTCACAACCTAGGCTGTCTCCTTTGTTCTTAATGTCAACAATCTTTTATCTGAAATAAATATTCCTGGCTACCTCTTAAGTACTTTAGAAAGCATTTATAAAATGTTTGGAAGTCAGTAAAGTTAGTAACAGATTAACATCTCAATATGTTGAACACTACAGAGAGTAACATCTCAGACTGTGTTTATAAGGTTCTCTTCCAATCTTTCCCCTCATACTCATCTGAAGTGTGAGCCTCCTCAGTTAATCATGATGCTTGAATACAATTACCTTTTGGTCTTTTTGTCTGGTTCATGATCACCATTGTTTTGCCTTCAGTCTTTTATAGCTGATGAAATAGATATTATCTTCCTAATTGACAAGTTAATGCACTCAGGTAATGTATCTGAATTGCCATTTGGCATGCTGGGACCGTTTCCAAGAGAGAACGATGCTAATACTAATGCCTAAGAAAAATGCTGTCTTCAAAATTCCATTTCTGTCAAGGACTGGGCAACAGGCTGACAGAAGGGGAAAATACTGGCTACAGAACTAGATAAGTTTTCCAGAAGAGTGAATGCTCATGAGAGGCTTTTGATACTTTTCTGGACACAGGAGGAAATGAGTCAGGATGTCTTGCATACATGATGTTGTTGGCAAGCGAGATAGGAACAAGTTTTCAACAAGCAACTCCATAATTCATATCCCACTATGAAATAAACGTCCTGACAGCCTACCTGCAAATTTAAGAGCTTGCCCAAACTTTTTTTTGCATTCTGCAGAACATGTGCAATATTATGAGGAAGGTCTTAAATTCAGTGTAATGTACGAGTGCCTTCCACAGAAGATAAACATTTTTGGAGTCCAGGTTGGCAGTGCAGACTGATCTGCTGCTGCTGTATTCATGCTTGCATGTTTTCCAGCTGACATGGAGTTCTTTTCATTTCAGAAATGGAAAATCCTGAAGTGGCTGTGAGCAGCTGCAGTGCTCATGATGAAGAAAATCTTTGCAGCTACAAACGACACCTGTCAGTATCACAGGAGGGGCTTTTGGAAGACCAGCTTAGAAGGAAGTTAAAGTTCTTCTTCATGAACCCATGTGAGAAATTCTGGGCCCGAGGCAGGAAACCCTGGAAACTTGGGATTCAGCTACTCAAAATAGCAATGGTTACTATTCAGGTGAGTAATTAGGGAAGCAGGGATTTTTCTTAGCCCCTGGGAATTCAAATAAGCAGTGCAGGTGACAAATGCTGTTCTTGTGCTGCAGAGACAGGGAGAGGATAGACTGCAAAACTGTCTTAGTTACATATATGTAGCTTGAATCTCAAAGGCATAATTTCCTCTTAAAACTATTGACTGACAGATAGCTTTCCTAAGAGCAGAGATTAGATGAACCATGTTTAAGGGCTCTACTTCACTTTTTCTTGGTTCTTTTTTTTTTTTGTTTCCCTTCCCCCCTGCAAAGGATGGCATCCTTATGCGTCTGCCCCCCACAATACCTTCTTCACTCTGAGTGTGTTTGTGTTGAAGGGAAGGAAGAGTCACTTTTGTTTCAATATCACAGAGATAAGAATTTAAATTGGTAGCTTTTTTAATGATGTTTGCTTATGCCTTGCATATGGGATACAAACTCTTGTGCTGAAAAAAAACAGAAGTTTTGCTCCACTCTGCCTCTCGCCCAGCCTTGCACCATAGATTTCGTAAAACACGTTTATCTTGTGCCTAAAATGCAACTGTTTGTCTCAAAGTTCTCTGGTTAAGGAGGAAGAAGGTCTTTCATAAAATCTTTCTAGCGCCTCAGATGATGATCCTTCAGAGTTGCCTGCACATGATTTACATTTATGATGGTGTCAGTGCTGTAACAATACAAGTACAGAGAATGTTTTCCATGGTTTCATGAACAATGTGACAAACTGCAGGAATCATAATTATTTTGCAATGCATCTGGCAGTATGTTTTTATCCCTTACCACTTCAGTTTGAAATGTATCCTCATCCTCTGTATGTCTTATGTCCCATTTTGCAATTAAAAATTAAAATTTGATGGTGGAAAAACCTAAGAAAGAAACTAATGCTGATTTAGCCTTTTCAGAGAAAACCTGCCAGTAGGTAATTCAGTCTTAGCAGTGTTGATTTGCTGGTGTGTTCCCGTGTGCCTAGCATGCTGAGCTTGCCCACAGAGCATTTTGGTATCTCTGTAACTGAGTTGCCCTTATCAAAACCTACATATTCAGGCTGGATCACGGCCATAAAACTAATCTGTAGACCGCTGATTCAGACTTACCTCTGATGAGTTCCTTCACAATACTCCCAACACCACTAGATTTGAAACAATAGTCGCTAAAGAGAATTGCGAGCTCCTACAAACAATACATTACATTCTTCTAGAAACCTTTTCCAGTCTGGGTAGTGGCGAGCAGGTTTTTATGCTAACTTTTCATGAAGAATTGCAATACATTTTTTTTTTTTAACAGCTTCAGAGGTTATCCTGTTACAAGCACAGTTTTGATCAGTTATTCTCAAAGCACTTTTCACCCAAACCTGTGGGAGGGACGTTTGTTTTTCTGAGTTGTTCTCAATTTGCCTTTTCTGCACTGGAGTAAGGACTTCAAAGTGGTGTCTGATTAAGTCCTGTCCTGCCTTTTTGGCTGAGGTACGCCAATATTCCCCAAGACAAGTCATATTCATGTCGGGCTGAACTAACAAAGCACGCGTAACAGTATACGGGTCGCTTGAATTTGAGATGGTATCCTTTTTTTTGTAAAAAATATGAGTCCTTGGCCAAGATCCTGGTAAACATGTTAAAGGGACATTCTTGAATCCCATTGTTTCCTGAAGTTAAACTTTCTTTTGACCAGCTATGAAATGGAGCAGCCTGGAGGTGCCATATCTACCAGGACAGGATTCGCATGTTAATCCAGAAGCCAACTTTGTTTTTGAACAGGAAATATAATTGTCTTTTTCAGCTGGTGGTTTTTGGATTGAGCAATCAAATGGTGGTTGCCTTCAAAGAGGAGAACACTGTTGCATTCAAACATCTCTTCTTGAAAGGGTACATGGACAGAATGGATGACACCTATGCTGTATACACACAGACAGATGTCTATGACCAGATATTCTTTGCAATAAACCAGGTAAGGATTGTCACTGCAACATATACAATACACATGCTCTTTACCTGGGTACCTTTTCTTCTTCCGCCTTCCCCAATGGTGTCTGAAATTGAACTTCTGTGCCAGTTGCTTAAGACTAGAGTACTGACTTGTTCAGGTTTTCTGTCATTGCCAGAGCATTGTACTTGTGGCAACATCCTTAAAGCTAATCAGTATACTAATTCTGCACTAAAATGCAGGCCTTGGATTTGAGCCAGAGTGCTTTGCAAATAAGAAATTAGGCTCTCTAGTAAGGATTGTAAAAAGAAAAAAAATATAAGCAAAAAGATATTTAGATCCAAATCCTGCACTTACTGTTTTTATCAAATACTTTAAAGTATTTGAGGACTCAGCTGTTGTGTGGTGTAGATTTCCAAGTTCTTTAGTTGACCACTTAAATAAAAAAAAAGGTGGGTTATGGTGTAGATCCAAACACTTACAGTTTGTGGTGGTTTTTCTGAGACTAACAGTTTTGGTGCTATCTAAGTTCGTTTGTCTGTTCTAAACTTTAGTACTTACAACTGCCCAACATTTCTGTTGGAAACCATGCTTATGAGAAGAGGGGAGAAGAAGAGACAGCTCTGGCCGTGTGTCAGCAGTTCTATAAGCGAGGAACCATCTCTCCTGGAAACGACACCTTTGATATAGACCCAGAGATTGTCACTGGTATGAACCTAATCTATTGTATCAGTTCTTTGGGAGAAGGGACCCTAAATTTATGATGAATTCTTATTAACATCCAGTATTGTATAGTCCTATCAAATGATCTGTACTGGGCCTACCACCAGCCAAAACTGGCAAGAAGACTATTGTGTAACTAGCCTCTAGCCCTCGCCTCCAAGATAACAGTCCTTTGTGTGTACTGCCACAAAACAAGTGATAAGCCGTTAGCGCTGATGACCGCCTAACACAAGGTTTTCGGGCTAATTTCAGGAGCCTTTCCTATGAATTCATGATGAATAACTTGGCTGGTTCAGGGAAGCCAACGTATTTGTCAGCTAACTTCCCAAATGACTCCTCACTTAGGCGTGCTATCTCGCCTGGTGTAGCCAACAGCTCTTTCCAGCCTCAGGAGTGGGAAAGGCAGATTACCGTTAAAGGGCAAGATAACCCATGAGATGTTGTTGTGAGTGCTTATCCATTGCAGACTGCTTGTACATCGAGCCAACGACGCTGTTAGACAACACAACAGTGGGAAAGCACAATTTGAATTTGACTCTGGATTTCCACAGGTGAGGAAGAGTCAGCATCTTCTGTATTGGGGTATTTTGGGCACGTTCCCTGTGAAAAACTAATACGAAGCTCTCTTGCAGACTGGTGACGGTGCAGCTCATGTTCAATCTGAAGGCAATCAACCTCCAGACCGTTCGTCACCACGAGCTCCCTGACTGTTACGATTTCACTCTGACGGTGCGTGGAAGCCTGCCACGTGTCTCTGCTCAAAACAAGACATTGTTCTTGCTGGTTTACCACGCACAGTCAGCGCAGATGTTTTCTGAAGAGTGTTGGGCACCGTTGACTGGTCCCCAGTGGTGACTGGATTACTCTGTCAGGTCACAGTGTACCCTGTAAATAACCGCCAGTTGTAACCGTGGGCAGTTAAGCTTTGAGTGCTCGTGATCTCTTCCTGAAGCACTTGCTTGGCTTACGGCCTTTTGTGCATCTGAAGTATAACGAAAGCATAAACCTCTTCTCTTTAGAGAGCTGGTTCTAGGAAAGGTTGTTTTCAGATCATAGAGGAATGAGGCTGTAGTTTAAAAGAATTTCAGCTAGTAGCTAGCTGATCAAGCAATGTGTGGCAAGTACACCGTTCACTAGATTTGTCTTTCACTTTGACAGCATTTATTTGCATAAACTGAAATTACCTTAAGCTCAAACAAGTTTTTTAACTTCTCCACTAGGGTAATTATTCTGAATCGTTATGCAAGCTTAGCAATGTTGTGCTATATATGTAATGGTTTAAGCATGCTTTTCTTCTTTTTTTTTTTTTTTTTTTTGTTAATGCAGATAATATTTGATAATAAAGCACATAGTGGAAGAATTAAAATAAGTCTAGACAACGACATTGCAATCAGGGAATGTAAAGACTGGCATGTTTCTGGATCAAGTAAGTGACATAAATGTGTTCAAATTTTCATGCTACACTTTTGCCAGAGTAGCACAATATTTTTCTTTTTTAAAAGATGAGGCACTATTGACATACATTCTCTAGTGGGTGTGCTCTAAATCCTGATTTTCTAAGGAGTTGTTGTTCTTCAACCCCTGATCTGAAATCCTGGGAAACCAGCCACACCACTCCTTTCCTGAGCAGTTCTCAAACCTTGCACCATTGATACTATCAAACCAAAATTTTTCCACACCTCACTTTGCATCTTTCTAGCTTTGGCTACTAAACTCATGCTGCTCGTTGTTTAAGGCAGGGCTGTGAACTCTTCTTCTAGCACCAGGCAACAAAAGGACACATGATAGTGCTGGAAAGTTGAAACTGATTCACTCTTATTTCAGGACTTAGCACCAGGAAAGATAAGGAAGCACTGTTGCTAAGGCTTGCTGGAGTGGAATGGCTAGAAACACTTACTGCCGCTTAAATGTTGTTTGGCATGTATTTGGGTGTAACTGAGATGCACAGTATGGTTAAATAATCTATTTTAAATAGTAACTCACAAGAGCACCCTTTGTTGGCAGCTATTGAGTCTGGTTAAAACATTCTGAGGTCGATTTTAATTTGTTTGTTTTGGTCTTTTTTTTTTTAACATCCAGCTTGGAATTAATTTTGGGAACTTAATGAAATGCATTGCAGAATACAAAACACTCCACTTATGAAAATGCATATTCCGCTAAACACACTTTATCAACTAGCTTTGCCAGCTGCTGTGTTGTAAGTGCACACCAGATGGCACGCTACCTCTAACAGATTGCTAGTGCAGCAGTACAAGAAGGTTTTGATACGAGGCTTCTGTAATGATCCACATCTGCAAAACCAACTGAAATGGTGACAGCACATGTGTTAGTGGCTTTGGTATAAGCAAGAAGTAGGTGGGCTGCTTCTGAGTAGTGCAGTTTGTGAAGTCAGCTAGAACTTCAGTGTGCCATTTTGGAGAATTGCTGCATCTGCTTGCAAATTTAGCATTCGTTTCAATTTTTTCTCTCAAACAATCACTCTCTTAGCATTAAAAATCTAATCCTTATACTGTCTCATCTAGTTTCAGCTGTATGACAAGTACAAAGAGCAAAAAGAGGTCTAGTGGTAGGTTTGATGCAAAATTTGATCTTAGTTGATCAAGATGGTGAATTTTAGTAACATAAGAACTGGAGAACTCATGTCTACCTCAATGTTAGTCTTTGCTAGCTGAGTAGCCATGCAAATTATTTGCACTGCTCTAGGACAGAAAACCTATCCGATAGTCAAATACTGGTCTGTAAGAGAAAATACATACTGTAAAGTTCCTGGAATTTTTTTTTTTTTTTTTTTTTTGGCAAGTTCTGTCACTCCAGAGGCCTTGTAAAATGGACAACTCCCATCTCTAATTCTATGGGACTGTGAGAAGCAGGCATGCTCTGGTATGTTTTTGATGTGGTGGTATCAACCTTCCTAAATTAACTGAAATGGTACCTGTAGTGCAGATGCACTTGTGTCTCTCATGAAAATATGTCGGATAAACTTTTGTGGGAAAAATGCTAAGGTTTTTCTTAATTCAGTTATATAAACATAGTTAATATCAAAACTTGATTCTTACTTCAATACCCAAGATAGTCAATAAGATGAAATGCATCTGATTACAAACATGTATTTTTGTTCTTGCAGTACAGAAGAACACTCATTACATGATGATCTTTGATGCTTTTGTTATATTGACTTGTCTGGCCTCATTGATCCTTTGCACACGATCAGTGGTTAAAGGAATTCGGCTCCAAAGGGTGGGTATAACTCTTTCCTTGAAAAGTCTTCATGTCCTGTGTAAGTCTGATTAATGTTTTTCTTTGCTCCTTTCTCCTAGGAATTTGTAAGCTTTTTCCTATATTATTGTAAGAAAGAAGTATCTTTCAGTGATCAAATGGAATTTGTCAACGGATGGTATATCTTGATTATGGTTAGTGATGTCTTAACTATTGTTGGATCAACTCTAAAGATGGAGATACAAGCCAAGGTAAGATTTGTACACTGTCAGGTGAATGCAAAACTGATTGTTTCTGACCCAGCTGGGTTTAAATCTCTCCAAGGACTTTAGGCTGTCTATATTTGATTCTGAGTGGCATGAAATTTTCAAACTCTGTCTTCTCCTCTGGAATTGCAACTGAGATATGTTGTTTCCAGTTGCAAGATTTAAAAACTCCACATGTTGCTAGATGTTGTAATTTGAATTATCTTTGCTCCTTTCTGACCTCAAGGGATAATATTAATTTCTGAAAGTTTAAGACTGTTGGCTTCCTCTCTTCCCCATTTAGGACCACTTATATTTGCTTATTTGATGGAGTTTTTAAAATTTAGCATTTAACTTTCTGTTCCCCGTTTAACAAACATTTAACGAGCATGGAGACTCTCTCCTTAAACATTACTTTGCTGCTTTCACAGCTCTGGTTTCCAGCACGTACGTAACAGTCACCCACAGCCAGGTTCTAGACCTTAAATTTCTAAAAGAAACTTGATACAGAAAACAAAATCTTCTTAAAACACAGTATGTGCAGGCAGAATTAGGGAAGAAAAATTATTACAATGTGCTGTCCTGAAGCACTCTAATAATTTTGTTCTTCACCAAGTCTGTAGCAGACTTTGAAGTGTGACATTGCAACACAACAGACTTTGGACAGCAGTGATGAAAGGATGGGTCTGAAATCCATCTGGTGACAGCTTGACTATCATAAACACCCTGTACAAATTGCCCTATCTTGCCTTAGGAACTATAAACTCAGGAGTAGAAAGAAGCTATGAGGAAGTTGGCTAAGATAAGAGACAACTCTGTCCTGCTTTGGGGGAAGCGAAGATGAGAACAGATTGGAGTAAGACCTTGCATTTGGGATTCCAATATTTCATATATAAAAATAGATCTATTTATATATATTCCTTTTCTAAGAGTATTTTACTAAAAACTCTTCCATACAGCTACATTTCACTGCATTTTCCAAGCCTTGTGGACCATAAAGGCCAGGCTGGATGGGGCTTTGAGCAACCGGTCTAGTGGGAGGTGTCCCTGCCCAAGGCAGGGGGGTAGGAACTAGGTGATCTTTAAGGTGCCTTCCAACTCTAACCATTCTATGATAACAGCGAGATCTTTTTTCCATGTCGCTGTGTGAAAGTTAATAGCTGAATAATGAGTTCATATTAAAGTAGCCTAAATATTTTTTTTTGTCTAGCTGTAAATGAATTATGCTAGTATAAAAGATTGCCCAACTCTTAGAGGAATAAAGCCAGAAAACAGTGAAAACTGCTTATTCAAGTAAGCTGTCATGATCCATTTCAGAGTTGAGCCGTAGTTCAGGGAAAAGGGTATACACTAACTTGGATGAAAACAGGCCAGTATGTATGGGTGGAAAAAAAAAACCAGTGAAGTGCCATAAAATATAAATGAAGTTCTGGTTAGAATTAATTAGAAGCTAATTAGTCTTCTCCTTGATAACTTCCTACACCTCAGAGTTCCTGGCTACCTAATACAGTCCTTCTTAGTATTTATCTGAGCTCTGCATGACGAGTCATGCTGTTTTTGAAAAACTGCTTTGCTTGTGTACTGGCAGAATCTTCTTTGCTCTGTGGTTCTAAAGTCAGTCTACAGTGTCCGTTGGGATGCAGTGGAGACATTGCCAAGCTGCTCTGGGGAATCTGTCGATGCAGATTCCAGAAGCAGTTGCTGCAGGTCTGGAATAAAATGCATAAAAATGTTTGCAGTGCCACTCTGCATGTCATGGGCAGCCAGGTACAGAGGGGGTGTCTCTGCACCCGCAGTGCAGCTGCCCCTTTGGCCCTGCAAATGAAGCTTGTCTTGCCAGAATCTATTTTACACCCAGCCATATGTAATGGCAGGTGAAATGAGTTACGCTTGAAAGTGCCCTTGCTCTTTGGTAGGACTTCTGCTCTCTAATGCATGTTTCCCCGAGCTACTTTTTAATGGGAGAGATTGCCAAGGAAATCAATGTTTCTTAGCAGATCTTTGTAGTAATGACAGTTGCAATTTAGAACCTGTCAGTTGTTATAATACTTGATTTTTTTTTTTCTTGATTTTTTTTTTTCTCCTTTTTTTAGAGCCTGACGAGTTATGACGTCTGTAGCATACTCCTAGGAACATCCACTATGCTTGTGTGGCTTGGAGTCATTCGCTACCTAGGTTTCTTTCAGAAGTATAATGTAAGGAACTCCTGGGATCTTCGTGCTGTTGGTATTTATTCTGTTTGTTGCTATTAGGGGACTGGAAGAAATGCCTGGTTGAATTCTAACTGTTTGCATTGCTTTGTGCAGCTCCTCATCCTAACACTGCGAGCAGCATTACCCAACGTAATGAGGTTCTGCTGTTGTGCTGCTATGATCTACCTGGGCTATTGTTTCTGTGGATGGATTGTACTGGGACCATACCACGTGAAGGTAATACACTTAACATGAAAAAAGACAGCTTGCATAACTGAATGGATTCCAAACAAATGAGCGATTACTACCGTTGTCTTCTAAGTTTCCATGTCAAGGCTTCCCTTAATATAAAAATAGTGCATCTTCAACATGATGCGGCTCTGTTTGAGGAGTCTGGCTTACATGACTCAATCAGACTTTCCTCAAGTTTTGAAAGCTCTGAGTCAGAAGTGGAAGCTGCCATGACTCCCCATCACATGCTGGTATTTTGAGAAATAATTTTCGTCTTGCAGAACACCAGTATCAGACTGATGCTTTCAAGACTTTATCCTTATCCCTTTTAAAAGTGAAATTGGCTTATCTGAATTGACTATGTATGTTTACTGGAGGTAACAAACTTTGCTCATTCCTCAAACATTTTACTGTTTGCACCTTGTCCTACCCTGGGCATATACAAAGAGATCCGAGGCAGCCAGTCATCAGCTGTTTATCTTCTTTGTGTTATGTACAGTCTTTGGATCCAAAAAAAGCATCGATGGATGTCCTTGTCTTCTTCCCTCCCCTCTAGTTTCGCTCTCTGAACGTGGTTTCTGAATGCCTTTTTTCACTGATCAATGGAGATGACATGTTTGCCACTTTTGCAAAAATGCAGCAGAAAAGTTACTTGGTTTGGTTATTCAGTAGGATCTACCTCTACTCCTTCATCAGTCTGTTCATCTACATGGTGCTGAGTCTCTTCATTGCACTCATTACTGATACGTATGAAACTGTCAAGGTAAGCATGGGCTCTTCATTTGGAATAAAAGTGCGAGATTGGTGCTATCATGACTCTCACCTTCCTTAGTATTTTGACTTGCAGTACATACCGATTTAAAGAATAAATACGATTGCTACTTTTGACGGTGCAAAGTGATGATGAGAGGTTTTTAATCCCTCCTACTTCAGTTTTCTTACAAGCCTATCTGATTTCCTGCTCCAATTACCAAAAAGCAGTAATTTTATATTTGGTTCTGTGAATCTTCTAATTTCAGATGAACAATGTCTGAAAAGTGGTCTGGGGAGGATTTGGGTTATGGTATGCTTTAGCCTTGTTGGAGGTTTAACTAAATATCAATTTTTAGCATTACCAGCAAGATGGCTTTCCAGAGACAGAACTTCACAGATTTATATCACAGTGCAAAGACTCACCAAACTCTGGCAGGTACAGGTTAGAAGAGGAGAGTTCTGCATCTCTCTTCTGTTGCTGCAACGGTATGTACCTATTTTAAAATTATAAACCGACCCACCTCCACCCCGCAATAATCCCAAACTATTTCTAGTGCTGTAGAACAGAGCACTTTAGCAAAATGTCTCCAGTGAACAAACTCCTTAGGAGAGGTGAGGGAACTTTTAAATTAAGAATCATTTAGCACATGAAAAATAGCACAGAAAGTTAGATAATATATGCAGTAACTTGGTAACTGTGTATGCCTAATGTGCAAGCAGTAACATTTCCCATATTCACACAGGCAGGACTTACAGAACTCATTCAGTGTCTTCTTACCTACTTCCTAATGATACCTTCTGCAAAAAGGTGTCCTGACTTAAATGGTAGCAGGCCTGAAATTTAGGGAGAAAATCGGCTTGCCAAGGTTTTAAGATGCATGCAGTTTAAGATACTATCACAGCACTTGAAAAAGCATTGCCTGACTTCCACTGGGGAGAGCCTAATGCTCCAGTTACTTTAAGTTTTGTTTCTTCAGGAATACTGATTGCAGGATACGTGGTTTATATTTAACCTGGCTGGCAGCAACTCTCGAGTCTTGCTTGCTGAAGGGTCCCTTGGTGCAGGAGCCTTAAAATATTTGCAGCTTGATTAAAAAGATCAAAGGCGTTTGCAGCTCCTTGGTATGGGGCTTTTCTGGCGTGCTACATTGTTAAATGCCAGATAGAGTACCTTTGTGAAGGGGCGCAGGTGGGGACGTGTTTCGGGGCAGGGAGAGAAGGGAGCCCACCCTGAACCAGTGCAGAGCAGAGAGCTGCTCTTCTGACCCACTGCCTTACTGGAGGTGGAAGAGTGGGATGAAGCAGAGCAGGGCATCTTGCTCCTGGGTAAAGGGCACAGAAATGTTAATATTTCCTTTTCTGCATGCACCTCTCAGTTTAACCAGGCAAGAAACCCAACAGGAGGCGGGACAGGGTGGGAATGTAATACTTTTCCCACTGACTGTGAGGCGGGGATCAGGACTCCAGAAGACAATTTGAAAAGGAAAACTTGGTTATTCTCAAGCAACTTGTTCCTCGGGAGTACTGGGCAGCCAGCAGCACCCTGGACTCGAATGGAGCTGTAGCCATTTAAGTGCCTTGTTTCAGAGCATTTTTTCTATATGGATTACCTACTCATTAATGATTTTAGCCTGGTGCCAAATGTCTTGATCCGCATCCGTGCCTCATATCATGCATGTTAGTGTTACAAACTGTTGGTTTTTTTAATCTGGAAGTAGTGTGTTTCTGTCTCTAGAAGGTAGAACAGGGGCTGACTTTGCAGTTGCCTGTAAATACAAGACATTGCTCCATTAGCTCTGTACTATGGCCTTCTGGTTTTACTTTGAAACAAATCATCTGTAGGAATAATTAAGTATCTCAAGCTGGATGTTGTGTTATCAGTTCTATGGCTTCCTCTTCTTAAATAGTCCTACAGGACACACAACGCTTCTCTTAATTCTTTCAAATTCAAAATGTTCTATGGTGGTTCATAGCAGTTTATCAGTGTATGTCAAATTAGTAATTAAATAGTTCAGATGCATTTCTAAGGTTCCTTGTACAATGAAAGCATGATTTTGATGCATGCACCTGACAACTTTTTCCCCCTCTCCTGTACAGGTTGTAGTGAACATATTTAATGGATTGCAGGAGTGTATCATGGAGGCTTTAAAGCAGCACACATTGCAAGAACGGGAGAGTGGAGCTGGTGGAAAACATCATACCTAAAGCCTGAATTTGCTTTTCTCAAAAAACATTGTAATCCTGTGGCAGAAACTTCTGATAAACTTACAGTCTTTCTGATTAGGTACTCTCACTGCTAGTTCAGGGGTTTTGGTTTTTCATTAGCTCTGTTCTATTTGTTTCCTCAGTTGAATTGTGCTAGAATGCAAAGGGCATTAAAAAGCTGTCCGTGTTCAGAGACTTGGCTAGATTATGCAAGTAGACTAGAAATGCAGTAACTTTTAACTATATGTAGAAATAGTGCTGGACAACTGCAACTTTGAGCACCAACCTAGCCCTCAGTACTGCAGCCGTTACCTAGCTGTGGCTGACCTGTCACTGAATGAATGGAAACTCGCTCTAGGGCCCTCAGCATTTTTTGTTTATCTGCACTCATAGTGAAAATAAACTAAAACTTACTTTGAAATTTGGTGTAATTTGGTTCTGGAGACATTACAGTGAATTGCTGCACAAGCCATTCAAATATGGCTGAGAGCATAAACTAAATATTTTTATTAACATAAGTACCACTTGATGTAAGTGGCAGTCTCTTCTCAGAGAGGCCAGGGATACGCTGGGCCAGAATGGAAGTTTGAGGGGTGAGTTGAGTGGAGAAATGTAGATGTTCTCCTCTATCCAGCGTTGGGTAGGATCAGATACAGTCTTCAGCTTCACAATGTGCTGACCTTATGTTTTTAAAGGAAAAGTCAGACAAAAGCACTTTCAAAATATCTATTTTTATATTTGAAATCATCCTCTGGTACACAAGTCTGTAAACCTAAAGTCTAAATGAAGTTAAACACATTGAAGATATGTCTCTGAGAGTTCCATGCTTTAGAAACTGTATGTTTCCTACCAAGCTAATAATCTGGTACTGTCAGTGGCTGTCTGAAACATTAGATCTTATAAAACTTCAGTTTTAACAACTTAGTTTATATACTATGTTGATTGTGATACCATGTAATAGACGCCTTATTTTCTATAGTCTATTGACTCTGGGAGCAGAACAGGTAACCAAAGGGAAGCATATTTTAGATAACTTGCATTTGTGAGCAATATTCCTGTAGCTGTATGTGACAATGTATAATGCTGTGCACAAAGGTGGAGGACACTAAACATGTTCTGTCTGAATATTTACACATTGTAAATGAGCTACAATAAACACTTCCAGCTGCAGTAAATATTGGCTGTGTCGCTATTCATCTTAAGAGTAAATATATTGCCAGGATAATATAGAAGCTTTTTTTTAATAGCACCATGCAATTTCTGGTGTGAAACAGTGTGCGGAGTGTGTGAACTTGCATTTCCTGTAGTCAAGGTAGTTCCTGTGGACCCTGGTGAGGACCTGTTCCCAGCTGATCCTGTTTAACAGCATTTCAGAATTTGCCATAGAAACAAATAAGCGAGTATTAAACCTTACACTAAAAACGCTCCTGTACATTACATGATGTTCAAATTCAGCAAAGGCAAAGCAAATGCAAGGTGTAGGCAGAACAGATTATTCACAGTATTTGAAAGCTTCCTCTATTGACGTCCTTGTTTTCCAACAGTCACCTAAGATTGAAGACTTTTGAAGCCTTTCAAGGAGATTCGAGGCAATCTTGCCTCGAAAAGCAAATATTAAGTGACCATATTTTCAGCTGACACATTAAACTCCTTATGGATCTTCAAAAACACACAATATACAATGTGCACATCACTTGTATAAAATAGTTTGTACAGCTACACAAAACAGCTACAGAATACTTTGCCAATACATTTATAAGGCAAGTAGTAGTCTGGTTTCATTTAGAAACAGGGCACAGCATATGCTTCATCACTATTAACTTATGAAATTGGCAACAAGTTTCAACAAAATTTTACAGACCTCTAAAATATCAAATTGTTACAAAGTTTTATAGAAGGAGGGAGTAATCATGTTAACAGAAGCCTGCAGTATGAGCATAAGACATGGAAAGCTACAATGGGTGACCCCAAAGCAGGAAAAGATACTGTATATAGATTCTTTCAGTTCCTAATAGAAGAAACCTTCCACTGAAGACTGGTTTCTGTCACCTGAAGGGCAAACTTTGCTGTGAAGCTTGTTTTATAGTGAAATCCCTGTTAGAGTCTTTAAGTAATGCTTAAATGCTTGTGCTACGGCTAAAAAGTCAATCAACTGAGATGCAGAAACTCAGTGGAAAACCATGCTCTGTTACTTCTGCTGGAGACTACACAGCTTTTAATTTAGCATTGCTAGCAGTTGTGTGGTTTGGGGAGGAAAGAGCTGATGAAAGGCAACTTACCGTCAAACAGTAATGGCTGGGGTGACAGCGTGAAGCCAGAGGGGAGTGCTATCTAAAAGTAGAAGGATGTGTAAAGCAAGGGCTAGGATGGGGTGGAAGAAAAAGAAGGGAAAACTCCTTATGAAATTAGCAGAGCAGCAATTGCATGTCTCTGGCCATGGGTGCAGGCTGCTACATAGGGAAAAGAAGAACAGTACCCTGAAAGGTTACTGGCTTACACCTGCTGAAAATGTCCAGTTCTGACTGGAAAAATAAATGCTGCTTGTATTACATATCTGATATCTATCTATATTTCGTTTTTCAAGGAAACCAGACACTCAAATGTGTATTGCTCTCCTTGGTAGTGCTGCTGGCAATCCAAGTGCTTGCTGTCCAGGCTTCTGACCTGCTGGATCTTTGGATCTTCATCTGCCTGTTTGGCTCACTTGAGAAGAAGCCAGTACATTCTGTGTTTTCAGGCTACTGGCTGCATTTGAGACAAAGTATAGCTCTGTCATGAGATCTGTGGCTGCTGCTGTGGCATGTGTGGTGGGGCTTTTTAGTCTTATTTCGTGTCAATACATGATGTGGTAGTTAGGGCCTTGCAGAGCCAAGAAGTGTGACAATGATCTAATTCTAAAAAAAAAAACAACCCTCAAGACTTCAACAGTATCAGTGAACTCAATGTTAGGAATGCCAGTAACATGTGTAAAGCTGCATCCTGGAGCCACTGTTATCTTTATGTTGATATAATCAAGCAAGCACAGATAGAAATGTAAAATGCAGGTGGGGAGAGCAAAGAAGCAGATAAAGCATCAGATAAACTCATTATGCTTAAAAAATGCCATCCTAAGGAAAACGTGGCTTTCAGTGCTGTCCAGTAAGGTGTGGAGGGGCAAGAGAGTTCCTTTGTTCTGACTTTCACTGGGCACTGGAAAGAGTTGCCTAAAATATAGTCAGTATTTCCTCATGAAAGTAAGTTGCAGGACGCTAAACTTATCTAACAGCTGTTTTCATACCAAGGCTCATTTTGATGTCAATGTTTTGCATATGCCCAGGTGGTGAGAACTTCTCGTTTTCAGCAGAGCTCAGATCTCTTAACAGAATGAAGCTACACCATGGGGAAGAGAGAGGTGGGGGCCATACTTTTTTCTAAGTACTAGTTGCCATGTTGGATGGAAGCATATTGTTGAGGGAAGGTAAACAGTGTGCATGCAAAAGAGGGAGGAATCAAACCCAGATACACTAGGGTGGTGAGGCACTGGAACAGGTTGCCCAGAAAAGCGGTGGATGCCCCATCCCTGGAAGTGTTTAAGACCAGGCTGGATGGGGCTTTGAGCAACCTG
>JAHREE010000155.1:4257513-4283412 GCA_033628505.1 Tringa tobata | reverse complement strand
GGGCTCGGGCGGCGGGTCGGCGGACACACCGGGGGGTTACTCCGACCTGGGAGTTTCGGCTTGCTGCCTGAGGTAGGTCCTGCCCGCCGCCTCTCCCGGGGCCCCTCCTGCCCTGCTCGCCGGCCGGTACAAGGCGTCCCCGCCTGTGGCGGTGCCCCGGCTGTGGCAGGGTGTTTCGGGTCTGCCCCCCGCTCCGGGGAGTGGGGGTTCTTGCTGCTCCTCCTGCAGCAGCTTAGCGAGTGATAACGTCGGCAGGTCTGTAAAACAAGTAAGTTCTTTCTTTCTTTCCTCCCCCGCTGCCCGGTTTCTCAGCGTTCGCTTTGCGGGGCGGTGCGGGGCGATGCCCTCCTCTGGGCGAGTGGTGAACTCAGAAGGCGAAGCTGGGCTTGTGTAGAACCCACCTCAGTCGTTTCCCCGCCAGCACCGCACCCATCTCGTTAATACCTCAAGATGTAGAGCTCTAGATAAATGTTCCTGGTATGGAGCTCTGATGGACGCTGTTAATGTTGCTCCTGTACTGAAGTACCTTTTTTAAAGGGAATCTGTGCTCTGTAGCTTTATAGCCACTTGATTCGATGGTGCTTTTTCTGCTTGGTGAAGAGCTACGTATTAAAACCATATTTTATAACTAGGCAGTTGTAACTGGTAGTCGTTACTGTTGAAACCTGTTTCTTGACCAGAATATTGAGCTTTAAAGTGCTTCACTAGAAAACATGATCCAAAGAATGTAATGTCCTATCAGATACAGCATTGCAATGGTGGCTGTGGTAATGCAGCTTTTAGAATTTAATTAGTAACAGTTTTCACTTGTGAGACACAGCACTTAACAACGCTTAGAATGCATTTAAACATGTGTAGTAGTGTTAGTCTTCATTCACAAAACAGCTTTATAAAACATGCTATGGAAACTTACTAAGTTGTGTTAATTCCACTGCTGTGTCTGAACTGAATTGTTCCATTACTCTGTCTTGAGCTAGGTATTTTGCTTGGATTATTTTTAGATTATTAGGATGATAAATGTTTGGTACAACTAGATGGTGTATTTTAAATGTGGAAGACAAAACCCAGCAGTGATATAGGCTTGAATCTCATCTCTTCCTCTAAAGCTGAAAAAGTATGTTGCTTTCCTTGACTGAATTTTCTGCTGACAATTTTTACAGCTAATTAATAAAGGAAGATAAAGGCATCAGTGAAAATAACACCTAGCCAGTGGAGTTAAGTGAGGGTTCTGTAAAAGTGAAAGTATTATTATTAGTCAACATTAAGTTTTTAGAATAGCTGTAAGGGCTTGAAAGACGACTAGGGGTTGAATATCAAAGGAGATAGTGTTGGTTATAAAGTTTGCTGTTTGTTTTGGTTTTTTTGTTTTTTTTTTTTTTTTTAAGATCTGTCACATCTCGCACGCTTTTACTGGAAGCTTAGAGAAGGATTTTGCCGAAGTCTTGGAGTGGTTCTTTTGTCATACCTTCACACTTTAAGTTTTGTCCAGATTCAGCTTAAACCTGGTCTGTTTCCTCTTTCTTTCCCACCTACTCCTCTGACTTCTACTTGGGGTTAGGTCTTCTTCAGTGTGTGCCCACACAATGCTGCTGCCCGTTCGAGAGAAGCTGGCGCAGGAGTAGCAACGTCTTTGGGTGTCAGTGCAGGATTGAAGTATGTATGAATCTGTTTCCTTAGACAATACTCACAGTATAATTACCGTATGCTTTTCTGTCAGATCTGCTTAAATTTTTCAAAGTTTTTATATCTCAAACATTATTAAAACTAGCCCAGTGTGTTTTTATTATAAATTGAAATAGGGATGTACTCCATAGTTTCTTTTTCTTAAAAAATCTTTCCTGTGTTTTTGCTCTCTCAAAACCAAAATCAGCCTACCTCCCATCATCTTCATGAATGATTGATTTAAGGCTGTGTAATAAAGATAACCTTTGAGCTTCCAATGTTAAAGTAAATGTTTTGTTTTTTTCACTTCCTCTTATGGGGAAACACCACAGTGTCTACTTTACTGTGTTTTTTTGACTCTCTTTTCTCTTCTTGCGAGATAGCTGGTTCTAGCAAATCAAATGCGCTTTGCGGTCTACAGTTTGGGCTTAAATACCTGCACACTTCAGACAGGTGAGGACAAAAGAAGGAAGAATGCATCTGAAAACTTTGTTATCCTTTATAAAATTCGGAACAGAGGGAGTAAGTTTCTGGATGGTGAATGGGACTGATAATCAGCTTATGTAGCCAGTTTCATATGTGATTCCTCTACATTAACACATAGAGGGAGGAAAAAAATTACGAGTTTTTTTCTGATCTTTGTATGAAGTAGAAAATTTCTGATAATTACAGTGCTGGAAAAACAGGGTTAAAAAGATTAGGAGAAGGGGAAAGTTTTCAGTGTTCCGTTCAGTTGAGAGGGAGAAACTTAGAGTGATTTAAGACATCTACAACAACAGTCCTCTGTGCTTGTTCCTCTGATTTTTACATGTCTGGATATTTAAATGCCTAGGAGTTTTGCCCTTAAAGCTGCATGTTCATAACAGAAGCATGCTGTGAAGCCTGCTCTGGTTGTTTAGTCTCTAAGACACCTTTTTCTGATGGTGGAATGTGGGATATTTGGAGAAATGTGTTAACAGTGGCCTCTCTTTATTTCAAATATTTAGTTTTAAGAAAGAGATAAATGTAGACTTGTTGTTAGTGTTACGGGTCCTCTTACTTAATGCCTATTTCCTGAGAAATAGTTGTGTAAATGTTGTGTTTTGATGATCTAGTGTGATTGAATGGTTTTTAATGATGTGATCATAGGGAAATCTTTCTTGTATTTTGCTGTAAAACAGACAACTGTTACAGACCTTTTATGTCATGTGGTGATTTGAGGTGAAACTGCAATATGAGGAAATTGTCTGCTGAAGTGTTCTGTTGGTTTCTAATTAACATATTGTTTTTGGCAGAAATATGATGGCTCAGTCAGATTTAGATCTAAAAGAGACGGCGCTGAAGGAGGACTTGAAGTTTTACTTCATGAACCCATGTGAAAAATACAGAGCAAGACGTCAAATACCGTGGAAACTGGCTTTGCAGATTTTGAAGATACTGATGGTTACTACACAGGTAATCCTTCCTCTGTTTTCACTCTTTGAAAGCATAGCAATAATGTGCAGGAGAAGCAGGTCTGTGGTTCTGGGTCTTTGCCATCCCTGGGTGTTTGTTGCTGACTTGAAATTCCTGCTTCAGTCCAGAAAGAAGAAGAAAAAAAAATACTATGAAAGGTGTGTCGTGGGGGAACAATAACATAAACTAAATTACAAAAGCCTCCTGGAGATTTGGGGGCAGTATTTGACCAGGTATTTTGCTGTTTTTAAGATAACGCTTCAGAGCAAATTACTCTTCCTACTAAATCCAACGCTGTCTTCAGGCTTGCTGTCACAGTGCTGCTCTATCTTCTGCTTCACAGATTATACTTTCACTGGACTCTTTCAAAAGTGATAGTTCTTGAAATCTAATTGTTAACTTGAAATGTACGTGTTTGATGGGAAAATGCCATGGTCTCTGGTGATGATGGGAATGACTGGGCTACAGGAATCAGGAGTGCCCCTTGCTTCTGTCACCAAATAAGGCATTTCAAATAGTTGGGTACCTAGGTGGGTAGAGGGAAAGAAGAGGGTGTTTTGAAACTGCACTGGTATGACAGTGTAGTTGATTATTTTACAGTCTGCTAAGAAATGGTGACTGGAGGTTCAGGGAATAAAAATGGGACACATGTATAAGTAGAAATTACTTTTCTGGACCTTTGAAATGCAGGATCCCGACATCTGATGCTTTGCAAGAACAGCTAAATACACAATTCCTATAAACATGCCGAGTTGCAGGATTTCAGGTTTGTGTTTGACTTGCCCGCTAGAATGAAGCGTAACCCTAGCTTACGTGACCCTGTGTTTTGTTGACTGCTCTGGCTCTTCATCTCCCCGTTGGCAGGACACAGCGGGCTCTGTCTGGGCTCTGCTGCTGCCGTGCTGGAGTCCTGATGGGCTCTGTCTGCGGGCAGGAGCAGAATGCGATGGTTGGCCTTGTCTAGGCAAGACTAGCTCAAATATGCTTTTTACACTAGTGCTGGCACCTCTGTGACCCATAGGGACAGAGCTGCTGAGAACAGGGAGTGTATTAAGGTGTGGAGGGGATGGGCAGTGTGAGCTTGGTGTAAGCTAAGAGGAAATGGTTGCCCCATCTTTCTTCATCGGCAGCTGCACCTCAGACATGGGTTATTGCCCTCTCTTCGACACACAGCAGTTAACCTTTGTGTGTGAGTAATGAGACGAAATGCAACTTCACATGGCTCTGAAAAGGTTCAGTACTTTCAATCTACTCTAACTTACTGACTTAAATTCTTGGGGGAATCACTGAGCGTGTAATTTCTCTGCTGTGCCAGCCTCCCTGTAGCCTTAGTGAGCAGAAGGGGTGCTCTGCTGCTTGGCTTTCAAAGGCCACAAGATTTTTCTGCGTTGCTGCTTAAGTTGTTTCTTGTCAGCCCTGGGTCTTGCTCAAATGCCAGGCAGGTAGTCGGCAAGAAAAGGAAAATAGAGTTTTTGAAGGAAAATGTCTTGCTGCTCTGCAGGAAGGTCTCGAATGCTAATAGTAAATAGGCAAGTTCAAGAAGCATCTCTGTATTTCAGAATGAGGGCAAGACCCTTGGAGGACAATCTGGGAATAAGTTAAGCTGCCTTCTAGCTGCTTCTGCCTGATGCCAGCCTGTTAGCTGTGACACTTGTTGCAGCTTCTTCAGCGTGGTGCATCAGCTGGGGTATCTGTGCCTGGCTGAAAAGCAGAAGAGGCTTCTGTCTCCGCGTGGGGAATACGTTTTACTCCAATGCTGTGCTGAAATCCCCTAGGGACTCCCCCAAGGAAACCCTGATGAGTCTCATTTCTCTGTATTGCAGCTGGAAGATCCCTGACATCTTAAGAGATACTAACTAGAGTGCTACACGTTTATTTGTAGCACTTGGTTAGTGATTATTTTTTTTGCAGTCAAATGAAGATATAAATAGTTGATTTAAAACTTGACTAAAAATGAAGGTTGAGTTCTTCATCTGAAGACTGTATATACCAGGCAGAGCTGACATCTCATTTCTCTGTCCTGGCTGTGACTTTGCTGTACATCCAAACAGCCTTGCGTGAAATAGCCCTGCTGCGTGTATTCTGTCAGCCTGGCCCAGATCTGAACAGTTACAGTCTGGGACAAAAGATGAAACATTCCAGTGAAGAGGGGAAAAAAAATAGGTGTGCTTTCCAGTTTCCATTGTTAGTGGAGCCTGCCTGTTTGCTTTGGGGGGTTTCTAATTTCACAGTTCTTTCGCTTGCGGTTTCTCATTCTTGCTTCTTCCCTGTTTCTACCAGTTTCTTGTGGGGCTTGGAAACTCCATGCAGTTATGAGACAGTTTCACATTTGCTGTTAGTAAGCAATTTAAGACTAGGATGAAGAGTTAGCTATTTGGGGCCTGGGGCATCCTCCTGCTACTATGTTTGTGAAGAAGCTCTTGCTGGTTGATTTCATCTTCTAGGCTCCATGGTGGCAGTGGGAATGGAAGCATCCATGTGGTAGAGCAACACAAATCCTAAGGGATAATGCTGCTGCTGCTTCTTATTATAGCCTCCTTAACCAGCACCTGGGTCAGGCAGGTGATGCCTTTTGGTGCTGTGGGGTCTCACACAGGTCTGCTCTGCTCCTGTGCCATGCCAGAGGTAGGAAGAAGCTGCTGGAATTTCTCCCATAGCAAAGTAGGGCATCTTTGGGGTAGCAAGCTGTGGTGTTAGGTGAGCTTTTCTGCCATTTACATCCTTAACAAAAGTTTTTGCAAATTCCAGTTAGAGCTGTTGGTCCAGGATGTGTGAAAGTTGGCTGTGATCTAGCTATCTGTTTAGTTGCTGCGGTCTAAGTTTTAGAATCAGTAGAAGACACTGATTTCTGTTTCTCTTACCCTGAATATAGTAGCTTTGACTTTAACAGTCTTACTGCGTTAGTTAATAGATTATTTGCTCCTGTTGTAGCAGGGTTACAGCAACAGACATGTTTCTGTTTTGTATTTATTATAATTCAAAGCTGTTTCCAAAATGCTGTAACTTGACAATTGTTCAAACTTTGAATTTTTTTTTTTTTCCCCCCTCTTGTCAGCTTATCTTTTTTGGTTTGAGTAATCAGTTGGTGGTTTCATTCAAAGAAGAAAACACTATTGCTTTTAAACACCTATTCCTGAAAGGCTATTCCGGAGTTGATGAAGATGACTACAGCTGCAGTATATATACACAACAGGATGCTTACGATAGCATTTTTTATGTTATTAATCAGGTAAGTGTGTTTGTTTATAACGAACACTGTTAAAGCTGAAGCTATAGCTATAAACTTCTGCTAAGGTTCTGGTTTTCTGTCTCCATTCTTGGATTTCACTTTTGATATTTCAGTGAATTGGCTTAGGTGGGGTGTCCTGAATTTTGTGTGTATATGTCTGCATCTTTGTCTTTTGGAGATGAATCTAAACCAAAATTTTACTCAGTGACTGTGTAGTACTGAAATCCGGAAAGTTTGAAAAATCGGTCATCTTGCATGAACTGGAAGCTTTGTTTAGGTCTTACTTTGAAGAGCTATGGGCCTGGATATACCTATGCGTGGTATTCAAAAAATCTGTGCTCGCAGCTATGCTGAATTGCAGCTTTGTAGTGAGTGCTGGAGGCCTCAAAATGGGGAATACGGTACTTCCAGGAATGTAGGGGCACTCGCTCTGGTGAGGGATGGTATTTTAAAGAACAGTCCCTTTACAATCGTGGGAGGAAAATTAATGAATCAAAGATGAAAATTCAGTGGATATTTTTGTATTTAGTATTAATACATTCAGAAATCATGAGATGAAAGAATGTGTGTGTTTGGCAAATGGAATATCTCTTATGTTTGGGGATGATGATAAGCCCAGAAATTGTGCTGATGGGATGAACGGGAAGTGGCTTTAAACCACCTTTCACTTTCCCTGACCTTGGGACACTGGTTCTGCCCCTTGGTGTAAAGCGGTGTTGCCTGCCATCAGTTATGCTCAACAGGCATTTGGGAGTCTCAGTGTGGGAAGGCTATACCTCCTTCTTAAATATGCACTCATGTGAGGGCTTGCTACTCCTTGGCCATCTCCTCTAAGCTATAGCAGAGCCATCAACAGATCAAATATGTTGTCTCTGCTGTGCTGACCAAGGCAAAGACTCTGTCTCCTGGTATGTTAAATGAGTGTTGAATAGTTTTCTCAGTCTTCCTTTCAACTCTCAATGTTGCTACCATTTCTGCTGTAAATTGTGCTGCTTTTTCTTTCCTCGCTTGCTTTGTCTCACTTTCCTTCTTTTGTAGGCGCTAAGGCCGAGGTGAAGTCCAGATAGAAGACAATAGAGAAAGAATAGCTTTATAGCCTCAAGAATGAGCCATGTGTGATACAGGCATCAGAAAAAGGTCTCTTCAAAAGATGTCTATGTTGTATAAATGTAGACATATCCTTTAAGGAGATTAAACTTGTGTAATCTGGGATCTTCAGTGTCATATGGAGTTCCTAAGCCTCTTTTATCACATGTAAGACTGGAAAATGTGTGCTTCTAGGTGAACATTATGACGTGTTGCTTTTTTGAGTTGGTGGTTTGTTTTTTAAAGGATGCCTTCTAGGAAGAGCCAAGCCAGGTGACTCCTAAGCTAAAAGCAAAGTTTTTTTTATTTTGAGATTAGTAGCTAGAAGACATAGGTTTTGGTGTTTTGAGTTTTAATTTTAAATATGTGGTGGTGGGGAGAGGTGCAGGGGTGGAGCAAGTGGAAGGGTATGATATTACAGAAGCTGGTAATAGTGCACAACAAAACTGGAGTTGTAAAAAATGATTTTTAGGCTTAGTGTAATGTACCACTGGGATATTTTCACACTTTGGGTGGGGGGAGAGGAGGAACAACCAACCCAAACCCAACAAACCATCAAAAAACCCCTAAACATACTTTTCCACTTGGAAGAGCACAGAGCTTTTCCTTACTCCTCTTGTGGGTCCAATTTGGAAGTTTATCTTACAAAGAAGCCATGTGGGGTTGTTATACTTGTAACCTGCCTTGTGGCAGAGTCTGTAAGACCAGGATGGTCTGCTGGCTGCTCTGTCTGAGGCTGCTTGGAGGTGTATAAGTGGGAGTTTTGCTTTTGCTGTTTCCTGGTGTTGTTTGAAAGTGGCATGTGATTAACCCAGAACCGCGTGTTACACTGTCAGGAGGGCAGAGCCTGAAAGCACATGTGGATGGTCGGCTGTTAGATGCAACGATCTGAAGATGTCCTCAGAGAGGTGGGGAGTTGTGACTAATTATTGTTTCCACTCACTTGACCTGCCTGAGTCAGACTTGGCTTCCTTAGTTTACTGTGAGTTAAGATAATGTTCTGGGAGGGTGCAGAGGCCGTGCTTTTCTCGCCGGCTGTCTAAACTTCTTGCAAGCTCAGTTGTGAGGACTTGAAGCACCACTGCAAGACAGAGCTTAGGATGGAAATGTGGTAGTTTCTGTTGAAGTTCCTTTTGTCTATGGAGCATGTGTTTGTCAGTGACTGCTAGGATTTTGTGCCACGCAAGATGAGCTAGTGGCCATAATGCCCATAGGGAGGAGGAAATAGGGTGGCACTGAATGGTGCATAAGAACAAAACTCATGTGTAAGGGGAAAAAGGTCTAATCTATATCAAATCCATCCGAACAGGTTTTTTTATAAGGAATGGGAAGCGTTGTCTGACTTCCCATGTTTGTTTGCTTCAGGTCTCCTGGGAAGCTGAGTGCTTCCTCCAGAGCAGACCGGTGCTGTACGCAGCCCCGAGCTCTGTCGCTGGCTGAGGTAATGGTAAAAACTAATGAATTACTAGATGTTTATGCTGTCATTCTCAAAGAGCCATGGGTCTACCTGGCTTCTCCTGGAGACTGTTAGCTGGTGCTCAGCTGAGCTGGCAGGCAGCTGCCTTCATGGTTAGTCATTGATCTCCTCAGCTGTTGAGGAGCCAAAAACCACAGGGAGAGCTGTGCCCCAGGGGTTTGCCTTGCTTGTGCAGGACTGAAGGTGAGGTTCCAGGGACCAGAGGATATATCTTGCTTCCAGCAGACCCAGAGGATGTGTGGAAGGCAAGTCAGGAGAGGATTGGCCTTGGATGGAGTTCTTTGGTGGTGCTCAGGGCTGATCCATGCGTGGGCAATACTTAGCTTGTCTCAGCTTTATTCCCTTCCACTTCTAGTCCTTGTTTTCAAGCATACCTTACGTATGAAGAGGGTGACGTGTGCTGTATTTAGGGTAAACAGAAAAAGAAAGCATCTTCCTCACAGGCATGTTTTCAGTTGCTTCTGTGCTTGTGTAAAGCAGGCAGGTTAAATTACTTTTGGAGACTGTCCAAGCTCTGCGTATGTTCCTTGGTTGCTGGTTACATAGCAAACGTGTGGCTTCTCTCTCCTATAGTCACACAGGGAGCAGTTTTGGTTTTGCTCTTGGGGTGGATTTGATAAGAACTGACTTGGACTGTACATAAAACAGTCAAGTTTCAAGTAGTGTGAAAACTAGCACCTTCATGAGATAAATACATAAGATATCCCTGGAGTGTGTGTGTGGTTAGTAGCAATACTGCATTGAAGTCACTGCCAGGCATCTAATTAACAGCTGTCTGCTAACTTGCTGTCTGGCACATGGTAATGACTTGCAGACAGCGCAGTAGGTACAGGACTCCCAGTCACCATGTCACCCAAATGCTAATTGGCACTAATTAGTGGCCAGCAGCCTTCTTAGTTTCTAATGAGAGATCCATTCTCCATTTACAGACTTTATGCGAAAGTAAATATTTTTTGGTTTCTTTTTTTCTTAATGTAAAAAGCTATATTGATACACTTGACTTTGAGATTGCAAATTATTATCTAATGCAAAAAAGACTACTATGTCTGTAACTTCTGTTTTGTTTTTAAACCAGTACAAGCAATTAAAGAACATATCCCTGGGGACACTTGGTTATGAACATGAAGGGTCAGGTTTAAAAATCTGTAAACAACAGTACAAGAAAGGCACGATGCTTCCTTCCAATGATACACTGAACATTGATGTTTCTACTGAAACAGGTAAGGTACTATTGTACTAAAAATGTCTCACTGTGGAGAAATTACATTCTAATGCTAAATCAGTGAAGTTTAAAACCAGTAGCTTTTTGTGTGGCAGTCACAGGAACATTAATTAAATTTAATAGGCAAATTAACATTGGCCTATTTCCCTCTTGGTTTGTAGTACTTGTTTAGAAATGACAACTGTGTAACTATAACAAGCTCTTTTCAACTGCTGTCATTAGTGGGTTATGGGTGGGATTTGTGTTAGTTTTTTGTTTTGGTTTGTGGGGTTTTTTTAATATCTGTGTGTCATTCACCCCCCCTCCATACAGAAGGCTCAAATACAGAGCTCTGGATGCTGGCCTGTCTGTACCTGCAGTGGGAGGGTGTCCTTACCACCTCTCAGAGCTGAGGCCTTGCTGCCAGCCTCTCAGGATTTGCTACATGAACTTTCTTCTGATCCCACTAGCTGGATCTATCTATGGATAGGTTCGCTCAAAATTAACATTTTGCCTGATTAGGACTTGTCATTCAACCTGATTATCTCAGTTTTATGCTGTTTTCTATGTGAAGTTTTTAAGATGACAGCTTTTCCTCTTCTCCTCCCAGAATGTATCTTTTTTAAGCCACAGGAGCTAGCTGGTAAGAAGGCTGAACTGAAGCTGAACTCCTCTTTTTTCAATCTTGAATTTTACAGGTAAAGCAGTGATGGGGATTTTTTTTTAATTTTTAACTTGTCTTTTCATATGAATATGGTGGGTTCTGAGTTGTGCAGTTTCTTTGCTTTGTGTTTTTGTGTATTGTTGTGTGTATTTATATATTTATACACTTTTTAAAACATGCAGGCTTATACAGGTTGAAATCTCCTTCAAGCTGAAAGGCATTGCTCTACAGACAATCCATGCCCGTGAATTGCCTGACTGCTATGCATTTCAAAATACTGTAAGTGAATATGGGGTATGGCGCTTCCAACACTGTATATATAAGAAGACCTTAAGCTAAGGGGTTGTCATCATCCATATATTTAAATCAAAAGGGAAAAGCAATTGAGCATATCATGGCCCTTACCCCTCCTTCCCAAAGGTTGCTGAGACGGTATTGCCATGGAACAATATTATTTTGTATCATGTTCCAGCTGGTAACTTCATAACCTGAGAAGGGGATAAGTAATTGTTATTGTTCTAAAGGTTAAACTTGAAGTTTGGCTTCTTGGAAGACCGCTTTTTATGCTATGCATGACATGTTCTAAATTTATGTCTACATCAACACTTATGGTGACAGCTTTCTTAAGCTTACCTGACCAACAAATATTGATGCATATTATGTCAAAGCACCTACCAAGCTTTTTTTATGAAATGAAATGTTGTTAGTCTTGTTTCTGATACTCTTGTGTTTCCAGATAACTTTCAATAATAGAGCCCACAGTGGAAAAATCAAAATCTATTTTGATAGTGACACGGATATACAAGAATGTAAAGACTGGCACATATTTGGCTCTGGTAAGTATGGTGCATATATATGTATTTGCATGATAGCAGCGTTACACGTCTCCTCCTGTCATTTCCCCTGGTCTATAACAGTCTGTCTAGCAAGACATTCCCCATCCTGTTCATCAATTGATATGAGTAAGCCAAGGAAAACACCTGAAGTGGGGTCACATGATGGCTTATAAACCTGTCACTGAAAATAATACACTACAGAAAGTCAAACAAGTTTCTGATTGCAGGTCATGGAATGAGAAATGAGGTGGGATTTCTTGTTTGGTTTTAATTTAATAATGTTGGTGTGGGCCAAAGTCTTCATTTCTTTTACCCTATGTAGTTGTAATACTTGTGGAGTGCACACGGACAGATGAACTCTTAGTGCAAATAGGGGACACTTATATTAATACAACCATTTTTGGTTTTATTTTGAAGAAATTGAATGTGCTTTTCACTCTTGTGGCCTAAACTCCATAGTTGTCTTGATGTCATTCTCTAGTGAGCTGGGCTCAAGACATAATTGCAGAAAGACTATTTCTTATAACACATCTATTTATTTATGGGGTGCAAATGTTTAAATGCAAAATACATGACATCTTGTATCAGTTTGTGCTCAGAGAGATGTGAAAAGACTAACTCTGCTTCCTCTTTACAGTTCTCCAGAAGAACACACAGTACATTCTAGTCTTTGATGGATTTGTCATTTTAAGCTGCGTTGCTTCTCTCATCCTCTGCACACGATCCATTGTTCTTGCCTTGAGACTACAAAAAGTAAGTACAGAGCTCGTAATCTCAGTGCTTACTTTGTCTCTCTTTTGTTTGCTGCTAGTCTTGTCAAGTGATATGGTTTGAAATACTGGGTAGCGTAGCCTTTGCAGAATGTTGCTCTCTTACTGTGTCCCTAGAAAGGATGTGTAGATGTCTGATGAACAGTTGATAGCTGAGTGGGTTTTCACTTGTACTTGTGTAGTGCTGTAATACAAAGTATTTTGTTGTATCTCTCCAAGGCAAAAGGAGTTTTTTTTTTTTCTTGTCCAGGACTTAATTTTGTTCAGGATTTTACACAAAAAAAAATTTCTGAGTCTTTGTGCTGCTAACAGCCAACACATCCTGCACCTTCAGAACATGAATTCTTCCTTCCCTAGCTTCAGAATAGAATTCCCATAGAGGTCTTGTCACAAATTAGTGCTTTAATGAACATCCCTCAAAGGCAGCTCTAACTGGAGAAAACATAATGCGTTGCATATAGTCTAACTCCAGGTTTTTTGGTCTTTCTGAGGCTGGAAATGCCCTTTTTCAGTTCTTTCCTTCTCCCTCCACAATCCCTGATCACCATCTGCTGTCACCTTCGTCCCTGCTCACTCTCCTGTGCAGACAGAGACTAGCCCTGTCTCACTTCACCTCAAGCTGCTTGCAGAGCCTCTTGTAACCACGCTTGGCTCTTCTGGTCCAAATACTGATACAGAAAGACAAGCTGGGCCCTGAGATGTGCTGCCTTATAACCATTGATTGACACAAACTTTGCAAGAATGTGGCTTATGGGAGTTGGAAAAAGAGTTCGGGATAGGTATGATAAGGAAGCGCAAATACTTTTTTATCTTGTTCAATATATCCCTTTTGTAGCTTGTAAAGAAGACACAGTTGAAGAGGCCAACACTTAGCAAAGGTCTTGGCAAACTGCTGTCGGGAATAGGGACATCAGCATTTATTTATGAGCAAAAAGAGCAAGTGAAAGCAGATGGGCAGTGTTGGGTGTGGGAAGTGATGTTGGAGACGAAAGCTCTTGCCTTGTAGTTGTATTTGAGTTATTAATTCTGTTTTTCACTCCTTTGGTTGGGTAGCCTTGCTGTGTCAGATGTGGATAGAAACTTTTGTGAAGGGATCTAAAAAGAGGATAACAAGCCATGGTTAGGCTGGTGAGGATTGGTTACGAAGTCAGCTGTTCTGTATGAAAGCTGATTCTCACTGGCCTAAACCAGTCTCAGTTTTTTTCCTATTTATTTCTGTTGCTGCTGAGAATGCTGGAATAATAGCTTAAAATTCAATACTAAGGAAAAGGGGGTATGTGAAACTTGACCATTGCTATTCTACTGGGGTATCTGCACATATTTTTCATCTTAGGTGACCTGTAACTAAATAGCTAAATGCTTGTCAACAGAGATTTGTGAACTTCTTCTTGGAGAAATACAAGCGTCATGTCTGTCATGCTGATCGCCTGGAGTTCATAAATGGATGGTATGTCCTGGTAATTATCAGTGATGTGATGACAATTATTGGATCGATCCTAAAAATGGAAATAAAAGCCAAGGTGAGAGTTTAATACTTCAGATAAAATAGTAGCCTTGTTACAATGACATGTCATCTTGGGGACAAACGCGAGCCGTTAAAGTCACTAGTCATGTTTACTTTTGCTAGTTCTTATTTCTTCATTTCTTCATTCCTTCATTTCCAGGATAACTGGTTTCAGTCCCTTTTCCCCAAAGTCTTTCATTAAGATCATGTAAGCTATTTAACCATCTTATTTCCACAGTGCTAAGTCAGCTAATCCCTGGTATAGGACCTGTGGGCAGACAATTCCTAACCAAAAAAAAACCCAACTTGGGTTGTGTAATTTCTGTAGGTAGTAGTAGTACACATTGTACAGGGAAACCAAGAGTCATCCCCTTGGATAAAACAGGGGTCTAGATGACTTATGGGACTAGAAACATGGCTGTTACAGCTTGCTTTGCTGGCCTGTCCAAACTACAGGCACGGCACAGTGACTAGTGTCACTTGCTAGTCCTTGACCTCCCAGTCTGGGCTTGCTGAAATCAATGACTTTTGTCCAGCTGGCAGCTCTTCAGGGGTTTTTTTGGTTTGTTTGGTTTGAGTTTGGGGTTTTTTTTCCTTCAATAGAGCTATGTGTCAACAATTCATATGTTCACAAAACTTTGTGTTCTGGGAAAAAAAGGGTAGGTAGTGTGCTGCTCCTGCTTCGTGTGTACTGAGGCTCAAAGGGCAGATGCCCAGAGTGGCCTTCAGAGGAAGCACTTGAACCTCCAGCTGTATGGCAAGATGGGGGGGGATGAGGATAGGAAATCTTAAGCTGGATGGAATGTCTCGTGCTTATTGCAACCCAACCACTTGTAGCCTTCTAAAGTAAAATGCAAGTAGACTTGGTTATAAACTTTACTGGTAGTAAAAATTATGTTCAGGCTCTGAACAGCTGGCAACCTGTTCAAAGATGTAAATGCATGTAGCACAGAAAGGACTGTAGTCCTGAGGCTCACCTTTTCATTTAAATGATGGCTCGTGCTTTACTGAATAGCAATTGAGAGCTTGTTTGCCTAACAGTAGCATATATTAACCTTCTTTTTAAACAAAAACTTGGAGATTTTCAATGTAACTTTAAAACTGTGTTATAACTGAGGTAAAGACTTTAGTTCTTCATGCAAAACTGCAATGATATCAGCATAGATGTGCTTTCACTTGCAGCACCACTGCATTTGGGTGATCTCACTAAATAACTGCAGTTTACTTTGGTCTGATTTTTGTGATGTAGCAACATACTTTCAGTATTGGACTGCTCTGCTTTGTTTGTTTGAACTGCTGGAACTTGAATAGCTGTCAAGCTGACATGCCTACCACTTTGTAACTTGACCACCTGCTCTGTTTGGATCCCTCAGAACCTCACAAGTTACGACGTCTGCAGCATTTTGCTTGGGACATCAACTTTATTTGTCTGGGTTGGAGTCATCAGATACCTGGGATATTTTCAAAACTACAATGTAAGGCAGGAATCAAATATTCAACAATTAAACTATGTATTTGTCACTCTTACTTGGGTCTCTCTAACTTGTGGTTTTTTTCCCTTTTCCTTTCTTCCACCCTGACATGTAGGTGCTCATTTTAACTATGCAGGCATCACTGCCCAAAGTGCTAAGGTTTTGTTGTTGTGCTGGGATGATTTATCTTGGCTATACTTTCTGTGGTTGGATTGTCCTGGGACCTTATCATGAAAAGGTATGTACTTATTTTCTGATATGATGACATGTGAATAACCGTGTGTCTGTTTAGTTCCTAGTTATAACAACAAAAATAGGTCTTACGTTCATGTTTTTTGCTTAAAAGCTGTAACATGAAGAACAGGGGAGTATTTCTCCTTCCACGTGTACCTCCTGCTGCCTGCTCCATTTAGCAAAATAACTGTATTCTTGCTTGAACTCAATGTAATCTCAAACACAAGGCTGTGTTTGTGATGAGTGGATGGTTTACCCAGGCGATGTCTGCCTGGGGACTAGAGGTAAATTGGTCTATTATCTCTTTCGCCCTCTTCTGGCAATCCCTGTTCATTGGGGTTAGAGGCACTAGTTAGTTCACCATCACCATTTCTGGGAATCTCCGTGACTCTGACTTTGTTTTTCCAAATCTCTCCTGTGCCATGTAACTTTAGCTCCTAAATCTTGACTCATAAATGGGTGGGTGACTGTTTCTCCTGTTTACTTTTCTCCTGTGTGGGGAATTTTTTTGGTTTTTTTTTTTTTTTATGGGTTGCTTTTTTTATTATTTCAAGGTCGATATTGAAGTGTGTGCCTGGTATGTTGTATTGTCTGAAACCTGGGTACAGCAGTAGGGGTTTGTATATTCCAAAACACAAGCGAAAACAACTGCAAAGCTTGTTTGTTTTTTTTCTTGGCAGATGCTCTATGTGACAGTTTGAAAAAAAGGCAGATTCCTGTTGTGATAAATTCTAGATATCCATTAATCAGTAACAAATGTATGAATTTCATTCTCTATTTCTGGTTACACTCAGTATATATATGTTGTAACAGAGACACATGCTGCAGTGCTTGCTTCAGCTTCTTGCACCCCCAGAGCTCAGATTCCTCTAACATAGTGTAATTCTCTCCTTTGAGAAATGTAGGTATTCAGTTTAAGTTGATGACAATTCATTTCTCTGTGGGCTGCTGGATGCTGTGGGATCCTTAGTCATACTAGAGACTCAATTGTTTATCAGAGGCACAGCATAAATACTGTTGTAACTTCCCTGCAGCAAGTAAATTATCCGAGAAAAAGAAGTGTAGTCAATAATATTCTTATCTATGAAAATGTTACCTCTTGCTAAATATCGCAGATCGATGTCAAGGAAAGCCACCGTAGTAGTGGGGGGTGGTTCTGTTTGTGACAGTTCCCCAGCGCCCCACTGGAAGGCAGTGTGGCACCGCGCAGAGCCGGCATCTCGGGCTTTAAAAATCAGTGAAAATAATAATAACAGGCCACAGGTAAGACCAGACCTGCTGTTCCCGTGCAAACAGTATGTTCTCCTTACAAGCATATGCCTCTTGACATCCTGTTTTCAATACAGGACTGCGATTCAGGTGAGCGCAGTCGTGTCACTTCATTGATAATAGCTACATTAAAATACTGTCCATTAATTCACGTTGTCCAGTAAGGGGTAGTTAACAAATCCAGTTATTTGGAGGGGCAGATGGAGGTGGGGAAGTGTGCTTGCTTGACCGTTGAATGCAATTTAGCCTAAGGGCATGTTCTGTCTTGGGGAAATGGAGTTAGAAATTAAAGAAAATGTCCTTGAAATGAAACCATGATTTTGTTCTTGTACCTTGTACCTACAGCTCAGTTTTCTGAATGACAGATAGATGATGTTATCACAAGACAAATCTAATTTAGACCATTTGAGCTCTGAAGGCTATACGCTATCTCTAACTTCTTAATACAATATCGATTAATTGCCCATACTCCAGTAATGCTGCAGAGCTGGGAAACCAGAGGATGTAGATTGTGTTCCCAGCATACTGCCACTGATTTACGGTATAGATTCCGTGAAGTCACTTTGTCTACCTGCTTTGTCAAACAGGATGACATTTTCCTGCAGGTCTAAAATAGCTTAAAATTCAGTAACTTAAACGCTCTGTGGTGGTCAGTTACTGGCTGGTTTTGCCTGTTGAGCATCACAAGTTCATTTCTTGATAATAAATCTTCTTCTTTCTGATGTCAATGTATAATTCTTAGCCAAGATTATATTTCTACATGGTTCTGTTACTGAAATGTATGTTTTGGTCTGAGTGTGCAGGAAAGAAAGCATGGTAGCATTTGATTGCCTGCGTTGGCTCTTTTTCTCCTGCTATGAGTAAAGCTAAAATAAAAAAAATCTACTTTTGTTTTTTTAATACCATTTTTCACTTTCCCTCTAATCTGAATGATTCATGTTCTATTAATAATTTGTACTTATTTTCTAGTTTGAAGATCTGAACACAGTGGCAGAGTGTCTGTTTTCTTTGGTCAACGGTGATGATATGTTTGCAACATTTGCTCAAATCCAGCAGAAGAGCACACTGGTGTGGGTGTTCAGTCGGCTGTATCTGTACTCCTTCATCAGTCTGTTTATATACATGATCCTCAGCCTTTTTATTGCACTCATTACCGATTCCTATGATACCATAAAGGTAAAACATTAGTTTTCTATTACAGTTCTAATCAGTTTTGTATTCACTCTTGTTAATCACTCAACACCGTACTATCTAGCATTAACTATGATGACTGCTGAGGCTATAATAATGTTTTCACTTAGTCTGTGGTGAAATTGGGAGGATGACTGGGTAGTCATCCAAGTGACTAAGCAATAATTGGTTTGGAAAAACATCCTATGTTCCTGTCTTGCATTTTCTGCTGCTTAACCTGTCTTTGACAACATAACGGCTAATGGAAACGTCAGTGGAAGGTAACTGAAGGATGAGTGAAAAGAGTAAATTTTTAAGTGTAGTTAACACAGAGCTGGATAAGCCTTGTTTGGAGTGATTGCTTCTTTTTGTGGCACCAGAAGCTGAGGTCAGGAAGGCTTTGCTGGCATCCCAGAGAATATCCCCTTGGCAGGAATGTGGCAAGGGCGAAGCTGGTAACTTTAAACTCATTCAGGTGTCCAGCCTTGCTTAATGTGCTGCTTGGAAATGTGTGGTTGAAAGGAAACATGTTCCAAAAGACCCACTACTTGTTCAAGTTAAAATTGCGCCATCTGTGTCCGGTATAAACTGGCTGAAAGCAAAACAAAATTCTTGTCCTCCAGTGCTGTCCCCTCTTTGTGCTCCTGGTAGCTGCTGTAATCAGTGGGAAGGCAACGTGGATCATACTTTTTGATTCTTATTCCTTTCTTGTCTTGGTGTCAGATAAACAGGCCAGCAGAGTAAGGCTAGTCTGGCATGAACCTCAGCTTCCAGACTGAGCAAGAGCTCCACTTTCTAAGCCTCTCAAAATACAACTTAACTGTCTGTGCTTCTGAGTTTATTGACGGTCTGACCTGTGAAATAGTGTTTTACTGTTACTCTTCTCTCCGAGGGCTTCATGTGGATCAATGGGGATCTGTTTCAGTGTGCTGAACTGGTGTTCTGCAGAACACTTCCTCAGCATGGCAATGCTGAATATCCACATCAGGCCCCTTCAAATCCAGCAGGGGGGTTCCTAGGGAAAAGGAGCCCACAGCACTCTCAGTGAGCACAGCAGCTAATGTAAACAAGAGAGAATAAATGCCGGTATGACTTGATCACTTGCTTGGTCTTATGGACATGAAACAAAATGTAAGAGAACCTGTAAACAGCATTAGTTTTGTCACTCCTATCTCACTCTGTTCCACCAGCTACATATGTGGTGGTTAAGAGGACAGTATGCTTTTTTTTTTTTCCTTCCTACTGCCGTATACTGAACAAATGAACCAAATAGTCCAGTTTTGGCTATCGCACTCTATAGGAAATCTTAGAACATATCATGCCCAGCAACTTCTCATGTGTTGTAAATAAAATGCTTTCTTTTTCAGAAATACCAACAAAGTGGGTTTCCAGTAACAGACCTACATGAATTTCTAAAAGACCCTGGCAGTGCTGGTTACAGAAAAGAACAGACTTCCATGCCATTCATCTGCTGCTGTAGGAGGTTAGTAGGGTGTTTTTAATGAATGTTTTTCTCAGAAGTACACCACTCAGCTTCTTGCTGCAAAGTGCTGTTTGACAAATGCTGAAGCATCCAGAATTCAGGCCATGGAATATTTGGATTCTGTTATTCCTCTTGTGCTTTACTTGGTGTTAGATCTTTAGCCTGCTGATGATGCAGGGGCAGCAATTCTGAGCTTAAATGTATTAAGTGTTTTGCTCATATGACACCTGCCATGCAGAAACTGGTGGAAGTTGATGGTAGGACTGCAGAGTATAATGTGGAACTGCCAAGGAGTCCAAGTCTGTGCTGCTTAGAGTTTTGCAGGTCTTCTGTTTCTAAATAGCTTTTCCACTAGGCTGGAAGTAGTAGCAGAAAGCAAGAGAATGTGATTCAGCCAGGGACCAGTACTTAATCCAAAGCTATGCTCTGTGTGTGAGGCAGACTGGTTCAGTGTCAGCTGTCAGAATATTGGAAACACACTCCTAAATGTCTGGTTGCCATCAAACTCAAGCCTTTGGAGATCCTAGCAGTGGTCCTTTTTAAGCTGATGTTGGTGAGATATGAACATCTCACCTGGTGCTTGCTGGTCTGGAAGCCTATTCTTTGAATACTGTTTCTGAGGAAACCTAGCACACCTCTGAATCCCTAATTGAGAGAGGAGGGGTGTTGTCACTGTGCCTAGACAGTCTAGGAGAATTCATGCTTGTCCACAGAATGGTCATGGACACTGTGCAAGAAGTCAGGCAGTGGGAGAAGGAATAGAGCTGAATGTTACATTCAGCTGTACCAATGTCACACTGGTAAAACAAATCCTATTTTAGGACTTGTCTACTTAGATACTGAGGCTCTTGTGAAATGCAGCATTATATTTTTGGTGTACTCTCGCAGAGGGAAACCTTGTAGGCAAAAAGGAGCAAGTGAGATGATGATGATGGGCAGGTATCCCCTTGGCTGCTGCGGACACTGGACTAGTGCGTGTGAACCCTAGCCAGGAACAGCTCCAGGTTTCACATCCAAGTCCTTGTGCAGGATAAGAGACCCTTGTCTGCTTGGCCATAATGAATATGCTTTACTGTAATACGCTGTAGAGTGCATTGTGAGCAGAAGCCAGGTAGCTAGAGTGCAAATCTAGAGCTTTTGCTACTACCGCACTTTCTTCTTCATTGTCCCAGTGTGGGTGCTGGGAGCTGTATGCTAAACTAGGAGAGCACAGAGCAGCTTGGTTTGTATAGGTAAATGCTTCCTATTGCATTTCTTACTGACTGAAAATTGTGATATTTTTTTTTTCTTTTGCAGGCAAGAGAGTGATGACAACTTGATACTTATTAATTGATGATGACATATTGAAATTCACCACTAATATGCAAAGAAAGCATAGCTGTATGGAGATGAAAAATTCTCCAAATTACAATGAAACTCACTATCTGGACCTGCCCTGTTGTGAACAGACTAATCCTACCTATTAAGGTGTTGGGGGAAGAAAAGCTGCTGATGTGACATCAGATGGCTGACCAGGAGGGGAGCCCAGAAGTGATGTCTGGAGGAGAGCTGTGAAGGACTCTATTCTTGCCCCATGTTCTGTCACATTAAAGAAGGCTGATCCTTGAGCAGTGTCCATGGGACCTCTGTTTGCTGTTCACCTCTAGGAGGAAGGAAAGTGGCCCTGAACCAACTGTTGTTGTAAATAAAAAAAAAAATTCTATGAAAACAATTTTTTAAAAACTTCCATGTTAAAAAATATTAAATAAAAGTCAAGGAGAAGAGAGGAGCTTTTCACTTAAAGTGATGCATTCAGCCTGTCATTTCTACTTGGCACAACTCATTTCCTGAAATAAATTTATGTAAAACTACAAAGCTGTACAAAAGTGCAAAATAATTGCTGTTCTCCCTGTTGTATATCATTTTAACACAAGCCAGCTATAGATCAGTCTTTTCTTTAACAACTTTACTAAAAACAAAAGCAGTTTGTTATCCTTTTTTTGGCTGCAAGTCTTTCCTATTATACCCATGGTGTTTGATGTGTGCTATGTCCAAATTAAACTCAGTTCTTAGTACTTTATAGGTAATGCCCTTTTTTTTTTTTTTCATGGTTGGAGTCTTCCATGGCATGCATCATGTGAAGGAAGATGAAAAGATTATTGTGCTTTTTTTTTTTTTTTTATTGCACCATTGTGTTGCCACAACCTGGAGGACAATTTCAGGCAAAAAACAATACCATGGAGTTGACTTGCCTAATTACTTCTATTTCAAGCATGTGTTAACTGGAAGAAAATGTGTAACAACTGAGCCTGGCAATTGGTTTGTTCAGGTGATTGTCTAGGTGTCCTTACAGGTGCCTATCCTAAAGTGCTGGTGTTTTCTTCCCTTTGACCTTTTTCTTTCTTTATATATTTTTTCAATGAGAGCAGGGCACTTTCTGTAGCTTTAAGGCACTTCCAGTATAGTACTGCACAGGTGTTACCAGGTGCTTCTGGAGACTTTCAGTGGTACTGACTGCCCTGGGGTGGGTGGACTGTTATATTAGAAGCTCTACTTCGTCCAAATGGGTCTATCTGCTCCCTAAAAGCAAATTGTCTGTAGCAGATGATGTTCACTTCAGGGGGCGTTGGCTAGGACTTGGTCTTGATATGTATCCTTAACTGTTAATGGTGGACTCTCTGTGAGTTCTGACTTGTGTTTCAAAGGGCAAAGGCAATTTGAAATGCTACCCTTGTATGAGTAAGGGGTGGCAGCTTAGTTTGGGGCAAGAATGAAAGGGTGCTGATAAAAGTTGAACAAGATCTCGACTTATTAAAAGCTGTTCTTAGAGAAGACTCCTCAAAATACTGTGTTACATCCCCTAGAAATCTGGCACGAGGGAAGAGTATCAGAGGAGACCAGGAGCCTTTGATAGCAGATAACCATAATATAGGAAACCAGTGGTCAGAAACTAATTAGAACTTGGAAAATTCATGCTCAGATGCTGCCATGCAGTCAGGAGAACAAAAACTCAACTGTTAATAAAAAGAAGGGGTCGCTAACAGTGGTGTCCAAAGTGTGTGTTCTTGCTAATGGAACTACGTGTTTACCTGCAGCCCTAGATATAAAAGCCTGATTTGCTGTTGTAGAGGTTCATGGTACCACCTCACTGACAATTTCAGTAGCGCTCCCACGAGACCTGCAGTGGGCAGACGTTAGAAGAATCCCACGCAGCTGTAGCGTTCACATCAGTAATCACCTCCGAGCTGCAGAGGTGGAATGGTTGGTCGTAGTGTAGACTGGCCTGCACTGTTCACTGATATGAAGGGCAAGAGAGAAAATAATTGATTCATTAATTAAATGTGAGTAAATGCTTTCCCAAAGGATAGCAGAAAAATTGGCCGGATTTCCCGCCTCCCCCTTCTGGAAAATTGGAGAGTGGATGTGTGGGCAAAACCAGTGCTGGACTCACACCTTTTTTTGGTAGATTGAAAAACTTTTTTTTTTTTTTTTTTTAATAGATCTGTCTTCATTTTCTGCCTCTCCTCTGGGATGTTCCAAGAAGAGAGGTTAATAACTGAACTTCTCCAGCAGCGTTTCTGGCCATCAGGTAAGAGTAGTGGTGACTGAGGTCTGGAAAAATGTGCTGCTGTTCAAATCTTGCCTCTTCCCCCCCTCCCCACCCCCCTCCAGTATTTGCCTTTCTGACAATGAGTACTTTGTTCATTGGGAAATAATAGTATTTTGTCTTGCTTAGGCTGCAGCTAGATATCTAGGAGAGATGATTTTCATGTCAATGTACCCATGCATGCAGGCTCTGCAAACTTTAATGCTTATCTTGCGGAAATGTCTTTGGGACAGAGAATCTTCTCCCCATCCCAGTCTGAGCAATGCCTTGCTGTGGCCTCAGCTGTCACTACAGCTTGAGCATAAAAATTAAATTGCTGTCAATAACCGAGACTTAATACTGTTAGCAAAGATTTTCCTGTAACAATCTTTTCATCACACAGGTGCTAATTGTGTGACCTAGAACAGCAGACTGCTATCTTCCATTCAGGACAGAAGAGTCAATTTTTCTGGTATAGAATATAGAATCAATGTTATTCTTTTAGCATCTGCTTTGGGGCCCTGGATAATCCAAGTGCTCTTCTGCAGACTGCAGAAGTGATCAGCATTAACCGATTGCTAGCAGAGTTTCTGAGCCCGTACAACGGGCTGTATGTATCTTGACTTTATGTATAAGATGCTGGCGTTTTCCATATTTGCTGGTATTTTACTGGTAGCTTTCTAGAATGTCTCTATCTCAAAAAGTTCCCTAGTAACTAGGACCAAAATCCAGCACATCTGAAAATGAATTGTGTCTTCCTTACTGACCTACCTTCTGCCAGTACTTATGAAAGTCTTAGGCTAGAGACTTGAGCCTAGACAAAGCAGATAATTAATGCTATGTTAGTGGACAATTAGACATATAACGTGTTCCAGTATGTGTTGTCCTGTTGTGGCATACAAACATGTTGGGCAGTAGATGCTTCCAAGGGCTCTTCCGTGCATGTGCCAGCTCTGCATCTCTTGTGATTGTGAGATGTTGTTATTCCAAATGGCTGTGAACTGCAAACACCAGGCTGAAGCAGGGCAGCTCCTTGGGCTTGGATTTTTTTTTCTTTAGGTTTTGGGGTTTTTTTGTTTGGTTTTTTTTTTTGTTTTTGGTGGTTTTTTTTCAGTGCTGCCTGAGGTAGGATAGTATGTTGTGGAAGTACCTTCTGTTTTATGAGCAGTGTGAGAGGCTCATCACCTTCTGAAGTCTAGTGCCTCTCTTCCCTAAAGCGGGTGAGGTACATCCTGTACCCTGGGCACCATAAGTCACGGTGCAGGAGCCCCTAAGCTCTGACTCAAACTGCTTCTTTCCAACTTAGTAGGACATGGAGTGTGACCTGCAAAGCCATTTTTCAGGTAAACATTTGCTTGTCAGAAAATCCTCAGGGTAAGAGGGGAAGTATTATCAAGAAAAGGAACGTAGAAAATACTTATAATTCTTACTCATTTTGAGACTTAATTTCTATAATGGAATCATAAAGCTTGTCCAGTATTGATTTTTTTTTTTATTTTTTTTTAATCATATGAGCTGCTTATTAGCTAGACTACTGCTTCAGCCCTATCATGTTAGAGCAGGTCACTAATGTATTGTAGAAACCAATTTGTGTCTTCACCATCTGTTTGGTGTCTTTTTTCCCTTGGAAAAAAAAAGATAAGAGCCAGTTGCTGGAGCTTCTCATTGGCTTTCTATTCCATGGAGGTTAGACTTAACAGGAAATCTGGCATATGTTGACTCTTAATTCTGTGCATTAATACAGATTTGAACACAGTTGCTGGCTGATAGGTGGTCCCACTCCAACTGCTGAGGAGGTGATGCACAGTAATGGAAGCAGAGCTGGAGCATAAGCTTTTGCAAAGTGTTCTGAAAATTAGCTGTTACTTTTGGTTGGTTTTGTTCCCTGGGAATAAGAAGCTTTTGGTAATTGCTTATAAAGGAGGAGAGAAATGGATGGAAAGGTATTGAGAAGGTTGCATTAGAAAGAAACAGGCAGGAAGAACAAGAAGAAAGCTTCCTCAGCCATCTTCAAGGTGAGCATTCAATTGAGGGGGAAAGGGTGGGTAAGGCTTTGTGCTCTTACTTTGGGGCCTTCCATTGATGGATAAAACAGGAAAAAGCTGCTGGAGTGGAGGCTGTTTGATATTTTGTATATAATGTTCACGTGCAAGGGTCCACCTGGTCTTTAACAATGTCTAGGTTTTATGCTGCAGTTATTACCAGGATTTCTGAGAAGCAGAGCAGAGACTTTCTGCTGAGATTTTCTTTTGTCAGGTCTCCAGCTCTGGGCTGACCCGTGAGTAGCTCTGTGCACCTTGGACATGCCTGGTCTCAGCAAATGGTTCAGGTAGGGAGTAAGGGGACAGATCCAGCTGGTCACAAACCTCAGATAAATTTGATCTTGTACCACCTTCTACATTTGGGTTTGGCTTGTCCTTCGTAACAAAGCTGTGTGTGCTTGGTCCTGCCCTTTGGAGCTGGCACGAGCCTCGAGGTTTCTCTCTCACCGTGTTGGGTGTGAGGTGGTTTTTGTTCGCTTTTTACACCACGTTTAGAAGAATAACTACCTGTAATGCTGGAAAGAAGTGTCAGGTGTGCTGTACTGTCCCCATCTGCTCACAGAAGTTGTTGATGTTTAATTTGAGCTTGGCTTTTGCTTCCCAAAGTACGGATGGTGATCATCATCCTTTCTGATGGGCTCTTCAGGCAGCGAGACCCTCTGGACTTCTTGCTGGAAGCTCTTGCTTGCGCGCCTCCTCTCTGCCCGCATCTCGGAAGAGCCGAAATTTTGCACGTGGGAGGAAAAAAACCCTCTTCTCTTCTGGTGTCTGCAGCGCAGGCTGCGGGGCCGGGGGCAGGCG
>JAHREE010000155.1:4217085-4257441 GCA_033628505.1 Tringa tobata | reverse complement strand
ATGCTGGCATTTTCCATATTTGCTGGTATTTTACTGGTAGCTTTCTAGAATGTCTCTATCTCAAAAAGTTCCCTAGTAACTAGGACCAAAATCCAGCACATCTGAAAATGAATTGTGTCTTCCTTACTGACCTACCTTCTGCCAGTACTTATGAAAGTCTTAGGCACGGCGCGGGCGGGCCCGGCTCTGCGCGGCGGCGGCGCGGGGCTGCGGAGGCTGCCGGTGAGTGGGGCGGCGGGGGACGGGGCAGAGCCCCCCCGGGCACCCACAGGGAGGCCGGGGCGGTGGGGCGGCCGGCGGCGGCTGGGGAAGGGCCCGGCGGCGGGATCGGCTCTATCGCGGACTCGAATGAACTTTCGTGATTTATTAACTCTTTTTTTCCCCAGCCGTCCGGCAGAACAAAACTTCCAGCAGTTTTGTTAAACCCGTTCCACGGAGGCTGGAGCCCCCTGGCCGGCTCCCGCCCCTTGCCGGTGAGCAGAAAGTGGGGTGACTCTCGGTCTCCTTGGGGGCTCCCCTCCGGCTGCCCGCCCCCCCGCACAGCCCCGCTTATCCAGGTGCGGCCGCTCCGCCACACCTGTGCGGCTCTGTCTATAGGAACAGAGAACGCTTCCTACAGACAGAGCTGCTTCCTATATGCACACGTATGAATTTCTGTGTATTTGAAACTTGGTTTGCCCCTCTCTGGATTTGGGCACGTATCATGCCCTGCTGAGGTACTGGTAAAAAGTTTATAGCACATGGCGGGGGGGAAGATTCTTTTATGAAGTTTTTTTTATAAGGCATCATCTTAATTTATGCAATATACTGAAAAATCCTATGATGTTGTTTTGCATTATATCTTTTGATTAGGTTTTTTTTTTTTTTTTCCCTTAAGGAAAAAAAAATATGCACTTTTGTACCTTTATGTTTCCAGAGGTCATGTAGGTAGATCTGTTCTTCCTTCTGTAATACGAATCTAGAAAAAGACATTTCTTGTTACAGATTGGTAAGGTGCATTGCTGTAGCTTTGTTCTTTAAGCTGTGCAGAGTACGTGGTTTCTTGCATGTTCTTATGGTCTTCTAAGAGGTGTAGCAGGAAGCACAACTCAAATCCAGCTGTATGACGAAAAGTTTGATTTCACTAATTTTATCTGTATATTGAAAATGAAGTGAATCTAAAAGTCCTCAACAAAAAAAAAAAAAAACAAACAAAGCCCAAAACAAAACCAAACTAATTTGCACAATCAGTGAAGGTGCAGCAGCTCTTATCAGCAAGTAAAGCTGAAAGATGTATTTGGCTTTTTGCAGAATGCCAGCTGATGGTTCCAGACAAATTGTGTTGACCGTATCCATATCCTCCTGTGCTACTGTTACTGTTAACCACGTTGGAACATCCTCCAGCACAGTCTTTATGCTATCAGACAATAAAATAGAATCTCTGAAGTATAAAGTTTGACATTGTAGAGAATATATTCCTCTTGAGTATTCAAGATTTACATACCTGGCTTCTACTTCTAAGCTATTAGCTCCACTTCTGTGTCTCTAGCAAATATTTCTTGGAGCCCACCATTTCTACCAGTTCCATGGAAATATTTGCTTGCAAACCAGGGCTCTGAGTCTATTAACAGATCAGATACAGTCAGGTGACTTGTTTTAAAGAGCAGTGGCATGATTCAGGTTCTCACCAGCTGTGTTGGAAATGAACAGTTAAAGTTCACTTAGTTGTGACTGTGCTGAAATTAGACCGTATTCACATTCTGTAGGTTTTGTGAAAGAAAGCTGACTTGTTGAACTGTAAAATGGAGCTGATAGTGATCGATGAGCAGACCTGGAATTTCTGCAGAAATGGAAAACTTAGTTTAGAAGCAGAACAGGTATTTTCTTCTAGGCATGTTTCACAATGTACTGGCTGTTTGAATGGCTTTTAAGGACTTTAAATGCTGTGTCTGTTTCCGCATTATAGGATGACCTGCCAGCTCCTTCCAGAACCACACTTAAAGGAAACTAAATGAAAGCTTTGCAGTGAAGTTTTTAGTTTGAACTCCATATATAGATTTAGTAAACCATAATTTCAGAAAGTCTTAAATTACCAAAGTCTGAAGTTTAAACTTGTGGTAACTAGTGAGTTACTTAGTATCCGTCCCTAACAACTTTTTGTAGTGGATCAGAGCTTTAAAAAGTAATTTAGTGTCGCAGAGTAGCCTTACACTAAGGGGTTTCAGGAGCTGAAGCTGAGCTTTGTACCAGCTGGGTGTAAGTGCCCCTGTATCTCTGTGCTTCCCAGCTCAACTGCCCATGCCAGCCTGCAGCGTACGTGCACAGGGTGACACTTCTGTGCCCTGACAGTGACTTTTAAGCCTCCTATCAGCCTGTGCACAGAGCACTGTGGTCCATGGCTGGCAGAACTACTTCTTTTTGCCGCAATTTAAATATTTAGTCTCGAGGTTCTACATTTTTGGTAGGTTTAATACTTCTTTTTTAAAGATCGTTTGTTTGTATCCTATATCCTGCATACAATACCAAGGCTACGTGATAAACAAGAAAACCATAGATGTTTCTACCACCGATATGTAAGAATTGTCAAAGGTAATTCAAGGACAAATGATTTATGCTTCTGAAATGTAACACGCGTATAGAATCATCTTGATTCCATTCACCACCACCGCCCCACTTGCCACCTTTCCTTTTCACTCCAAATTATTATGCCATTAAAATGGACTATTACTGGAAATGACCAGAACCGTGGTGGAATTCCAGGTCTTGCTGTACTTTCCATCAAGTTAACATTATGGAGATCAAGCAGGCTTGGAGTGGAAATTGATGTGGCACTCTGCTCTCCTTATTCTAAAAAGGGTTGAAGACCAACATAGTGGGATAATGCTGCTTGTGCGTGCTTGATTTGAGTTCAGCCAATTATCTGAAATGGGGAATACTTAAGTTACAAAGAAATAGAAGTAGCCAAACGCAGCCAGAAGTAGATTCTCTTGCCAATAAAGTTCTCTGGATTAAAAATTTACTCGTTGAGACTTACAGATTTTTACTAATAAGATTTTTTTTCTAATTTGTAGAGCTGAATTTAAAAATGGCTTTAAAAAAAAGTATATTCTCAGTTATTTGAAGTGGGCCATGTAGCATGCTGTTCCAAGTACAGGGAGAGCCCACAGATTTTCCTTAATAAACAAAATGTGAAACAGTTACTTCTGAGATAATTTGTCTCTGTAAAACCTGTTAAACAAGTGTTGGCTTCCACTGTGTCCTCTAATGGTGCCAGATAAAAAAGTTTTAGTTTAGATTGAGATATTTGGGCATAATTTTGTGTTCCTTATGCGCTTCCTTTCAGTCTGTTTCTCTAAATTGCTTTTTGTTATAATATCAATCAGCTGCTGAAGACAATTAAAAGCGAAGCAGTGCACTTGCCTCACAAACTCCTTCTTACAGTTACATATTAACATTTTTGGCCTCTGCTGTGTAACACACCCTTTTCTGCACTGGTGTTTCTTTCTAAGCTGAGGTAACCTGAATGGGTTTCTTGGGTTACTGTGCAATCATGTGGCTGTGTTTTCCTCCGTGGCCGTACATGTACGCAGGGTGTGGAGGGGAACAAGGAACCGATTCCCCTCCGGAATTGGTAATACTTGTATGTGTAGCTGGGAGCTGGGTTCTGCTGCCTGCGCCTTCCTCTGGGAGCGGGGTGAGAAAGAGATCTATTTATTTATTTATTTATTTACTACCTAGAAAAATAAAAGTAGCGGCAGTTTTTTAACCAGAAGAAGAGGAAGGGCCGGAGGGTGTTCACATCTGCTTGTGGCACAGGGTGCGGGCAGGAGCACTGCTGCGGGGAGCCCTCGCCCAGGGCTGCGTGCTCTGCAAGCCTCCAGATGCTCCTTCTGTGGTACTGTATCAAGGGCTGTTGTCTGCTTGTAGGATAAGTTTAAGAAGCCTAAGCAGTATGTGCAGATAGGCAATTGCTGCTGCTTAGTATTTCCCCGCAGTAACAGTTTGAATGCAAAGAGAGTATTTCAGGCAACTCGCCTCCTTGCTCTGCCACCAGTGCCTGCGGTCAGTCGGTGTGATAAACTCTGCTTTCTGAAGAGCAACTTTTGTAATAAGTTTCAAAATATCTGATGGAGATCTGTATTTAATACCTGGTCTCTGCTAATGGACGAGGGGCAGCGGGGAGGTGAGGAGCTCCGGGGCAGGCTGGCGGTGTGCCCACGCTGCAGGCTGAGCCCGGGCACTGCCCTCTCCTCCGTGCTGTCCCACGGACCTGACCGGGCTGTACTGCCTTCGCGTTCCCTCCCTCTGTTCCAGGGTGTATCCTTTTGGATGCTGACCTGCCCTGCATTTCTGTGCAGAAATCCCCGTGCCAGCTCAGGGAGACCAGCAGTAAACCAGGTTCTGCCCGGGCGAACTTCCCTCGCCTCTCCCCCAGGCCAACTTTCAGTCCTGCCGTAGGGCTTCACTATAGTCCTCCTACAGGTTCAGTCCCGCTCTATGGGTTCTTCTGTCCAGCTGCAAACTCGGCTTGAACCCTCTCACAGCAGCTCACGGAGCCAGCCCAAACTTGTGGGCTCCCTCCCTGTTGCGTTCCCACAGCAGCAGGGCAAAAGCCATCAAACTCCCCCAAACTGACGCCAACCCCTCAATAAGGTTGTGGCCAATGTATTGAAGCAACTTGGTTTTTAATGGACAGGAAAGAGGCAGAAAACCAGTGGGGTGTGCCATGAATCACATTATGGCTTGCAAGATAAATTTTGTAATGACTTTCTCATTAAAATGCTATTTGAGTTTTCTTTCAGAAATGTCCGCATTAATATTGAGTAACTGAGAGTTGATTTACAGGCCGAATTTATTTTTGAATCAAAGTGACTTAAAAGGTGATTTTAATTACAGCTTGAATCAGAAAAATCCTTGATTTAAATAACTGATATTAAATTTCATTATAAATATACAGATTTTTAACACCTTTCTGGAAGCAAACTAGATTTTAATTGAGTGACAACTATTAAAGTATGTTAGCTTGTAACTAGTTAAGGCTTTTGTCTAAAACATTATCTAGGTGATGTTTTATTTTGCTAACTCTATTTGGGTATCTGGTGTAATATAACCCTATATACTCATGTAAATTCTTGACTTTTATTTTAAAATGGTGAAGAACATCTGACTTGATACAAGTTGCGCTTACATAGAGGAACTTAAAATCAATTCAAATATGCAAGCTGTCTTTAAGACAAACAGAGCTCAAGATGTACTGGATTGGGAAGAATTCTTAATGCGTGCTTTTGCATTTGAAAGCAGTTTAACTGAACCAAATCCTTTGAGATTTTTGGAACAGATGATTTCTCCCACTCAAAGCTCATGTTTACTCAGAGTGGTAGAGCAAAACACACTTCACAGTCCATCAGTTTCTGATCTTTGCAGCCACTATTGGTTGAAATAATTAAGTAGATTGAAATAAAGGAAAGAACCTTTTTGACAAGGGTATGCTTTTGGCACTTGCAAAGTTTTGCTGCATTTGCTTGTGAGTGACTTTGGCAAGCTAATAGCTCAACCCGTCTGTAGAATATGCAATATGTGGTTACTGCCATCAAGCTTTTGGAAGTCTACATGGAGGGCTATAAAATACTGAGTGGCATAGAAGAGGTGAATGGAGATTGTTTGTTGTCCTTTCCCATAAAAAATGAGAAATATCAAGCTTGTGAGAGCCACTTTCAAAGCAAAAGAAAGCAATTTTTCATGGAGTAGCGGAGCTGGAGAGCTTTCTGCTCTGCAGACTCTGGAAGACTCTCTGTTGTCTTTATAAGGCTGGGCCAGCCAGTTTAGCTGTTTTTCTACTGTTTCAGTTTCTATTATTTTTAAAACTTTTTTGCCTGAGCCTTCAAGTTTGTGTACTTAAAAAAACAAATCTGAAATATGTAATATTTAAGGATGGTGTTTTTTTTTTTCTTTTTAGGTTTAAACCTGCTGTAATTAAGATAAACATCTCTAATTAGGCTGCAGAAGAGAAGACCTGGAGAATAAAGTCCTGCAATGTGTTAAACTGTGACATGCCAGGAAATATGGGGTATCCTATCACACGTCTCTCGTGCCTGATGTGGACTGGGCCAGGACCACTGAGGATACAGCCGCAGAGCTCTGTCACAGCTACGCAGCTCCCCTGAGGCCAGGCTAGTTCTGCTGAGAGGACTTAAGATAAAATGAAGGTGTGAAATAAACCACTGTCTGGAAGGACCGCCGCATGACAAGAGTTTTCTACACACAGGCTGGTACAGGCAGCCAAGTGCTACGTCTCTGCTCTGAAGGACTGGGATGCAAACTAGCTCCGGTTCAGCTACGGCTTTGGTGCAGCTTCCACTTGGACAACTCCAGAGTCTGCCCTGTGACCCCAAGACCTCAGCTGGATGCTGTTCTGCTCCATCCTGCCTTACCTCAACACCTCAAGACATCTCTTTCAAAATCGTGTGTCATTTGAGCTCTGCTGTGTGACAGTGAGTGTTTGTAGTGTGATTATTTTGGTGGAGAATTACGGATGTGTGATTTTTTTTATCTTTTTTTTTTTTTTCCGGGTACTGTTTCAAATGGGGATGGGATCTTAATAAGCTGAAGTATTTAGAATAAGTTCATAGTTGATATTTTGGATTTTTTTAAGCTTGTTCTCTGGATGGGCTGCAAAAAGTATCTGCAGATCTCTTTACTCTCCTGTCACTGCAAGTGAAAGGGATTCATCTGTTGAGATGATTACATAGTAAGATACAACATGTTCAGAAAAAATTCCCTATAATTTTCACAGATTTTTTTTTTTCTTTTTCTGCCATTCCTGCCCAAAATGCTACTTCTATTTGCAGGCATTTGGGCTCGCCTGTAAAAGCTTCATATCAAACTCAGCAAGTCCTTTACTGCCTTGGTGGGTAAGAGCAGAGCCATCTTGGCTGGCAGGGTTCCCACCACTCAGCTGCTTGAGTAGCTGTTGTCTGCAGCTTCTCAAGGACTTCTGGTCACTGAGAGACTTAATTTGACTTTTGAGTACTTCCCAGGTGAGAATGGGGAATGTACAGACTGCCCAACACTACCATATTGCCCTGAACAAGGAGTGGTAGGCGTTGAATTCCGGTTGACTCCTTATGGTGGATATGAGTTGCTAAAGTTCTTTTATTTTTAGATGAAGGGATGCTCTGTAGTATTTCAGCACAAGGTATGATTTACTTGTTTCCTTCCACTTCTTGTCCTTAAGTAATTGTTCTTAGTTCTGACTCTGTACTTGAATTTGATGCTTTAAGTAACATATCATTTTATAAAAGAAGTGGCTGCCTCTCCTGCAGCTTTGTATCCCGATACTTCCTTCTCACTGCCCTTAGAGTCAAGCACAGCTTTGTCTCTCTGTATAATATCTAATGTGATTAGGATCTTGTGCCATGGTTGGGTTCCTAGGTTTTGCTATGCAGTATCTATTAATGAAGTCATTGTTAAAGCCTTTATTCAGATACTGACAGCAAACGTGAGGGCTCGTGACGATAAGACACAAACCCTTCCTGCTAGGCTGTGAGACCCTGCACGGGGTCTGGTCACCACAAGTAATTGCTGTCAGAGCTGCCCGAGTAAATTAGTTCGAGTTCAGTTTAAATTCAGGTTTGTAATAAAGGCAGTAAAATTGCCAAGGCAGCTGCCATTGACCTCACTGGAGTAGCTGAAGTGTGATGTAATCTGGAACACAGACTCCCCCTTCCATCATGTTTAATAGCCCCGTGTCCAAAATAGTGCTGAGTGGGTATAAGGAAAAAACCCAGCACCACTGCTGTCGCTGGGGCTTGCTGTATCCTGTGGTTGGGTAGGGAACTGTGTTTTGGCTTTGAAGATAATTGGGCTGTGTGGTGTTCACAGGGCGCTGGGTTGACAGCCCAATAAAATAATCCTTGGCTCCACAGTAGTCAAAAATGTAGAATATGTTTTTCCCTTTTCAGCGCATTTACTTAAATCCTGTAGCAGTAAATAACAGGCATGCGTTCAGAATGGATATGCCTGTAGCATCTTATATGCATATATTATTGTCTTTATTAGTATATAATTGAAAAACCAAAAACTCTTTTTCCGGTAACCGGCCTTTTATTGCTTAGTCAGTACAATGGAAGAGTTATGATTTATGCCTCACTGTCCTGACTGGATACATTGAGAAATGGAAATAATGATGGGGCTGTGGTTCAAACATGAGATTTCACAGTAAGAATGGCTTGGCTGTTGCTCAGATTTTCTTTGTGACCTCTAGAAAGTTGCTTTTAACCTCTTAGCTTCCACTTTTTTGCCAGCATGATATGACTGCTGGCGCAAAGGGACTGTGCTGGGGTTTTGTAAGCAGGTAAGTCTTTTGAAAATTTCAGATACATTGAAACATTGTGCACTGCAGTCCTCCAGTGGACAGAATGTCTCCTTCCGCATTAACTCTGCACTATACGAATTTTTAATTAAGGCCTCCAAATGCATACTCTCTCATGATCCTGTCTTGTCTCCCCTCCCCCAGAAAAAGAATAAATTGGGTATGGTGATTGAAGCAAGGACCGATAGTTGATTTTTAATCTTTCTTTCTTTTTTTCCCTTCCGCTCTCCCTAGGATGCAGGGGCTTTAATCCAGGATGAATGAATGCTACTATGATAAGCGCATGGACTTTTTTTATAACAGGACAAACACTGACACAGTAGATGAGTGGACAGGGCCAAAGCTTATTGTTGTTCTGTGTTTTGGGACATTTTTCTGCCTCTTCATTTTCATTTCAAACTCATTGGTCATAGCAGCTGTGGTCAAGAACAAGAGGTTTCATTTTCCCTTTTACTATCTCCTGGCCAATTTAGCTGCCGCAGACTTTTTTGCTGGAATTGCCTATGTCTTCTTGATGTTCAACACTGGCCCAGTATCAAAGACATTAACTGTTAATCGCTGGTTTTTGCGTCAGGGTCTTCTGGACACCAGCCTGACGGCTTCCCTGGTGAATCTCCTCGTCATAGCTGTTGAGCGGCACATGTCTATAATGCGGATGAAGATCCACAGTAATCTCACGAAGAAGAGAGTGACCTTTTTAATTATATCAATTTGGGCCATTGCTATTTTCATGGGTGCTGTTCCTACCCTGGGTTGGAACTGCCTCTGTGACATTACTGCCTGCTCGTCCCTGGCCCCTATTTACAGCAGAAGTTACCTGGTGTTCTGGAGCATCTTAAACCTAGTTGTCTTCTTCATTATGGTGGTGGTTTACATAAGAATCTACATGTATGTCCAGAGGAAAACTAATGTCTTGTCGTCGCACACTAGTGGCTCCATTAGCCGTAGGAAAACCCCTGTGAAGCTTATGAAGACTGTTATGACTCTCTTAGGTAAGAGAATATAAACCACGGTGTGCAAGGCTAGCAGTGCCAACCAACAGGTTTGTGTGGGGGTTTTTTGTTGTTGTTGTGGGTTGGGTTTTTTTTAATAAAATAAAAAAAGCCACCCCCCCAAAACAAAACAAAAGACCCTCATCAAACTTAAAAGTGCTGGAATCATTTAGTCTCTTGTCTGTTTTAGATAATGAAATAAGTGTTTACCAAGCAGAAATGCGAAGGAGAAGACCTGTCAATGTGAAGAAGAAAAATGTCTCTGTTTGGCAGCTTGTAGCTCTGTAGGCAGCTTGCTACAAACCACAAATTATCTACAGTTCATCACGGAGGGTTTGGGGAGGATATACAAAATCACTCTGGAGGAACGCTTGTGAAGACTCACAGCTGCCTAATAGAATATTTTCAAAATAATGTTCTCTAATACCTGCAGAAGGCCATGAATCCTATGGCTGGATGTGGATAGTTATCTTTGTGCTTCTTCCTCTTGGCTGTTTCCTAAACAAACTAACTTCTTCCCCCTGGAACCACAGTTTCCCTGGAGAGGGGAAAAGATGGCTGGTGGGTCTGTGACTTTGACAGAGATTTGCTTTGCAAGAGGAGAACTCACTTTCTTTCTGTGAAAGCTGCATAGTGCAAAATACTTTCAGATGGTGATACAGTATGGCCTTGGATCTCTAGTACAAGCTTCAGGTGTCTCCTGAAGCTGGCTTGTCCACTGCCAGAGCCTTTGCCTTCTAAATCCCTCCCCAATTGTCCTTCCTTTTCCCTCCCTGGCTTTTAGGGCACCTATAGAGATAATGTGTTGGTTGTTTCTGTCTCCCCCTTGACCTGCAGGGGCAAGATCCAATCTTTTGTTCCCCCTGAAGCTCTTGTGCAGTGAAACTTAAACCATAAACCTGGAAGTAGAAAATCCCTGCAGAAAAATTTTGAATTGCTCCAAACGTGATCCTGCCCTAAAGCATAAGCATCGGGTGAGCTGTAGTTAACCCCTGCATTGGAAAGAGACAAAAAGAAAAACAATTTTAAAAATTATTTCTCTAAGCATTCCTTATGCAAGGCAGAACCACAGGCTGCTTTCTAGGAAATCATGTGCAAATAAATAAGCATGCAGAGCCTTTTTTAACCTATACGTCTGTATATAGTTAATATTATTGTAGTTTTGTATAAGCCGAAGTTGGAGGGTGCTGAGTGAGTGCTGGAAAACACTGTTAGCTCCCAGTGCCACCCATGCCTGTTTGCAGGGCAGAGCAGACAGGTGGTCCATGTGCTGGGGAGAGGACACACGGCCACCTGATGTGGGAGGTGGAATGACAGTGATGGTGGCTGCTGTTTGTTAATCGCTCGTGGTCCTTTAGCCTGTGGCAGGTATTTAGTGCTCACCACAGCTGTGCTGCTATATTTAGATAAATCCCACTCTAAACTTCATTTTCAACTTACTTTTTCTTTTACTAGGGAGAGGGGCTTTAGGAATATGGGTTGATTTAAAGATGAGCAGTAGTTTTCTCTTACTTGCAGAATAGGGCTATTCAGCCACCAGATTAAACTATAATTCTGGTAAAGCATTTAATGATACTGTGTGCTGGGCCAGGCAAATTTAACTTAGAAAGCCTGAGTACTTCTTTAGAGATCATAATTTTGTATATTTACTTTGCCAGTCAGAAACAAAACCAAAACAGAAGCTTTTCTTCCAAAGAAGTTGAATGAGTTCATGTGTTGTTGGGTTCAAGATCTACCCCTAACTCCTGTGTCAGAGGAAATCTATCTTGGTGTGTTCCTTCATATCAACTCTCCAAATTTTGAGTCTGAAATGCTTTTTATAAACATTTATTTCTAGGAATGAGAATTTTATTTTTTAAAACATTTTGAAGTGTGCATTTCTGACTAAGTCATTCAAGCATGCTGTACAAAATGTATTGGAAAATGGATAGCATGTTTTCTGGGCTTTCCAAGTACCAAAGGAGTCACCAAGTGACCAAAGTGATTCTTCAAAAATTTACTTACGTCCACTGATGTAACAACCTATAGCTATATGCTGCACGTGGATTTTGCCCAAGGCAGTTATTTTTAATGATATCTTTGAAAACACCTGAAAGTGCTTTGGAGCACATGCCTGATATGGTCTTAACTGAAAGCCATTCCAAGATGGTCTATTGCTGGATGAAGCATGAAGAGCACCAGAGTTCTCATTAATGTGCTCTCTGGGTTTCTTGGGAGGTTCAGGACACAATCCTGCTGCCCTTGCCCTGTGTGGAAGGAGGCCGTGTGTGCTGATGGCATGCTGCTCCTCCTGCCTGCCTCTACCTCTACCTCCTGTCTTGGGGAGACTGGCCTGTGGCTGGCTGCCCCTCCAGCAAAACATTGCTGTCCTCTTTAGGTGTTCTTCTCCTGTGCTTCTACAGTTAAGAGTTGGGGGAATCTGGCTTTCAGTGTGATGTCATGGATACATGGTGATCACAGCTACGGGTGGCTTTTTGTACCACCCTTTGGGCTTGGATGGCCCTTTCTGGAGGCTGGGCAGGTCTTTGTCATCTACCTTTTTCCACCATAATCTCTAAAATGATCCATCACAGGGTAGAAGCAAGGCTTTTTCTTTGGCTCGCTAAACCCTAGGGAGTTATCTGGTTGAAACTGGAAGATGTGAAACCTAGCAAAAGAGGCTGAGATCCTCTGAAGCTGAGCTTGTGGCATAGCCCCAGCTAAGCCTCTGACTTTGAAGAAGGGTGGCTGCAGGTGTGCGGGTACTTGATCTTCAGGTGGTGTGTGTATGGTAGCTCAGCTGAACTTGGCTGTGAGATTCCTGCTGAAATTGCAGCTTTGGGGCGGATGATTTTCAGTTTCAGTGAATTTATAGTTTAATTGGTAACTTGCTGGTTTAACTAAGGCGCACATGTGGCAAAGGCAACTGGAAGCAACTGCACTCTATTTTTTTTTATTATTTTTTTAGCGTTAGCATGCTCAGGGACAGCTTTGATGTGCAGAGTTTTATGATATCATGCTGCCGAAGCATCAGTAGTGCTTCTAGGTACACAGGAATTAATTTTCAAGCAGAGATTATGTAATCTGCAAGAAAATCCATGTTTAAATCTAATGGAAAATCAGCAAATTAACCTTGAGGCATTGTGACACCTGATCTCCCATATTCCAGTGAGAAGGCTCAGAGCTGTTCTTCTGATGTGGCAGCCAAGCTATATTTCATGTCACTTCTGTGAAGTTTAGAAAGTCTCAGAAATTAAATTCTTTTTGGAGTGTGGCACTTTGTCAGGGAGAGGAGCGCCTGTGGGATAAAAAGTCTGCAAATAAGAAAATCACCAAAGGGCCAAGACAAAGGTATATATTTATGCTTAACCATGGTTCCCTCTGTAAGCTTTGCGGTTAAAAATAGCAAAATGAGCAAAGCTGGGAGTCTGAGCTGTGCCTCACTTTCATCTCTGCGGTGCTAAGAGCAGGGTGTGAATCACTCATGTTGTCTCCATACACAGCAAAATGTATTTTTGATGGAGTCAAAGCCACAGCCCCATGAAAGCGTTAGCCAGTAACACTGACATTGTCACTGCATTGACCCCGTCCGTGTCTTCAGCCATGAGGCGGGGGAAATGTGCAAAGAGATGTCTGCAGATACCTTTTATCTTGCCTTGCTTTTACCACTGAAACCTTTCGGGGTTTTGCCTGTATAGATAGATAGGGATATGCCCTGGGAGTTCACGGACTAATCCTGCCTGTAATCTTTGGGGTTTGTTTGATGGAGAGATTTCTGTGTCTTTTGTTAAAAGTGGCTTTGGGATCTGTTTCCTCTCCTACTGACTTCAATGAAATCAGGGCTGGACCTTGCATTCTTTGTGGTACGAGTGGTCAAAATGCTTTCAGTGGTTGTTCCAAGGAGGGTTTGTTACCGTCTTAATTTCTGGATGGAGCTGGTGTGCTGGCGACTGTGCCAGTGACCCTTAGTGGCTAGCAAAAGCTCTCTGTCCAAACACTTACAGAGACACTCAGCGAGACACAGTAGTGTTGTCTGGGTGGTCTGGTTCCCGTGCTTGTTAAAAAGGATGGGATTTGCTGGTGAACCCCAGGGCAATAAATCAGTACGGTGTTTTCCGCACTGCAGACTGTAAGAGAGAGCTGGTGTCACAACTGCTTACTCAGCATGCTGGAGCCAAACCAGTGCGTAGGATAGAGACTGACCAGAGAAGAACAAGTGTTGTGGTAGCATCTTCCAGATTCTGATGCCAGTGGGCAATGGAGGAATTTTACTGATGTTAACCAGTATCTCAAAACTAACAGCATGAAATTAGTACTTAGCATCACAAAAATCTTGGTGCAGCAGAGCAGAAAATGTTTCTGAATTAGGTGGCCTCTTGCTTTTCTGTTCTGTACAATATTGCCTGGAACATAGTAAATCAGTTGGGTGAATTTTGTCTGGGCTCCAGGAGCATAGATTCGCAGCAAGATCCATGGTCTCGGATACATTTTTCAGCAATCCTAATGCTCACTAAATCACAGGAATTCATTTTATATACCATTATAACCTACCCATCAGAAAGGCATGGTATCCATCAAAATCCTCTATGGGGAGAAGTGTCCAGTGCTGCTGAAGCCAGCCCTGTGTGCAGCACAGCCGATGGGATGCCCGAGATGCTGCCGAGTCCTGGATCCGGCGCTGCCGGGGTCCTGCCGTGAGCCAGGCTGCCCTCCCGCTTCTCGCCTGCACGGCGCGGATACGGGAAAACCAGCGGCTTTAAAAAAATGAGCTGGAATTGCTTTCCCTACCAAAACTGTTGAACAGAAACCAACATCCCCAGGAGAGCTTTTCAGCATGTAGCCGCTATCATCCTTATTTGTTTGATTGTTCTTTTCTAAGCCTGAAAAAGGGGAAACTGCCGTTATAAATGATTGGAATTTCCTCAGTACGTTGTTCAAACTGTGACTGTTATGCAGAGTTGTAATTTTCTATTTCTGTATGTCAGACAGTAATTGTGGCTTGTGCTAAGTTAGTATTATCATGCATAGGGCTACTCCTTCCTTGTGCTCAAGGCAGGGCTGGCAGGCTGTGGTGTCGGGGGGAGGCTGGAAGGCAGACGGGGCACTTCAGGGCCCCTCCCAAGCTTTTGGCCGAGGGCTGCATTCCACCACGGTGTTCCCCCTCCCCAGCAGTGCTGCCCACAGCCCTGCCTTTATGGTGGGGATGTGCAATGACATGGAAAGGTGCAAGCGCAATGTTGAACTTCCTTCTATGCTGTGATTTCGATGATGTTTTCTTCAGCTTGTCTTCACTCTGTCTAATACATCTTCTCCCTTAGTCCCCTCCTCCCCTCCCCTTTTTTTTGAAGGGCTGGTGGGAGAGCAATGTGTTGTCCTCCTTTGCCTCTTTCAGCTTTTATTATCATCTTGTGTCTCACAGGGGCTATTGTCATTCCTGCCTCACAGATGAAACATGAGCAGAAAACTGCTGCTCCTGGGCTTGTCCTGTGGTTTCTTGCTATCTTTGGCGGAAACGGGGGGAAATACCCCTCTTGCAGAGTTTTCTTGCTTCCCCATCACTGCTGTCATACTTCGTCATCCTTTTTGTCTTTTTTTCCTTTTTATTCTGTTCTTTGCTTCAGTTCTTTGCCCTAGTTCTTTCCATTGACTGCTACATTTCTGGTTCACCTTCGCTAACTCATCTTTGTTTCTTTCTCTCTTTTCATTTACAACTGAATTTGTTTCCTGGATCCCAGTTGTTTGGTCTCAGGTACCCAGCACGCACAGCCCAGGGGGGAGCAGAGGAGGGAGGTGGGCTGCTGCTCCGCCGGTGCTGGTGTGTCACAGAGAGCAGCGTGCATCCTACGCTAGCCCTGGGGTTTTCAGCCAGGACGTGTTTAAATTAAGTGACTCTTGTTCCATGAACTGGGCGCTATGCCCATAGCGTTGCAGAGTCAGCTGTAGTGTGACAGCAGACACATTTTTCCTTTGGATCATCTTGTGGCAGTGGTGGAAGTGGGCCACCTGGTATCTTCTCCTCCAGCGTACAAGAGAGAGATGAAGGAAGGAAGTCTGTGTTCAAATCTCCAGTTGTCTGCTTGTTAATGCTCCAGAGCTCTTGTTTATTTATCAGCTTGGATAAATCACTGTTGTGATGACCTTTCCCCACTCATGTTTGGGCTGATACTGTCAGCAGCTGGATTCTTGCTCCCTGCAGACTTCTGAGAGCTGCCCTGCTTCGTGCTCGGGGCTTGGCAGAGAAGCTGTAGTAGATATAATTTTGCTACTGTCATTAGAATTTTGTCCTCTCCTGCTTTTATCACTTTTGTGTAGAATTTTGATGAACCCATTAGTCCTGTAAGATGTCAAAAAAAAACCCCAAACCCCTAGCAGTTTGAAGTCTTTTTGTCTCTTTTATTCCTAGGTGCTTTTGTTGTCTGCTGGACCCCTGGCCTGGTCGTCTTACTGCTCGATGGTCTGAACTGCACCTACTGTGGGATTCAGAATGTTAAAAGGTGGTTTCTTCTCCTGGCCCTGTTGAACTCTGTCATGAATCCAGTAATTTATTCATACAAAGATGATGAGATGTGGAGTACCATGAAAAGGATGATTTGCTGCTCCTCTGAGGATAAGAGCCATGACAGACGCTCGTCGCGGGTCCCCTCGACAGTTCTCTGCAGGAGCACAGATACCTCAGGGAACTACATTGAAGATGGCATTATTCAAGGGACAATTTGTGGAAAAGGAGATCTTGGTGACAAAGGAAACTCCTGAGCTATTCAAGGGACTGACTTGGCTGGAAAAGGAGAGGGGGAAGGGAGAGGTTTTGTGTGAGAAGATTGACTGGCAAAGCTAGTAAACAATATATCCACTTTGTTCCAGAGCCTAAACTCCAGTGTTAACAAAAGTTCTTATAAATAATTGCCTGATGGAAAAACACTTTGTAATGAAGAAAACCTTCTGTGCTGCCGTCTTTCTCCTTTTTTTTTTCTTTTAAGTACATGAAATTGTGTTTTCATATGAATGGAATAAATACATCTCAGAGAGTTTTTGTGCATGGAAGCAAAATGTAGGCAATGTAGTGAGACCCTTCTTAAGCTCCTACAGAGAGAAGAAACCTCCCTTACCATGCAGGCTTGGCATTCATTGAGTATTTATGCTTTGAACTGGTTTTGTGCATCTTGAGGAGAATCATAGGTTTGGTTGGACAGAATTGTGACCTGTTTTCTCTCTTCCTCCTGGTCTTGCTTTCAAAATAGGTAGTTTGATGGTTTATTAAAGCTATGCCAGAAACCTGGCTGTGATGGGGAGCCCAGACCAGATACCAGTGTGCATGAGTATGTCCGACCATGGATTGTTGGGATCTGAGAGTACAGAAAGTACAAAAGCCATTATTACTTCCACAGGGGGTAAATGCTGCAAGGAGATCTGTTGCTGCTGTGTGGGCAGATGTTGAAAGTGGATTAACAGAAGAGCAGTGTGGCTGTGTTCGTTGTGCTCATTTCTTACTTCTCCAGATAACAACAAAGAGTTGTGCTCACCCCTCTCTAACTGCTATGCCACTGGGAGAAATTAATTCCAAAACTCTGTTTTGGATTTGGAGAACTTTTAAGGAAAGTTTAAAGATACATATATATGGGTTCAATCAAGCTATTTAACATAGAAATTAATTTACAGGAAAAAAGCCTGAAACCAATGTAAACCCCTACAAGACTACAGCAGGCATTGATTGTCTGACCTTGTCTAGACCACATTTAACCTCTGACTTGCAAGCAGATCTTACTGGAAGGTACTTGATGAAGAGGCCATGAAACAGCAAGCAGTGAAGGGCTTTCAGCATTGTGACTAATCAAGTCTAGTGTCAACCCAGCCACAGCCTAAAAAGCTGAAGTTTTGACATATAGAGTATGCGCAAATGGAGGATCCAGCAATTTAAAGCTCTAGGGTGATGTTTTTAAATTTGAACTCTTATATTAAAAATTGGAACAGATTTCTCAGCTCTCTAAAAAAAAGACCAACTGGCTTCTGCTGTCTGGTTTCAACATCCATGAGCTCCCTGCAACCCATCTTAATTTCAAAAGGAGTTACCTGTGGTGTGTCTTAGAGAAAGTCTGACCCCTGGTATTAAAGCAGGTGACCATAGCCAGAGGTCATTTGGGGAAGTTTTGATTGCTTGGAATTGTCAGAGAACAACACCAAGAGCACATTGTATGAGGCTGAAAGATCAGCTGTGGTTTGGGCAAATTCTTTCTTTGGTGCAACTTGCATGTGGATATCTGGACTGTGTTGATTCAAGCACAACCAGCACTTGGCTCAAAGGCCAAGATGCAGTTTTGTAGAAGGCACTGGGGGGTTTCATAGCAGACCTTGGCTTACGAACACAGCCAGCCCTTGTTCAGAGAGCTCTCACATAACACGAGTTACCTTGTAGGGATATGGCCTAACATTGCAAGGTAAATGCTGTATTTATGAGTAATGCTGCAAAGGTTTACATACGTTTTTGCCATTATAATGCAATGTTCTTGTGCAAATACTACTTTGTTTGTTTGGTGTTTTGAAAAGTGCGTAAAGTGGTGCTTTCTAGAGCTGGTGGCATTGCAAAGGCATAGCATGCAAGCGTTCCTGTCCCTACAGCTACCTGCAGTGCACAGTTTGTGTTAACTAGGCTGAAGCTCCATGTGCAAAGCTACCCAATAATAAAATGCTACTTCAAAAGTGAAATATGTGTTTTGTTTCCTGTTTGGATGGTGATTGAGCATTACCTGGCACTACAGTCCATAGTAAATGGCTACGGTTACTCTTACTGATTTCCACAGATCCATCCAAGCTAAAGCTGATCAAACTGCAGCTGAAAATGAAGATGGGGGAACTTTGTTTTGTATTGCCACAGGGAAGAGGGTGGGGGTGTCTGAATAAAATTTTTATGTTTACTAGCAATACCAGGCAGTGTAATACTTGGTTGAATTAGGCCCTGAAGAGAGCTTAGATGAAGATCTGGAACATCTGCAGCAGTGGAGAAAACACTAGGTCTCTCCTGCACAGCTTGGGATTCAGGCTGCAAAATAACCACACATGGATGACTTTTGCAGGTAAGAAGGTAAAGATGACTCCTGTAAAGGTAAAGGACTGCATTGTTTGTAGAGCACCTCATGCAGTGGACTTGTGGTCTGGATTAAGGTCTGAGAGACATTATCAATCATTCTGCTACAAGTAAGTGGGAGGATTTGAGGTCTGCACTCTTATTCTATGGTCTCTTTTTTTTTTTTTTTTTTAAAAAAAAGAGCAACAAAACAAACAAACCAGCCCCCAAAAGCTTGCAAACTGGTACTCTGTGAATGGTACTATTTGCAGTGTCGTCTCCTCTATTTTGGCATGATGCTTTCATCCAAGCTGCTACCTCATTGTCTACTATTATAAATTACAGCGTGACATGACTGGAACAGGAAACTGATCTTGCCTCAAACTTTCCTAAAGACTGCTACAGCAGAGACAGTATAATGTTTCCTATATCAGACTGTCTAAACATCCAGCTACTCACGAAGCAGGGAATTTCTTTGTAACTACATAAACATTTCTCAGAATAGTTTCTCTCAAGGAAAACATTAAAGCATTATTTGTACTTGAGTGAAAAAAAAAAAGCAGAGAAAAAGAGCAAAGGGCAGTTGGTGAAAGCAAGTTTTATGGGGTTTCGCTGTTCCCTTTTTCACTAATATCCCTGAAGAACAGATACTGATTTCTGTTGATTTCGCACGTGCCTGCTCCTGCTTATGTTTGCCAGCGTACTGATGGGTGAGATGAAATTCATTCTTTTGGGGAAGGCTTTAGGGCTGAACACCCACAGAAACCCTAGGACATTAATTCTTAGGAGGCAGAGGAAGGCAAGCGTAGAGTTACCATTAAGTTGGACAGTTATGAAGTTTTGCATGTTCCTGGTGATGGTGGAGGCCTCTCTGTGTCTGAGAGACCCTTGAGAGCTGCTGCATTGCAGCAAATAGTGAGCAGATGTTTCTAATTCATTATCTTAACAGGTTTGAAAACCTTTGTGATATTCTCCTACTTTTTCCTTCTCCAGCTGCTTGTCTCCCAAACCAAAGTTGCTCTTCCAGTTTATTGGTGGGTCCAGGAAGAAACGCTCCACAGCTTTTCCCAGGCCAAAGATGTATGGTCTGTCCTCCGTGGCTAGCTCTCCCCTAAAGCCTGCGCCGTCATGATCGTTAGAGATGCTTTTCAGAGAATTATTATTAAAAGCCGGGAACAATGGGCTTTTATTTTACACGAAAGATCTTTTGAATCTTTCTGGATAAGCAGCTAGACTGATCATTGTTTAATAACTGTGTGCGTGGGAGAGAAGTTTCTCTACTATCTGTGCTGTCAGTTTGACCTAGGCAGTGTGGGTGATGAGTCCCTCTGGGACAGCAGCCAAATTGGGACAGCTTGAGTGGCTCTGAGGCATGGCTTCTCCACTGCTTGGGGGCTGCTTTACCATGGCTACTTTTCCCTCAGTGTAAGTCTTTTGGTTTTGGGGTTTGTTTTTGTTTTTTAATAATTACTGCAGACTGGTAGAATACATCTGTATTTGTGAACTGCAATAATTACTGTAGCTATGTGACATGCTGGTGCCGTTCTCTGTTCAGTTCTATATTTTATATATATTTATAAGTTTGGGTTTTTTTAACTTAAAACTCTCTTCCAAGTAGCAGTTAACTATAGGATCAATATTTCAATTGTGTTTCTTTTACGGTTTTAGTGAACTCTGCGTGAAGATTTCTAAACTACTGGTTATTGGAAGCTGATGGAGGAAGCGTCATTTTAAACTTGTCATATTTCTTACGCTCTTTCCCCATAGTTCTGGCTACTGGCCACTATCCTAGCAGATGCAATGTGGGGTCAGCCTTTGGTCTGGCCTAAACCAACTGCTGCTTGAAGATTAGAGCCAAAAAGTGTAAATATATGGAAATGTTAAAAAGAAGACAGCAAGGAAATGCTGTTACATATCCTAACTTATAATTCTAATGAATGTTGTAAATCACTCGAAAGACACAATTCCACTTTCCCCCTTGCACCCACTCCCTCCTTATGGTGGTGCAGCCATTTGTGAGACCATATGGTGAACTGTAGTGGGTCTGAAAAATAACCCTGGATGATATACATTGCTAGTAACTAGAGATACTCCACTTGTCATGAGCTAGCAGCTGCATTATTTCCTCAGTTTGTTATATGGAGTCGCACAGATGATTTGTTTGCTAGAAGTCTTTGTAAAATACAGCCCTCCTTGAATGCTGCACTTTGCAGTGACTAGGCAGGCTTCTGTCAGGAGGAAAAGGAAAAAAATCCCTCTGGAAACAAGGAATTAGGTCATGATAGTCTTTCTTCCCCCCGCCAAGGTCTTTTGGAAGATAAGGAATTTAGACACTTCTATGCTTTGAGCCATTCTTCAAAACATCCTGCTTATCTTTCAAGTAATAATTGGTCCCTGAGCTTCTTTTATACATCTTTTTATAATATTGAGGGTGTTTTTTCACTGCAGCAGAGAAGCATCTGTTTTCTTCCAACCCACTTAGAGGCCCTGTTTTGCAGCCTATAGGTATGCTATTTTGAATTGTCTTGTATATGCATCTGTGCATCTTCTGTGTCTGTTGAAAGATATTAATTTTCAAACTAACCTATGCTATGTTTACCACAGATAACCGTGCTAGGAACAGCTCTTTTTTTCTGAACTAGCCTTCACCGGTATCCCAATTGTGCACTTAGGACTCTGATGTACAGCCCTATAAGAAAATCAACATCCAGAATAAGAAAAGCACAAATTGCTTATTAATCTGTTCTTACCTATAGCTGTATTTTAACTTAAATCTTAATTTCATTGAAACCATAGGTATGGTCTAACATCTATAAAAAAAAACCCAAAACAAATGAACAAAAATTCCCATTTAAAAAATCCCAACAGAAAAAATTTGCATATCTGTAGGCCAGGAGTAAGTAAGTATACTTATCTTCCCTGACCTTTAGTTTATCTGACTAGCTTTGATAAATATGAAGATAAGGAAATCGTGCTTCTGAGCACAAGTAATTTCTTGGGGCTTCTGTAGGTGATCTCCTGAGGATGTGCTTCTCATCTAGGGAGGTACTTTAGCTTTCCTCCCAAAGCTGCTGTTGAAGGAGAGAGGATACTGCCCTGGGAGCATCATTATTGATCTCACCCAGTATTGCATTTTGTATGTGTAATATTTAAGAATGTATATTTACTGTCTTGACCCTAGATGTTAAGATTCTGTTGTATATGCTAGACTCTTACAATACTGTAGGTTTAATTTTATCTCCAGCTTCTGTTTACATTTATGCAAACAAATGCTTGGTGTGTTGACTTTAATTAGGTTTCTATTAGGAATATGTTCTATTACTAATGGATGTCAAAATGCATGGGAGTGAAAAGGTTTGACCTCCAGAGAGGGAAATGTTATTAATGCTTAAATGATTCTATTCAAATCCCAGTTAACGCATCAGTTGTTATGAATGTCAGTGTGTTTGTTTGTGCAGCGCACTCTCTGATACTGGGCTGGGATTTTCCCACAGGTATGAATGAGTTAATTTAATTAGAGACATAAGGTTTTGTGCCTATAGGGATACAGGACCTGTTGACTGTGAACTTGCAATTGCTTACCCACACGCTTAGCTTTAACGTTTTGCACAGTTGCGTTGCTTTCAGTAGAGCCTTTTCTGTGAAAGGAGTCCCGCGTGCCGGCGTTTGTGAGATGAAGACATTCAATGTTGCTTTTTAGACTGTAAGTAGCTGCTATATGGGAAACTGCCCCTTTCCCAAGAGACGCAGCTGCAGCAGGCTGGCTTCCCTCACACACCAGTCCCCCACAGACACGACTGTTGATCTTAAAGAGGAAACATTTAGGCCCATAAGCACAAATTTACAATGTTGGATTATGTCCCAAATTTGACCTTTGTTGTTTTGTCCTATTTTCTTCTTTATAATCTCTTTGAACAATTCATATAATTTTTTGTGTGTTCTGCTTTGTTCTTCAAAGCATATATTAAACCCGACTTTTCTCTAAGCAGATAAATTCCAGCAGTATTGGGTCCAAGAGCAACCCTCCAATTTCACAGACCAGAGAGCCACAAAAATAAATAAATATGGTTGAACAGAGATTTTTAATCTTGGGTTTTTGCAAGGTCAGAATACCAACAATAACAAAAAAAAGTTACGTTTGCATATATTAGTTAAAAACATTGTAGAAAAATACTTTCGCAAAAAAAAAGTTGAGCCTAAGCTTATGACTGATTTTTGCAATTAAAATGTGAGTTGGGAGTCCTAGATTGTTAACCGGTGAGTTTTCTGAACAGCAGAGCTGAGGAAATCTGTTTTCTGATTGATGACTTTATTGAACTGTAGCAAAGCTGCCATGTGCATTCACCTCCATCCCGGCACAAGGGGATCCAGGCAGGAGAGCGATCCGAGTGCCTTCCCCCAGTGATGCTCCAGCCTGCATTTCTGTTTCCATGGGCACCAGGAGCTTTGCTGACTCACCAAAATGAAACCAAGCCTGAGGATGGAGGAACTTCTGCTGAACATGGTGTGAGCTCTGCCTGGAGACTTTCTGGTAAGTGCTTGTACCCCCTTTCCCCAGCAGCAGCTGAGGTTGCACCACGGTCCTGCCTTCTGTAGAGGCAGGAGCAAACTATCCCCTACCCCACTGCCTGTTTTCTCAAAACCTGTTGGTGAGGCTTTAGCCTTTAGATTGATGGTGTCAGAAATTATGAGAGACTAGTCAGGTGAAAAGCAATTCAGCTGCCCATGCCTCATTCCATTCAGAAATGGGGATAAAACTGTTTTGTGGTTCATGGTATGTAAGTCATGGATGCAATTTTATGCTTGCCTCTGCATAGGTGAGGACTCCATAGGGGACGATGAAGGCAATCCCCAAAGCTACTTCAGAGCAAATCCCCACCACCCTGTATCTCACCACTGCTGCGCCTCTACTTATCTTCCCACCCAGTCAGTGCCAGGAAAATACTAGAATCTCCCATCTTTATCCCATTTTGTAGCCAGCAAAATTGTTAAGGAATTATTGAAGTGAAGTAGCTTTGACTCCCTCTCTCTGCAGAAGTATATGGCTTGTCGTTCTCCAAAAGGTAGCAGGATGAGTTGCAAAGAGCTGTGAGTCCATCTGTAAACACGTGGGTCCTCACAGCCTCAGCTGCCATGTTCAAGGGCAGCAGGACCAGGTACCAGCATTCAGCGCCCAGATACGAGGGTAGGAAGCTTAAAGAAATATTAAGAGGTGACACCTCAATATCTCAAGGGATTTAAGCCCAAATGACTTGCTGATGGTTGCCAGTCAGGAGTCTCTGATGGATGACAATTCACTTCTCTCTGCCCCTTCTTCTCTTGCCCTCTGTCCCTTCTCACCCTTTGCAGCAGCAGCATCAGCTTCTGAGTTGAAGTGCAAAGAGCTTTCAGCGAGTAAAGCCAAACGTTGATTAGAAGAGGTGCCAGGGATGAGATAACACTTGGATGTGGTATGAGCAGTTCGTCCTCCCTGCAGCAGTCACACTGAATATTTTGACTTGCTACAATAATTTCCTGTGGGCTGATATCCACTGATTTGATACAAATGGTAGCAACAGGCTCCATCAGGAGCTGCCCTGAAGGGTTGTTGATTCATTTAGTCCCCACAATGAAAATTGAGTGAGCTATTATTTCAAAAGGCAAGCTGGATCCAGCATGTATCTGTATCAACACGCCAAAGATGACACAACCTGTGCCTCACCCAGCCCAGCAAAGTGGGTTTTTGCTGATGCTTTATTTGGTCTCCAGGTTTGGCTGGGAGACAAGCAATGCTCCCGTGATGTGTTATCTTTAAGAACAGTGAACTAAAAGCATTCTCTGTAAGGGGGTGGCACTGCTGTGTCCTGCTGACTTGCTTTCTGTGCATCTCTCTTTTGCATAGATTAAAATGAGAGACATCACCATGAGAATAAGGACCTTGGGCTTCCTGAGATGCTGCAGTGACTGGGACTGGTCACCCACCAAATGCAGCTGGTAGCTCCTTACAATTTCTGCCACATTTTGGATGTGACGAGGAGAGCTGGTGGGTGGCCTCACTGATGGAGTCCAGGTGGTCCTGGTACGTCAGTGTGCAGCAGCTGGCACCCACCTGCATGTGGGGTCTCCTCAGGTTCTGCACCACCACTCTCCATGGAGAGCCCACAGGCACTACCGCATATTTCCAATTATGAGGTTTACATTTTTGTCCCTTTAGTTTTTAAGGAACATTTGTGACATTGTCAAAGTTGAAGCAACTGGAGCTTCCTTTGGTCCAGGAGCAAAATTGACTCAGCTCTGCTTTACCCAGTTTTATTTAAAGACCATGACTACCACTTCTGAAATGTTACTTGCGAATGCTATATTATTACATTATCTGCCTTTCCATCTGTTAAATGCCATGGTTCCAGCAGCAAAAATACCACTGTCTGACAGTAGCAGCTGTCAAAGGTCTTATTTAGCCTTCTGCAAAAAGTAGTAAAACTTGATACCACTAAAGATAAGCCAAGCTTTGTTACAATAAAACTTTCTTTGGATGTGATTTAAGGAATGCTACTATTTATAGCACCTCTGGTTTTTTACTCCTGCATAGGAGGGAGGCTGTACACATCTATAACTTTAAGTACAATTATTTGCTTTATCCTGGTTTAACAAAAATCTATGTTATTGTTTATAACCCATGTAAAAATATATAACCCTCTGTGTGAATCTGGCCTCAGCGTTCTGAATGTTTTTTCCCCAACCGTGGCAGACAACACCCATGACCAGGCTGCTTCACAGAGGATTAAAAAAAGTATCGCTTGGGCCAAACCCACCTCCTACTTTCTGTGTAACCCCAATGACTTCACGACAAGTCAAAAGTCAGATTAAAAGCATAGCTCGTGAACTAAGTCCTGTGTGTCACTTGGAAATGAAAATGACAATTCTGTAGTGAATAGTGCACTTAAATATGAGTGATAATTGGGACAACAAATTAAACGAAGCGTTGTTTATATTAATTGAGTAGTTCTGAAGACTTCTTGAAGTCAAGTGTCCCATTAACAAGCACCGCCTAATGGACTGTATGTCCCTGGGGAGCCAGGCAGCCTCGGCCCAGCACAGGGAAACAGCCAAAGAGGTTCTGCAGCGCTGCGGCTCCGTGGTGCTGCACACAGACAAGCTGCGTGCCCACAGGAGCGCTCGGCCACCCCACCCCTGGTCCTGGCTCCTCTCACACCTCTGTCCCCACCTGCTGAGCACCTGCTGGTCCTTCAACCTGCCTGGAAAATCACTGAAGAGTGCAGTTCTCCTGAGCACAGCCCAGCGGGGACGTGGGTGATGCTGTGACGGCCACCAGCTGCTGTCGGGGTTGGGTCTGCCCCAGTGGAGGCACAGAGGTGAGTGGTGCCCCAGGGCAGCTCCCAGTCCCACGAGAGCTGGAAGACATGGCAGCAGCACCGGTGCCTCTCCCGGCATCCCACGGGCATCTCCCTGCTCAAGGCTGAGGGCATGTAAATAATACATCGGAGAAACGCACGGTTTAGGGCTAAAACCAGAGGTGGGAGCAGGTTGTGCTGGGCTTGTGCTCTTCCTGGTGGCAACAACTGCAATCTGCTGTCAGGTAAGGAGAATGTTTGGTGTGGTTTGGGTTTGTGGTTTTTTTTTTTTCCCCGTTAGCGCGGCGGAGGGTGGCACAGCACGTTCCCTGCATGGTACATGGTGCTCCCCGGGCCCCTCCTTGCCTGGGGCTGGCTAGCATGGGCCAACGCCTGGGTGGCAACATTGTTCATTGCCCACTGGCTGTGTGCCACCCCGAGGGCTCCCTCGCCACCCCGGGGGCTTTCCCAAGCAGCGCTGATCCTGCTTGACCCCTTGAAGCCCCTCAGCAGGGGCTGGTCAGGGGGGTGCCGGGGTGATTTAGGGGGAGGGCCGGCGGAGGAGTGGGAAGACGGGGCTGTTGATAAGGCTCCAACCACCAAACCGGTCTGAAACCGTGTGATTTGGCACAGCGCGGGGAGCTGTAGCTAACAACACAAAAGATGAATTATTGAGGTCGTGGCACTCATTCTCCCGATTTTAAAATGATTAAGCACTCGTTGAGGGCAGGCAGCTGCAGGTTCGGGCTGCCTTCGTGCCCCTGGCAATGGTTAACACAGCGCTGGTGTCCAGGGAGTGGGCACCTCTCCTCCCCCAGCAGCACCCTTCGCCCCAGCGCGGGGCCATCCCGGGGCCTCGCCGTGCCCAGTCCCACCAGCCCGCTTCCCGGGGACGGCAGGAATGCCAAGGGTCTCTCTTCTCCCGCTGATCATTTCTCCACCCGAATTAGCAGAGGGGATGTGAAGCTGCGGCGCAGGGTAAGTCACAGCCACCACGCGTGCCTGCCTGCCTGCCTGGAGGAGATGGTGAGGGGCAGGAAGGGTGGACATCAAACCTTGGCTCAAAAGGGACTTGCCCAGCCCAGCTCTCTGCTGTGCTGCTGCCTTGAGTCACTTCCCAGGTTGTGGGGCAGAACTTCAGAGGGGTAGATGGGCTAACCCACCTGTCTAAATTGACTTTAGTTCTGTATTTGTAAATAACAGATATGTTTAACTAAAATAAAATAGCTAATGGGTGGGAGCAGGCAGTTTTTTATAGTGTTAGCAGAGGGGCAAGTTAAAATATAAGGGCTGGTTTCCAATTAGAAAATTGTAACCTACATAGAAATATCTCTTACGAGGACTGTCTCACCTAATTTTGCATTCTCCTCCAGCGCTTGTGAGGTACCACATGTGCCTACAAGTGAGCATGTCCTTGAAAACAAAACAGTAGCTGCTGTGAGTTACCGCAGAGGGCTCAGACTGAATAGAAAATCTCGAGGATACTGATAGTAAGTGTGAAAATGTTGATTTTGGGATTGCTGCTGTATGTTTTGAGCTAAGAGTGTGTGTGAGTCTTGCCATCAGTCCACAGGTACGATGCTTTGGTATAGCTGATGTGCCACCTCAAAGTCCAAATCCTTTAAGCAGAAGGCTGAAGCTAAAACTGGAGGGAATGAAACCACCACTGTTTGCTAAATGCTCCTTTCCTCTGATGCACAGCTCTGTTATGCAGGTTTGAAAAGCACTGAATACATCTTACTGCTAGGACTCATTCTGCTGCCTAGGGCAGGTCATACCTAGCTAGCAGCTGTTTATGGCATATAAACATTAATTCAGTTTGGAGCTGAGTGCTAACAGCTTAAAATTGGACAAAGTTCTTTTTCTGTAAGACTTCATGTTTCCCTTGCCTGCATTGTACTCTCAAAGATCCTTATGTAATTTTTTTACATTATTTTCAGTGTGATTCTTTGTACCTCTTCTTTTATTAGTTTTCTTCTTTTCTTTCTTTTCCCCTGACATGTTTTTCATCTTTTCCATAGGCTTTCTTTTTCTTTTTCTGATTTCTTTCCATCAGACTCTAATTTTTTCTTTTCCCATCATCAATTTTTCATGCAGTCCTTTCCCTCTCCAACACACACATCTCCTCCCCTGCCTCACATTCCTGCCTGTGCTCAGCCACCCCAACATCTTTGGGCATGTGGCCTAGATAAGAACAATGAAAAGATGAGGAAAGCCTTGCATTTGGAAGAAGAATCAAGTGCAAAAATAGAAAGGGCTATCACAAAACCAAACCAGTGAAAAATACTGGGTCACAATCTGGATATAAAACACTAGTGTTGGGCTGTTGCAAGCAAAGAAGAGAAATGCAAGTCTTGTCCTGAGATACATTAATGGGATTATCGCACCAGCAATGGGAGGCAGGTATCTTGCTTTGCTGGACAGTGGGAGGCTGGGTTGAACTTTCTGGACAAACTGGGAGGTGTTCAGAGGACAGCAACACACCTGGCAGTTGTAGGATATATGACCCATGAGCAGAAGCTGAAGGAATCAAGTTGAACACTGGACCTGTCCGATTAGGGAGGATAAACACCATCACTGAATGTTTTAAAAAGAGAAGAATGTGTATGTGGGAGCCTCCAGATATGCTTAGGTATGTAGATTTAGACAAGAATAAGTTTCTTCCAGTACTGTGTTATTCCAGATACCCAGTTGGGGCAGTAAAACTTTCACCCTTCTTGTTTTGCAGGATTTGGTGAGAGGAAGACAGACTGGCAGCCACAGCACAAGCCCTCACAACCGCTGCTCCTCAACTCCACTTCTGGTTCCGCTGCCAGCCCTGAGCAGAGTTATCTGCAGGTAAGAAGGTTTTGATTCCTCTCCTTCTTGAAAGGGTTAACAGCTAAACTCTGTTCCCTGAAGCAAGCTGAGGTCTCTAAGTGAGTGAGGCTAAAGATCTGCAAGTAATGTTACGTTTCTGTTAAGAAGGCATGAGGGATAAACTATCCTGGCTCACATGTAAATATTTGCAGTTATAAACAGGAACAAGAGTAACTGGAGAAAAATGTGAAAGACTCATGATTTTTCTATTGTCTTTTAAACTTTGCTTTAGAGGGATGAAATGCCTTTTAAATAATTATATGGCAACTGCAGCGCAACAAACCCTACATCCCCTTCCACTCAGTTACTTTGACCAGCACTGAAACACAGGTTGGTCACTGAGTCTCGATGACTGCCAGTGTCTTAAAGAAAGCACAAGTCTCTGGGAGCTGGCTCCTGCTTCTTCCTTTGCCCAATTTAAAAAAGAAAAAATTACAAAATGTTATGGAGATCAACACTAGGCAGTTACAGCAGGGGACATAAAGAAATGACCTTTTTTATTATTAAAAGATAGCTCTGAGCATCCAATGAGTGCTAGGCCACTCATCAATTAAAAATTACCTTAGGACCATAAAGCAAGCTGTGCACTAGACAACAGATCCCATTTCAGGCAGAGAAATCATTAGAAAAACCAGCTTAATACATAAAGCAGATATTAAAAATAGCAGACATACGGTTAATAACCATCAGGCTTGGGTACATTAGAAAAAAAGAGGCTTGCCTATCTATTTGCAGTTTTTTGGCATGAAGAAGTGACACAGCTCACAAGCCTGTCCTCTTCAGGGCTGACAGCACTGCTAGCACACGGCTGTGCTGGGAAATCTGCAGAGCTTCCCAACTGCCAGTAGCAAATCCTGCAGAAAAAGTGAAGGCAGAGTTGTTAAGGGTTGTCTCTTCAGAACAGAAACTGGGAGTGGTGAGCTCCAGAGCACCTTGCTCTTTCACCAGAGCCTCATAGATGGGGTGGGGTGGGATGGGAGAGAGGAAGCCACAAGAAACATCCTGGAAGGAGAGAACACTAGTGCAGGAAAAGCTCTTGCATCCCAGGACAGCGTGGGCGCTTGGCTCTGGTGGTGCAGAGCTGTTTTCTTGCTGGGCTCCACTGCCCAGGGTGAGGCAGGTCTGGGTTTGCCCACCAAGGGGAACACAAGCAATCTTGGAGATTAAAATGGGCAGCGGGTAAATAGGACCTATCAACCGCTGCCGCCTCTGAGGCAGAGCTGTTCCCAGCAGTGTATTCCCAAGCACTTTGTTCAGTTAAATTTTAAATAACTCTCTTACTGTGGCTTTCTCTGCCTCCCCCTGGGAGGCTTGGTTCGTTAGGTCCATTAGTGCAATTAGGGATTTGACACAGCAGGCCACTTGAAAAACATCAGTCCAAAGGGCGTTCCACCGACAGCTGATGTGGCTTCTCTCTGACTCCACAGGAAAAGCTGCGTGAGCAAAATACGACTGCCTGAGTGTGTGGCAGAAGGAGAAATAGATGAAAAAAACAAAAAACCTGGGTGTTCTTGTGGCACCGCAGTCTGGTGGCGAGTGGCAACTCCGCAAGCAGAGCTGTGAGGCCCCGTGCTGCAGCCGGGCTGTGCGGCAGAGCATCCCGGGGCCCAAAGGCTGTTGTGTCTCCCTGCCACCCCGGGCTCAGCCCTCGCACCCTGGGGAGACTGTCCATGCCAGAGGAGCAAGCACAGCGCCCTATGTGGAGGCAGAGCAGGAATAACTGGAATCACGGAGGCACTGCTTATTGCGCAAATGCGGCCAGCGTGGCCCCCATCCTCAAAATGTGCTGTGGGTCAGTGGCACCACACACAGTCGTCTGCTGGAGGTGGTGGATGTGTACCATGAGCTGAATCTTACCACGGCTGCTCTTGGAGAGCAGGGTGCCTGGGAGCAACTTCCTTAGGAGGCAAGTTTCAGCCTCCCTTAAACATCAGTTTTCTTCTCTCTCACCTGGAGGGGAGCTGGTCAGGGCGCAGGGCAGCTTTGGCGTCACTCAGACCAAGCTGCAAGCCAGGATTGAATTATTTCTTGCTGTGTGGATTTGGAAGAGGCACATTCTCCACATTGTCCTACTAATAACCTTCTGCTGAATCAGAGGACAGTCAGCGCAATGAGAGGAAAATCACTTTTCAGGGAAAGATTGATGGCATATGCTAGAGCTGTTATGGGAACGTTGTCTGGCTTTGGACAACTAGTTTTTGTTTGATAACGTGTGAGATGATCGTGATCCACTTTTAGATTTCAGTATGGAATAATATAAGACAGCATCTTTTGATGTCAGTGGGAAATGAGCCTATTTATGCTAGACAGAATTTGGGCATGGAAAACCAGAACATCCATATGCTGCACAGTGTTATGCCACCCTCCCCATGTACTTTTCTAGTTAGTTCCTTATAATTCAATATGCTCAAAGTAGGGGCAGGCTGCGCTGTGCTTCTGGCACTTGTGCAAGCAGACAAATCCTGTGAGGAGCACACAGCCACCTCCCTCATTGACCGCTTGTTGCACGCTCGGCCCCATCAATCACTGCCGTGCCACAGCGGCTGGGCGAGGTACGAGTGTGCCAGAGCGTTTTGGTGAAGAGCCATCAGGGCTCGTGGCTGAAGTTGAGAGGTGGGGGTTTTACTCCAGCAGTGAAACCGCAGCCCCCAGGGGAGCCCCTTCCCCACGCCAGGGATGAGTGTCTCTGCGGGAGACGTGGCTGAAGGGGATGCACAGCTCCACCCTGGACACCACACTTTAAAGCCTGGCGTGTTAACCTAGACCTTGAAGAGTTTCCACTCGGGTTAGTATGCAGGACCCTGAGCTCCAGCAGCTGTTCAGCTGTCAGGGAAGGGACAGGAGGTGCCCCTGCAGCGGCCATGCCTCCAAGGGTTGCAGCTACATCCAGCTGCCGTTCAGCCCCTAAGCAGGCTGTGCAGCGTGTGTACCATCACAGGGCTGCAATGACTCTCCCATTAGTTAAGCACCTATGAATCTTTCAGAGGTTTGAGCATTTTTCTCATACAAACTTCATAAAATTGAGCAAATTCCTCCTTAGACCACCTGACCCATCACATCCTCAGTCTATTCAAACCACATCCTAGTGCATAAACCTGGCCAAACAACTGCACCTTGCACTGTGTATGCACAGTTTTACACGGGCTGTCACCCCCTGCCAAAGGCCAGGGGCAAGTCAGAGCTAAAGAAAAGGGAGAAAGCGCTTTAAAAAAAAAATTAAAAAAAATCAGGTGAAGTTTCTGACTGCAAAGGCTTGTGCTATAATTAAAATGCAGGTATTGGAATTTTCTAGTCAATAAACATTCCTTAAAAAAGACTAATTTTATGAAATCTTTAATAAGAGAAATCATACAACAAAAAAAGCCCCACAGCCCATTAATAAGATTTCTCTGCTTCATTTAGCTAAAAGCACTGCAGTGGAGACTAGTTCCTAAAAACGTGTGGATTGCCGCTGTTGGATTGCCATCAGCCATGCTCGGAACAGGAACAACTTTGCAGACGGCTGCATCTCCCGTTGCTATGGAAATGGACCTGAGCTCACTGAAAGCTGGGTAATGGGCTCTAAAATTATCACTCCTAATATTGAAAAAATGTTGGGGTGACATTAGGTAGTAGTAGTAGAAATAAAATAATAATGTCTCAGCTTGTGGAATATAGTCTTTGTTGGTTTTATTTTATACTGTGTTATGTTCATGTTTGTATTTGAATTATCTGATCAAATATAATCCATTCATTTGTATTGCACTTACAGACCACAACATTGCAGGGGTTAGATACCATCCAGACCCAGCAACGGGAAGATCACCAAGAAAATGGATTTCAGAAGGAGAATTGTTTGCTTTAACTAACCAGCCATGTGGACACAACTGACCATTTCTTTTATCATGGCTGTCCTGTTGCACAACCACTTTCCATTAGTACATAAGTGTTTGCTTGATCCATTGCCATTACAATGTATGATAAAGTTCAATATAATTAATCCCACGTTAACGTCTTTTCATTTTGCTCTGTTCAGCAATCTCCAGCTTTGCCCTAGTTTCACAGGGTTCTTAGTTGCACTGAAAATATTTGCCTCTAGCATCATAGTAACATCTTACTAATCAAACAATACTGGCAAGGAAGACTATGCTATGCAGATAAACTTGACCATGAGAATTTAAACTGTAAAAAAATTAAAGCTTTGAGGGGAAAAAACATGCCTGTCATCACAGGGTGAAATGCAGGGCTGCAAACAGAAAATAAGAGTTAGAAGCCATCTTCTCAGCCTATAGTTTTGTGGAAAAACCTTCTGCATTTACCAAGAGTCCTGTGAAAACAAAGTGCTCATATGCCAGTCTTAACCTTGGGATACTTTAACAGGTTGCTCTTAAATTATTTAGCTTTATCAAATTAGCAGAAGAGTAATTTTTTACTCTAATACCAGTTCTTGAGAAACAGTTTTGTACACTGGGAACTATTGTGGGTTTTTATTACTGCAACATATTAAGATATGATCTTGAAATGCCTTTAAATCTGAGTAGTGAGCATATCAATACATTATAGCAAAATGAGATGTATGCTTTTAATTCCTGGGAAAAATCTGGCCCCCTTAGAGGATCTGAAAACATCTTACACTGAAATAATGCTGAAATTAACAGTATGTAGGTACACCCCACGTTAATTTATATACTAATGACATGCTTATTTTTATTTACCAATCAACTGTTTTGTGGGTAGATAAATGGGTTTTGAGACGATTTGCTTTCAACATGTCCTTTGTTGACCATCTGTTATGTTAAAGAGAAAATTCTGTAACCATTTTAAATCCATTTCCCAAAGTCTGACTTGCCTCCTTATGGTGCCTAAAGCATTACTCAGAATTATTTCCAAGACTATGCAGAGAGTTTCTGCTATATTTGTTTAAAAAGATGCCTAAACTTTGTTCATTATAGGCAGAAGGAGCTCTGTGGCAGAGATTTAGTTTGCACATTCAGAGGGGATGCTGGTAACGAAGCGCTTCTGTAGTAAAAGCTATTAGGCATGCAGGCAGATTCAGATCTTAGAGTCTTCCTCCAGGCCATGCTCATGAGACTCAGGGTTGTTTTAATTATATTGTTTCTTTCAAGTAGATTTTATAGGAAGAGGATTGCACTGTTTTCCTTCAGTGAATTTTTTTTTTTTTTCAATCTCGGAGACCAAGTAAAGTATCTCTGATGGTTAATTAATTTCTACATAATCTTCTCACACTCACTTTTGTATGGGTCTTGTATTTTAGAGTCAGGATTGCGACTTAGAGAGCTGAGCTTGTGCAAGACTGCCACTTGCAGAATAGGGTTAAAGTTCTCCAAGCCACTGTCAAATCAGTGCAGTCAATTTAGGTACTACTTACAGGCACTACCAAACTAACACGTGATGTTTGGATGCTCAGGAGACATTGAGGACTGGAGTGGACAGGGTAAGGGTGGTCTCCAGAGGCAAGAGTCAGTATAGAGCTGTAGGAAAAGTCTTTCACAAGATTTGTGTCTTTCTGAATGATCAGAACCCTGCATTCCGTTTTCTTCACGTTAGCTTGCAGTTTCAGTGGAAATGAAGTCAATAGCAGATCTCCCACTGACTTCAAAGCAGCAAAGGTTTGGCATTTAGAGGAAAATCACTATGAAGAATAATGATGCAATATAAACACCTCTGTTACAAATGCAGAATGTAAATAACACTCTTCTATAGCATTTATTTAAATCCCCAGGCACGGGTGGGAAATAGGTCTCCAAATAACCTAAACAGTTTGGCACATTAAACTCTCAGCCTTTACAAATATTGGTAGTGTTTCAAAGAATGCATTTTTAAGTGAGCAGTAAAAAGCAATTAGGCATGTAATTGCTGTTTTAGAGATTTAATCCAATTCCCACTGCAGGCAGTGGGAGTCTTTACATTTACTTCAGTAGGGACTTAGTTGGGACCTTACACACTTGAAGAGAGGAAGGGAAAAAGGAAGGGGGGAGGAACTTGCATAAAATCAGAATTGGGAATTTCACAAGCCTACATAAAAGGCAAAAAACATTTGAGACAACAGACAACCTCTCTCAGGCAGAAAGCATCTACTAACCACCACAACAGAACAAGATTCCCCCTCTCTTTTATACGATGCTCTTTCTGTCACTCGACAGCCATTTAATTAAATTAAAGGGTAGTAAACTTTTCTGAACTTCTCAATGAAGTTCACTCAATTTCTCTCTGTTAGATGTCACAACACAGAATTTTAATTCATTGTATTTCTGTATTTGGCAAGTAGCACAAATGTTGTCATTAAGACAATATATAAACCTGTAACAGGCTACACCCTGTAGAATTTATATTTAGCATTCATACCTAGCCTAAATATAAGTTATCAAAACAGGCAGATTTAAAGCTTTGATATATATTTCATGATGTTACTTTGCTTGAAAGTAAAAACTGTATTTAGTTTTTAAGGTGGAAATTGGAAAGATAAACTATTCGGAGCATTCACAATTACTTGTGAGAATCATGGCTGGTTTATCAATATGTACATTGCAGAGATCTGAATCCAGGATTATAAGTATTTAGTTTTCCCCTTGGTTGATGCACAAATATGCAATGACTGAAGATGTATAACTCAAAATCAAGTCTCCTGGATGAATCTTTAAACTTTTAAGTTGTCAGGAGTATATTTGAGGGGAAGAAATATTATGCTTGTTACAAGATTTAGTGTAATATTATTGCATTTTTTTCCTGAGGTATCATAGCATCTCTTTTACAGCATTCTGTTTCCTATAGAAATGAGATTGCAGCAGACACTTTTGTCATTACCAAGTCAGGATTACGTTTATTGCTTTAGCTGAAATCTAAATGGAATAGCAGAAGATGGCTTTAAATTAGCTACTTGGAGGTTTGGTGGAGTAAATGTCCTGTTTCTTTTCAGTGCAGGAGGAGAGGTGATGGGCGTTAAGATGATCAGCCTGGTGTGAATGGAAGCTCTCCATTCACATTTTAAAGGCGAGACTCTAAAACCCAACATGACAAATTATATTCTCCTCTTAAATTTTACTTTCAGTCTAGGAAGAAATGGTATAAAGCTACACAATGCAGTGATATTTTCATAATCTAAATGGTGGCCAGTAAGGACACATGATGCAACTCACTTCAATGACATGGCAAAAATAAGTTTCCAAGGATTTATAGTAACCAAAGTATTACTTCTGGTGATTTATAAAGCCACACACGGGTGTTCCTCTAGACAACCAGAGGAACAAAATAGAACGTAGCTGCAACGATGTATTACAGTTTGTTTGACCTCATTTGTCACAAGAACAGAACCTTTAGATCAAATGTGTCTGCACCAAGGCCGACTCTGCTCTCCCTGCAAATGCTTGCCAACTGCAATAGGACTTCAGAGAATTAGCTTTTTAATTATTGGATGTCAGAAAATGTATTTTACTCTTTCCACTGAAGTGGAAATACACCTGATTTTAATGGAGAAGTATTATTTCCCACCACCCCTCTGAAAAAAAACAATCAAGGACAGAATACAAGGTGCCTGAGCAGACGGTATCCCAGTGAAAATCTGGGGACGGAGTCATTTGAATTTTGCTAACTGACCACTGGATGCCACTATTGTTCCACTGAAATAAAGTCCTACGTTGTCACGTTCTGGCTGGTTTACTACCCCTGAAGAGGGGAGTTTAAATTGCACTGGTATGCACAATTTTCTGCAGAAAATAAGCAGCTAGGTTTGAAATTATTAATGGTTTTGACTGTGTTTAGACATTTGACTTTCCTCCTTGCTCGGAGCCCATTCTCAACAGGAATCACTGCACTAGTCTCTCCCTTCAGAGGCCCTGGCAGGATACCCCTATCTTTTGACTCAAGAGAAACAATTTCAAATCCACATTTGAATGTGGATTCATGCAGAATATTTAGGCATTATTTAAGACAAGAAGAAGAGATGAACGATCTAACATTGGCCCCCAACAAATTGGAGCCCCAAACTGGGGAGCCCACCAGGCAAAGTGCTAGTGAGTGGCTCATCCTGCCTCTGCCCCACGGTGCCATGGTCCCCAGCTGACAGAGGCTGCGCTGGAGCTCACAGCCTCTTTCAGTAAAAAGCTCAGAGTTGCATGTCAGAGACCTTAAGACCAGCAGAAAACAATGTTAAAAAATGCGTATTTTTTTTCTCTAAATGAGTGGGTTTGTGCCATCTTGCTTTTAACATTAAAAAATGTACATGTGTATTTGAAATCAGATCAATTCTTCCCCTGTCTGCAGAATCACGGGGTGCAGATTGCCGTATTTCTCTCGAAGGCCAGAGGAACACCCTGCAGCTCTCAGGACACCGTGCAGTGCTGAGGTGTCCCCAGGGTTGCACCACAGCTCTCCAGCCTCCCCCCCTGAAAGGGAAGGCTTGCCTTTTGCCTCCGTGGTAAGCCACAGGGTGTAGCGCTGCCCCAAAGCCTCCGCACACTTGGATCTGTGTCCTGTTTCACGCTGGTGCTTTCCATGATTAAATTCTCATCTGGAGCTGGCACTGAGCCCTGCTCCAGTAATAGAAATTGTGAGCAACGATGCTGCTTGTGAGCCCCTCTGCTCCAGCTTTTCTTCAGGAATTCCCCTGAGCAAGCTCTCCACACACCAACACCGTTCATCCCTCCCTGTCTGTTCCCTGCAGCCATGCTGGGGTTTTATCCCTTTCCAGGAGACAACCCTCCTAATGGTGCTGTCAGGAAGGAATGGATGTTCCTCTCTCAGCTCCTCTAGTTGATATTCTAGAGGCAGTCACCTCCAGCAAGAGGTGAAGACGACGGCTGCAGGTAGTAATGTCTTAAATCCTCTACTCTAAAACTTTGCACTAAATCAGCTAATTATGTTACATACTGGCACCTAACTTTAGCACTGAAAATAAGTTTTTCCCTTTCCCATATATAGTATAAAAGGGAAATACAGAAGCTTTTTTTCTTATGAAACACATACACATATTCCTTCTTCTATTGCCAATTTCACACACACACAAAATACTGGGTGTTTGAAATTAAAATCACAATTGCTTTATTCTAGCTGAGGGATCCCTAACCTCATTTTGTAACTGCCTTTGAAAATGCAGCAAGCGTACTTTAGTCACCAGGGAAAGGGGACTGTCATCTATGTGGATATGGAGACAAAAATGACAATATAATTTATGATTGAACCTAAAACAAATCTTCACCATGGCTCATATTTTTTCTTTTGCAATTTTCAGCAGTGAGGTGATTTCAATAGGACAAGAAACCTTTTCCACCATGCTTCTGATACAATTTATTTGAAAACACCAACACTCTCCCCCCTCCCCCCTTTTTTTTTTTTACTGTGGGTTCCTTTTATGCTCCACCCCAGCTGTTTAAAAACACTTCTTTGGCTTCATTTCAAAAGGGCCCTCTTTAACTTCTTGTAAATCCAAGTGTACAATGTAGAATATCAGTTTTCATTTAACAGGCACCTGCTAACGATAATAATCTAAATGTCCTAGTAGCACGTATCACAGCCTAGACGGTGACTGAAGAGGTGCATAACACAGTTGTTACCGTGCCCGCAGAACAGAATATTAGATGTTGTTTCTACAGACATTCAAAGAAATAACCTAAGCTTATGGAGTGAGATGTTCAGATATTTGCTGGAATGCAACCCCTGACAACAATTTTACAAAAATTATTTCACTTAAGGATCTTTTTAAAGACCCATTTGTTGGCCTCAATCTGTTTTTTAAGCAGCTCACTTTATTTCTTCAAATAACAGAAAACCTTTCTTAAACTATTACCCTAGAGACCAGTAAGAGCAAGTTACTCATCGTTGTCTTTCCAGTTCTGGACAGAGAGCTATTATGCTAGCTCTGTTTGTCACGTTTGAACTGTGTATGCAAGCGAATGAGAAGTTTCTTTGTGCAGGTTCCAGATTAAGAACTAAGGAGAAAATGACTCACATTACCAGGATTTTCTCATTATCTTTAAACATTTAGGTTTTAAGATATTTTCTTCTTTTTTTGGTTTTGTCTTTTGCTTTTCTGTTGCAGGCGCTGCGTGCAGGAGGCATGCCAGCTGTCTGCAGAGACAGCATATCTTGGCAGAGCTGAGAGATACTGCTCGCTTCCATAGCTGCCCTTAACATTTATTTTAAACAGTAAGTACTTTATTTTATTTGCAAAATAGTTTCCTTTCAGCTGGAAATCAGTCAATGTCTTGATATTTACTTTTTTTTCCTAATAGGTACTTGTGCACATGGAGTTTAAGTTGTATATGGCCACTCATGCATCAGCACTTGTCAAACCGAGGGGTGATACAGAATCAGGCACACAATTGTTTCCGTATGCTTTTCCTGAGCTCCTCCTAAAATGAGAAAGAAAGGATTTCAATTTAAGTGCCTTTAAGCAGTAAACTCACCCTCACTCAGACTATGCTCCAGTGGCGTGACATGAAGCACCTCTCCTGGGAGAGGCATCATTTGAAACTAGGTGCAGCTGAGGATGCTTAAAAACCAGAGTATCAGCTGTGTTCACCCTGGGTAACTGTAGCTTAATTGCTCTGCAAGCTACTCACAGACCAGCTCGAGAGGGACAGGATTGAAATCATTACGTCATGCTGCTTTTCTGACATTTAGTGTTACTTTTTGGGCTTCAGACTGAAAGGTAAGATGCACTGTGGTAAGATACGAGTCTAGAAATTTTATTTTCCTAAATATTTCCCTGCATGGTTGCTAATGGAACTGAATGGAAGCTTTAATTCTTCTCTTCTGGCGTGTATAATTCTGTTTACAGTCACTAAATGATACTGCAGTAAATTTTCTCACAGAAGGAGAAGATTTGTACTTGCGGTGTCACTCTTGGTAGCTCTGAGGCCCGTGTTGCTCCATAGGAGTGCAAAATGAATGGTAAAATTATGTGAGAGTACCAGGGGCATATTTCTATTGAAATTTAATGTCCTAACGATCTGAAATTGGAGCTAAGAAAATAAATTCCAGCCCTTGGTTGTGGCATAGACTTCCCTGAGAACACACTTAGTACTTTGGTGCTTCAGTTTCCACGTGACAATTTCAAAATTGTAACACTGCTCCTGCTCCTTCTTGTCTGATAACCCTTCAGAGTCTGGGATTCTGTGTGTTGTTTTGGGGTGCTGAACAATGGGCACAGACATGTTTATTTGCTGACAATAAAAAATTCTTGTCAGATAAACCAGGGACTGTTTCTGCGGAAACCACACTAACACTCCTCATTCACCGCTTTCCCCTGAAATGCTATTTTGCTGCTTTTCACAAGCTGTGGGACCTTCTCTTTGTTTCCCAGATGCTACTTTTTGCTCTTCTTTTCAAACACATTACAACAATTTCAAACACTTTTGACTGCCTTAGTGTTTGGTAATGAAATTTGCACAACTATTTCAGCAGCTGTCCAAATGAAGAAGAGCAGTTAATTGCACAAGATTTGGTGACATTTAGCCCTGCCTATAGTGATATTTCAGGAGCGTGAGATGTTGAACAAGCTTTTGTGCAACTTTTTCAGATGGAGACTGACGAAGACATGCGAAATATTGCACGTATTCCCTGAAGATGATATATGTGTAGCACAGGACAGGGTGGGAAGAGGAACAACTGTTTCATGGCATGAGTTGCTATAGCTACTAAGATCAACATTTTTCATGAAGTATCTGCATCACTGAAACCCTTCCACACAGATGAATTTAATGGCATTGTCTGCGCTGCTCCTTACCTCATGGAAGCAATCCCTTGATCTAGTAAGAGTCCAAAAGACTTCAGAAGTGAACCTGAGTTGCT